>LKNJ01000365.1:0-55973 GCA_002120245.1 Maccullochella peelii | reverse complement strand
TGGTTGGATGAGTTTGGTGTGGAAGAACTTGACTGGCCCGCACAGAGCCCTGACCTCAACCCCATTGAACACCTTTGGGATGAACTAGAACGGAGATTGCGAGCCAGGCCCTCTCGTCCAACATCAGTGTCTGACCTCACAAATGCTCTTCTGGATGAATGGGTAGGAATTCCCACAGACACGCTCCAAAATCTTGTAGAAAGCTTTCCCAGAAGGGTGGAAGCTGTTATAGCTGCAAAGCGGGGACCAACTTCATATTAATGCCTATGAATTTGGAATGGGATGTCATTAAAGCACCTGTAGGTGTAATGTGTAGGTGGCCCAATACTTTTGTCCATATAGTGTATGTATGTATGTATAAAAGTATGTATGTATAAATGTATATGTATAAAAGTATGTATGTATGTATAAAAGTATGTATGTATAAATGTATGTATGTATGCATAAAAGTATGTATGTATGTATAAAAGTATGATTGCATGTATAAAGGTATGTATATATAAAAGTATGCATGCATGTATGAATAAAAGTATGTATGTATAAAGGTATGTATGTATGTATGTATGTATGTATGAAAGTTTGTATGTTTAAAAGTATGTATGTATGTATGTATTAAAGTATGTATGTATGTATGTATGTCTGTATAAAAGTATGTATGTATGTATAAAAGTAGGTATGTATGTATAAAAGTATGTTTGTATGTATGAATAAAAGTATGTATGTATAAAAGTATGTTTGTATGTATGAATAAAAGTATGTATGCATAAAAGTATGTATGTATGTATGTATGTATGTATAAAAGTATATATGTATGTATGTATGTATAAAAGTATGTTTGTATGTGTGAATAAAAGTATGTATGTAAGTATGTATGTATGTAAGTATCTATGCATAAAAGTATGTATGTATGTATAAAAGTATATATGTATGTATGTATGTATAAAAGTATGCATGCATGTATGAATAAAAGTATGTATGTATAAAAGTATGTATGTATAAATGTATGTATGTATGTATGTATGAAAGTTTGTATGTTTAAAAGTATGTATGTATGTATTAAAGTATGTTTGTATGTATGAATAAAAGTATGTATGTATAAAAGTATTTTTGTATGTATGAATAAAAGTATGTATGCATAAAAGTATGTATGTATAAAAGTATATATGTATGTATGTATGTATGTATAAAAGTATGTATGTATAAAAGTATGTTTGTATGTGTGAATAAAAGTATGTATGTAAGTATGTATGTATGTAAGTATCTATGTATTAAAGTATGTATTTATGTATGAATAAAAGTATGTATGTATGTATGTATAAATGTATGTATGTATGTATGTATAAAAGTATGCATGCATGTATGAATAAAAGTATGTATGTATAAAAATATGTATGTATTAATGTATGTATGTATGTATAAAAGGATGTATGAAAGTATGTATGTATAAAAGTATGTATGTATGTATTAAAGTATGTATGTATGTATTTATATATAAAAGTATGTAGTATGTATAAAAGTATGTATGTATGTATGTATAAATGTATAAAAATTATGTATGTATGTATGAATAAAAGTATGTATGTATAAAAGTATGTATGTATGTATAAATGTATGTATGTATGTATAAAAGTATATATGTAAGTATGTATGTATAAAAGTATAAGTATAAAAGTATGTATGTATGTATGTGTAAAAGTATGTATGTATGTATGAATAAAAGTATGTATGTATAAAAGTATGTATGCATAAAAGTATGTATGTATGTATGTATAAAAGTATGTATGTTATATAAATGTATGTATGTATGTATAAAAGTATGTATGTATGTAAGTATGTATGTATGAAAGTATGTATGTATTTATGTATAAAAGTATGTATGTATTTATGTATAAAAGTATGTATGTATGTATAAAAGTATGTATGTATGTATAAAAGTATATGTATAAAAGTATTTATGTATGTATGAAAGTATGTATGTATGTATAAAAGTATGTATGTATATATGTGTAAAAGTATGTATGTAAGTATGTATGAATAAAAGTATGTATGCATAAAAGTATGTATGTATGTATAAAAATATGTATGTTATAGAAATGTATGTATGTATGTATAAAAGTATGTATGTATGTAAGTATGTATGTATGTATAAAAGTATGTATGTATTTATGTATGAAAGTATGTATGTATTTATGTATAAAAGTATGTATGTATTTATGTATAAAAGTATGTATGTATACATAAAAGTATGTATGTATGTATAAAAGTATGTATGTCTAAAAGTTTGTATGTATGTATAAATGTAAAAAATATGTATTTATGTATAAAAGTATGTATGTATGTATGTACGTATAAAAGTATGTATGTTTAAAAGTATGTATGTAAGTATGTATGTATGTATAAAAGTATGTATGTATTTATGTATAAAAGCATGTATGTATGTACGTATGTATGTATAAAAGTTTGTATATATGTATAAATGTATAAAAGTATGTATGTAAGTATGCATGTATAAAAGTATTTGTATAAAAGTATGTATGTATGTATAAAAGTATGTATAAATGTATAAAAATTATGTATGTATAAAAGTATGTATGTATGTATGAATAAAAGTATGTATGTATAAATGTATGTATGTATGTATAAAAATATGTATGTATGTATAAAAGTATGTATGTATGTATCCAAACCTTTTTAAAAATGAAACTATATATTTCAAAAAAACACCAACAGAGATTTACGTATTTAGCAGGAAGAGAGTGACATGGAGAGAGAAGTTTGAAGGTATTGATAAACGGAGTAATGCATTGTTGCCTTTGGTCTTTTCATGGTTCACGAAAACAAAAATATAGAATATTGCCAGCCTTATCCTTTTAATCCTGTGTTAACACAGTTTGAGTGAAGCTTTGGCAGCATACATTTCAGACATCTAATATTATGATAATATTTATGCAGTGCTCTAGTGTTTTATAGAGTTTGTTGGCAAACAGCAGGAATTTCCTATATGCTAATGGACAAACAGGTCTTTCACTACCCGCCCGCAAGGGCTAGCTTTGTACAATAGCATAACTGCGCTTGGCTCACATGACTCACTTTCACTAGCTATCAACATATAGTGTGTCCTAAAAATGTTTTGGAAAATGCGAGGATGGCACATGACACAACCATCTTCCTTTTCCTGTACCTTCCTGCATTCTCTGTTATTATTTATCATTCACAAATTTACTGTAAATACAGTTTTTATTTTATTGTGGTGCATATCTTGACCCTCATGCTCTTCAATATTGCTTTAAATAAATGATGAATCTTTGACAGGTCGCTGTGGAAAAGTCTGTCTTCTAATGAGCAATATGTAAATGTTAGGCTGCGTTGCTAATTTCTCTTTACCGTCTTCCTCATTCACACACTCACAAACACTCACATCCTCATGCACTGCTCATAGTTCATATTTGTATGTTTATAAGACTACCTATAGACGCTGCCTATATCCTCCTTATGCTAATCTGTCCTCGTCAGCCCACACAGCAGCTCTGGACGCTGCTCTCTGATTTAGCTGCAGCACAACACGATTTCTTATTCCAATTTAAATCAGAGTCCATCCTGAAGCTCTGCAGGATTTGATGAACTCACAACCAAGCAAAAAAAAAAACTGCATGTTTGAAAGGGTGGGTTGGAAACATTGTCCGACCCTCTGTTGTACAGAGCCATTGAAATAAACTATTTATGTCACTGTGTTAAAAAAGTATATGATCAGATGTTAAGGTACTTTATTATAGAGCTGTGAAGTGGGAGGATCACAGGAATCTCCTGGATAATACTACATGTTTATGTAACGGCCATCAATTTTAATTATTTCACCTTTCTTTCTGAAAGAAACGTGTTTTCTATGGTGGGTGGCTCTATAAATGCTGCAATACTAATTGGATTTTTTTGGGCTTTTTGGGGGAAGTGTGTAAACACAAAATTGACATATTATCACCTTATGAAGTTGATATGGTGAATGGAGCAACATTTGCATTCATTTGGGGTTGTGTTGTGTCCACCTGATAAATGTAAGTCCACTCGCTCTCCTTTTAGCTCTGTTTTGGTCTCCATGAACTCTTGAGAAACATATCTACCCTTTTAGCTGCTAAATGTTCCACTTTCTTAACCAGCTTGTCGCTGACTTTGTCTGTGTGCTGCAGGGAAGATAGCGTTCAGTGGGTTTTTAGAGCTTTTCACTGAAAACAGCTGCCTGCTGCAATACTGAGAGTGGTGAGAGTGAAGCAAAACAGTGAAGCTGTAGACTGTAAAACCAAAACAGTGAGCTAAAAGGTGCTAAAGTGCTAATGCTAAGGGGAACTGCAGAGTCAGTTGATAATTCTCTGTGGGTCATTTGATCCATTGTTATTATATAACGTTGATTAGAGCAGCTTTAAGCATTAGCTGTCATTCAGATGTGACCTTACCTTCAGTGCAACAAGCTCCATTTTCTTTCCTGAAAACATTACAAGAAGACACAAAGTAGAAATCTGAGAACAAGAGCAGAAATAAAGTAGAAAGTGCTTTATGTACTGGAATAAAAGGTAGGGAGACTATGTAGATCAACTGTATTTTCATGTTTTTTGTGAATAAGAAAGACACCAGAGAACAAGGGAGCAAAACTTATTTGCGTTCTGGTTTTGCCGCCACCCACGGCAACACCAGTTAGACACATCAAGCACTGCGTAGGCTTCCCTTTTGTACCGTAGAAAATGTATTTATTAAAGCATAGGCTCCAGAAGAAAAACAAAAGAAAAGAACAAAAGCTGCAAGATTGCAGAACATATTATGTACCATAAAATTGATAAAGAAATCACTGTACACGCTACAGTGCTTTTTAAAATCACAGCTTTTGCAATGCAGTTAATAGAACTTCTATAGATTATTTTTATACACATAATAAACATTCAATAAATCTCAAATATGTCTTCTTTTGGGAACATCTACGAATTGGATTAATGTCAAATATATGTATATCTGTAAGTTTGAGTTAGAAATGTTATCACAGCAGAACAAACAGCATACAAAAAGTACAATCATTGTTCATTATTTAGCTCAGCTGACTGGCATTCGGTAAATCAGTGAAGAATTATGGATGAAAGACGATGATGAGCAATTTAAAATAAATTAATATTAGGATCCAAAGATTCTGTGGGACTAAGGATTTCTAATGTCTCATATATAATACTATAGATACATAGTGTAATCTGATTAGTGCAACCAGATCAGTATTTTCTGTGTGTAAGAAGTGCGTATTTCACTTTTGAGGTCACTTAAAGTATTTTGAGGTCTTGTTGTGGGGAAATGTGTCACAGTTGGGAGATGTGAAGTGAAATGCAGCCTGCTGCTGTAAGATTAGACATTTTACATTAAAGACAGGCGGGAATTTGAATTCAGCTTTTTAACAAAGATCACTTTTGGCTCAATGAATTTGTGTGACAAACACTTTTTTTTTTAAAAATCTATAGACTGTATGTAGACAGGCATACAATCAGAACGACATGTCCCCTGTGTTCAGATACAGTTATTTTAAAATACTGGAATTCAAGCTCTCTTCTTAACTACAAATTTTTTTTTTTGTTGCCAAAAATACCCATTCTAATTTAAAATGTAATTAAGTTAAAAATGATATATATATAGATTTAAAAGCCAATATATTATTAAACTCTGAGAGAATCAATGTTTAAATTTCATATAAAATATATTGCATTATAAAACGGCTTCTTCTAAGCAAAGGGAGTTTGGCATACAATAGCTATTTGTTTCTAAAAGATCTTCTTTATAGCACTTGAAGGGTTTTATTCCAAAATGCTAAATAAGCACTTTTATTGTAACTGCTTCTGATATTCATCATCCATTAATCTTCGCTGGTGCCAAATATGTTATCAAATGTCTTCCCAAAGAGGGAAAATGAAAGGAAGAAATATAGTTGAAAAGATAACAAATTTTTTTTTTCGTGAGTGATTTAAAGTGAAGCTCTACTGATACTGTAATGGCCTAAAGAAACCTATTTTTAAAAAAAACAACATTTTGTCTGCCTTGTGAGAAGATGCATTTTGAGACCAGTATCAAGTTCCAGTATCAATGCTGGTCAAGAGACCAGCATTTCATTTACAAATTGAGTACACTGCCTGAAAGCGACACATTAGATCTAAGGTGATAATATAAAAAATCAGATAATGTTATTTGCATTTTGTGTTGACTGAGTTACACATTTCAGATTTGGTGTTTAATTTGTCCCCCCCCCCCAAACTGAAATAAAGCCCTTTGGAAAGAAACCCTTCAAGTGAACGTCCCTTCTTACTGTGGATTCAATTAGACGGTGTTGCTCAGCATTAGAATTGCCAAGGATTAAGTGATTGTGTATCGTTTCGATTCAAAACATCTGCTGTTTATGCTGGCAAAAGCTCCACCACTCTCATACTGGGATGTAAGGCAGGCTGTCGGAGAGGAAGAGAGAAAGGGGTGATGGATAAAAACAGAAAGACATGCAGAGACTGAAGCGCAGAGTGGGGAGTGGTGGGCAGTATTTGGTTGATTGCTGTGAACATTAATAATGGGGATTTGTCTTGGTAAGGTAGAATATCATTGCTTCAGTGTAAATATTAAACAGTTGTTGGACTGAGAATTCAGTTTTTCTCACTGACTCGTGTGTTTTTGAGATGTGGTGTGTGTTTTCTTTAATCACAGAGTACAGACATGTTCAGTATATGTTCAGTGGGGTAACAAACTCATAATCTTAGCAGTGTACTTGCCTACTTCAGCTGTAACTGACCAGTGCTTATATGTGCTTGTACACTAAGAAGCCAAATATAACATTTTTATGTTTTTTGCAGCGTTAAACCTCAGAGTGCTGCTAGAGGAAGAAGAAAGAGATGTATACATTTGAAGAATTGTATCCCCAAATGAGAGAAATGACACATCAGAATTGTCCCTGGCTTAAAAGCAGCAATCTTGGATTTCTGGACTTGCAAAATAATTACATTTGAGATGATCTTTGATTCACAATTTAGCAACCAACATCCCTCCTCTCTACAACGGATGTAGAGCACCCTGGAGCTTCATATATATCACTGTGACATGACATATGTGATTAATTTCCTCATAATGAATTAGCTAGAGAATATCATGATGTTGCTATTGCTTACATTGACCTTCCAGTGCTTGGACTGATTGCCATTTAGTCTATTGATGGCCCCAGCTCATTTGCTGGAGTGCTGTAGTGCTGGTGAGAGTTCTCCCTTCATTATAAAATTCATCCAGCAGCATGAACTGGATATCGAAAGACTAACTGGATCCACTGAAGAAGTGGTTGCACAAGGAAATGAGTACGCAGCCGTCCCTCTCTCCAGTGTGAGATAAGGAAGCCACACATTCTTCCATAAACCTTCTTTACCCTCAACTGTAAAACCACACATGTTGTATTCTTTCTTCTCCAACAGGAACCATGAATACTCTGTGGGATTCATTACATTACTAATTTATAACAACTACTAATAAACGTTAACAGTTTAGAGGGGATGCTGACATTTCACTTGTTAATGTTGTTGTGCCCTCTGAAACCTTGCATGCCGGTTGTAAACAGGGTCTTCCCCAGGGACAGTGAGGGTGTTCATGGAAGCAGGACAGAGCGACATCCAGCATGCACGGTCCCACAGCATAAGTAATTTGCTCCAATTCTCTCTAGGTTCAGCGTGCCCCTTTACGCCTGCCTGCATCATGGAATTACGATGCACCAGTACTTTTTTAACACTGTGCACTACAGTTTGTTATACCTGCACTGTTACTGTATACTGTATGACTTTCTTTGCTTGTTGCAGGATTTGGTTCACTTCGGATACCCTCTAAACCTGCAGGTGGACAACTCAAACATTTGATACTAGCCTACTTACAAAAGGTGCCACCATGAATGTCCACATTAATCCTCAGAGACAAGGCCACAGGTTCATATTCTAATGGGAAAACCAGAAAATACGGTCCATAACGGCCCAACATGGTCACATAAATATAGGCACTGTTGCTCTGCAAGAAGCGAGCCTATCCAGTTTATCTTCATTCATACTTCCGCCTGACTTCACAGGAACAACCTGGGAATTCCTGTGAACGTCTCCTTTGGGGTTTACTGGGATCTATTCTTAGAGTTCAGATGAACAAGGGAACATGTAAAAAAGTGGAAAGAACGGACGAGGAGGGAGGGATGTCAGTATGCAGCCTCTAAGAGGAGAGGTGCGATATTAGCGGTAGCAGGTGTTTTGTTAACGCTGACAAAGAAGGACAACTAGCTAGCACTAGCTAGCATGAATTAAAGAATGACTTAATAAGTAGAGACATTTCCTGGGCAAAATGTTTGATTTCATGATTAATTCAGTTACTTTGACTGTGTGTGGTGGCAGGTAAGCTCAGGATTTTTTGTTTCTGGAAGTTTTTAATCATTGCAGCAGCTGAGCGACAACAGTCGTAGCTTGAGCGACACCCGAGCGCCCCAGATTCAGAGAAGTCTGTGATCTATATGTTGGTACGAAGCCTACAGGAGCACAGCTACTTTATCATGGTAGCTGTCACACAGGCTCCTCTGTGGCTCACACAGCCGCTGAATCTGTACAGGCTTTAACCGTCTGCACAAAAGTAGGGCAACTGAAATACAATGAAACACCTTGAAAAAGCTATTCTGTGGATTATTGTATGGCATATAACAGTTACTCTAAAAAGGAAATACACACATTATAGATACCTCCAATTAGACATTGGATTATATGTTTGACAAAACATCTATATTACAAGGTGGATGATGTTTCTCACGTTGCTTGTACATTCAGTACTGAACTGTAGCCAATATTTAAATGCAGGAACACGACTGAATTCATAAAAATGGTTTGTTTTCCTAATGGACAAGGTTGTGTTGTAGGAAACTGGAATGAGGGGCTTTCTTGCTTTCTTTGACTTTATTCAGCTACAGGGTTTATTGTTTTGATCATCTGACCTGCTTTCAGAGAGCACCTTTTAAATCTAAGTTTACTGTCCTTGCTCTAATCACTCCCTGCATAATGCACAGCACATTGGAAAAGACAAAATGCAAACAGCAGCATCTTCTGTCAGTTCTTAGATACATCATGTGTTTCTAGCTCTGCATGGATTGAGGATTTGCAGTCATGTTTTTACACAAAAATACCATTTAACCTCTCCCACTCTGAGCAACTTACCTCCTGTATCCTCAGAGGCCTTTGTGGTTCTGACACAACCTACAATACCTTTGGGAGCTGATCTAAGGCACGTTAACATTCATCCCAACATTGGAGTACATATCAGTGGCCAATTTTGGAATCATTGTTCAGATGAGGAGAAAAGGTGGAAACACACTAGCAGAGTTTTTTTCCCCCCTGCGTATTCATGAGACAATAATACACTGAGACAAGGTTTTGACAGAGAAGCGTTTCATGGAGGCAGAGCTGCTCTAGAGGCAGAAATAATCTTATTGGTTCAGTTAATACTAAATAGAGAGGGCCACATGAATTCCTAGGATGTTTGTTAAAGTCAGAAACAGTGCCTCCAATGCACATGTAGCCTATGTTTCTGTAACCATACTGAGCCGTTATGGGCGTTGTACCGTATTTTCCAGTTTTCCCATTGGAATATAAAGCTGTGGCCTTGTTTCTGAGGATTAATGTGGACATTTGTGGTGGCACAAATGTTAGGAATTTTGTAGAACTTGCTACAGAACAATCTCAGCCAAACTTGAACTTCCTTTTGATGAATAATATTGAAGAATTAGTTTGAATTAAAGAGATAATCCAAATGAAGTGGTTTTATTTACTAGTCCATAGTACATTATGATCTCATAAACAGTGCATGGCAAAGAAGAAGGCACTGTGACGTTTTGCTCCATGTGTGCATGTATTTATTATTAAATAGTAAATTTATGTCATTTTATTGGGATCATAAAGGTGCTTTGGCTTTAATTTGTTGCATTTACAGCTGAATTCTAAAACATGCCCAGATTTTATGTTGCCCAATATGGGAACATTTCACATTTTATTCAGGGGGCCTTATAATTGGTGGAGAGCCACATTTGGCTCATGTGCCACTGTTTGCCAACCCCTACTGTCCTTTACTATACGTAAGCTTCCTCATCTCCTACCTGCTGCTGGCTCGTTCACTGGGCCTGATGTTAATGACCCTGAAAAGTGTGGTTCCACAGTACGAGGTTTAAATCACCCAAGAGATTATTTTTGCTCCCACAGCACTTCATCCTCCAAGAAAAGAAAAAGGTCCAATCTGCCTCTGTACGGTGTGAAAAATCTCCCTTTTACATAATATGGTTACAGAGTTTATAGATAAACATCTTGGTTTTTAGTTGTTGTGACAACCTTGTAAATATGTAGTATGCATGAGATGACTAATACATTTTATTTTCATTTAGATTACTTTTAGCTGCCTAGAAGACCCATGTACTTGCTTGTTTGCAGTGACCTAACTTATTATCAGGAGTCTGTAACATGGTGCACTCTATCGTTCACACTATAAAAACACCAGAAAACACTGTGACCTTCTTGCTGGAAGCCGGAGGAACTTCTTTAGTGGCATATGGAGAAAGGTGTGTGGGAGGAGAGTGACAAGAGGTTGGTCGGACCATGCTGTGAATTGTGACTCCATTTCCCAGGGGGCTTTGCAACAACAGCTCAAAAAGCCACTAGCCGCTTAGCCGATGGCATGGAGAGGGCTGAGACGATTTGGCCAGAGGTCACACGAGCTGATTGGCTGGTTTGTGGAATCATGGTGGATGCGGGGGTGCAGGTGTTTGTTGATCGGATGACTCTGGTGCACAGGAGGATTGTGGGTAGATGGATATGTCAGAGAACTGAACCCCACCCATTCTTAATTGTGATGCCTGTCGTAGGGAGGGCGGCGATGTGTGAAAGTGGATCAAACCCTGATTGTCTTTAATTCTTGACCTTCCCTAACGCGTTGACCCGACTAAATCAAGCCCTCCTAGAAAACCTCAGAATATCTGAATGGAAGCACATTACCAGGTGCCATGTTGAATCAACTTTTACTGTTAAAACTTACCTCATAACAGTGCATCTACTGCATTATCCAAAGCTTTCAATGTACCATGTTTGGTATTGACTTTACAAACAAATGTGTGAGGGCTTACTCCTTAAGACTAAAGATGTTAATTTGCTTCAATGGTTTATTTTACCCATAACCATGTACAAATAAACAAAACCTTTACAGCTTTGTATGGTCAGACATTTAGCATTCATTGGTCCATAAGCACTCCTCACGGTGACATTAAAACACTGTTATAAGACACCGACACTGATTTCTAGCATCGGCGTCTCAACGTTGCACTGACGTCACAAATGTACCATCCATTCTAACAGTTTCATTGCAAATCAAAATAGTCACATGCAATGATTGAAAAAAATTACATTACCTCATGTCACATAGAAAGTAAGCGAAAAGTTCCATCATTTAGAAATAAGTACTCTTCAGAGATTTGTCTCTCTCTCTCTTATTTTTTTTTTTTTTTTTAAGTCCTAGACATTCTTTCAACAGCGTTGTTGGTCTCATTTGGGTTGTAAACAATAGTTACAGTGCCTAGCTTCATTTCACCTGACTGGCTGTGTAGCGTCTGTCAAGAGAATTGGTCAATCAATACTATCAATCAACTGATCGAGAGAAATTGGTCAGTAGTCAATCAATTGTACAAGGAATTTATCATGGAAGGACATGATCGTCTTTGGGCTCAGTTAGGGGCAACAGGACACCAGTGAGAGACTAGAGGACAGACTGAACAGTAGATTAATATAAGACACCCTGAGAATCACAACTACGTCTCTTTCATCTTTCATCCCTTCTTCCTATCCTCTCTCTTCCTCTATCTCTTCTTCTAGGAAACGATCATAGTCAGGTGGGCGTGGCCTCTGCGGTTGAGGAAGATGGTTGGTTTGTAGGTTGGTTTGTTGTGGCGGAAGCCGGTTGCCGTGCAACTGGCTCCTTGGTGGTTGGCATGGAGACAGGTTAAGGTGGATTCTGACCTTGTAAGGTAGTATGCAGCACGTACAGTAGTATGAACAGTAGAATGTAATATGCAGCTCTGGGGAAAAACATATGAATTTAAAATGGTTTCAAATGACGTTGATGAAAATGAACAGAACAAGTGCACCTTATGCAGATTAAAAGGTCAGTTCAGCCAAATTGCAAATCTAACTATGCGGATAGTATTTGTTTTGAGATATCTGTCTCTAAGATTCCTAAAAAATTTATTTTGTTTTAGTATTTAAAAAGTCTTCATTGGACCTACTTTGCACAGGCAAAATAGTCCCAATAAAACCTGTTCTCAGTGAGGTCTGTGGTTTACCCAGAGCAACAGGGACTGTTTCTGGAAAGAAATGTTGCCATTGATTCTTTAAATGTAAATGTTCAATGCTGTGAGCACCACAAACTAAATTCCATTCACCTCCATTGTTCTGGGACTGAGGCAGAAATTTTAGAGACAGATATCTCAAAACCTGGATAAACACAAAATCTGTTCACGTTTTGGGTGAACTTACCCTTTTCAAATCAAACAACTTGAGGTATACTTGTTTTTTTTTCTGAGCATTTGCTTCATTTGCAAACACTTAATAATTCAGAAGGTGAAAACAGCACAAATTAGTAAAACAAAACCAAGTGCACCTCAAGTTTGAACACTTGAACGTCCATTCTAGATGAGTATTTATCCCCAGATCTGCTAGCATGTAACAGTAGATTGTGACAGTAGTATGTTATCGATGGAGAACATCACATGGGGCTGACGTGGTGTGCAGCAAAGGATGGCGCAGGGGAAGGCGGTAGTGGTGGACAGTGATTGGTTGATTTGGTTGGTCAGGTGACTGAGGGGGTTATGGACAGTCGAGTTGAGTCAGATCACATGATGAGGGTTTGCAGCTATAACGTCAGGAGGTTCCATCAGAAGGTATGGAAGCCTGACAGGTTTTAGCTTTTGGTGGACACTGGACAGAACACCCACCCTGAACCCCGCTCTCACAGAGCCAGCGAGCACAAACACTCTTACACACACACACACACACACACACACACGGAAACAGACATGCACTCATACACAAGTGAGCAGACAGACACAGGGACACACACACACACACACACACACAAACACATTTACCCACATTTACCATATTTTGCATAGACACACACAAATAAACACACAGGTTTGTTAACTTACACTCACATTCATGACAAACACACATCTGCTCCCACATTTCACACAAACCCACATACACACTCCATGACTCACACAAACACACACTCTTGCCCACCCCCAGACTTGCGATGTGTTACTGTGATGATGCAGAGTGTGGTGGAAGGTGAAGAATAAGACAACGGAAGACAGGTGATGCTAAAATGAACATTTATAATGACTGCTGTTGCTGTCGCAAAATAAGAATCCTTAAAAAAAGACCTCATATATATTAGCACTAGATTGCCCACTTCACTGGTAATCCACAAGTCAAGAAACACAACTCACTAGGTTTTTTTTCTCTTTACAAACACAATGCTACAATTACATTAAATATTCAATACTCTTTAAGTCAGTTAATGAATGTTGTTAAAAGCAACCACTAAAATACTAAAAATAAAAACAAAACAATACTAATATTAATTCACCTTTTTCCAGTCGTTCCCTTTTTCTTGTTGCGTTGTTATTTATTAATAGTATAATAATAATAATAATAGTCTGAGAAATAAATAGCTCATGTGGTGTTCTCAGGGCAATGGGGCAGGCAGCATAGATCAAGAGTGGAGCTCAGAGCAATGCGATGAAATGGTGGAGTCTAATCTCACGCAGTCACTTTAATACTTTCAAAATGTCTCTGATGTACAGGTGAAATATGCAGATATGCCACAAGTTTGGTTCTGCAGGCAGCAGGATGGTTGAGCGGCACCTGCAGAGGTTAATCATCTCTAAACTATCATTCTATGTTATGTAAACTAGGACTGTATTGCACAATAGTTAGCAGCTCAGCTTCCTCGTTTTGTAGCCCAGGAGGAGCTTAATTTTTTTTAAATTTTATTTTCTTCCCTGGATTTTTTTTTCAAACCTGGAGGAGCCGAGTCGAGCTGTTTTCCACGATGATATGTCTCTAACATGACCAAGCGTTTTCAATAACTATGGCTTGATGATAAAAGATACTAGCGGCACTACAACTCACTGTTAGGAAAACATCAACAAATGTACAAAAACAAGCCTACGTTGAGAATGGCTCGGACTACTTCTCAAGGTTAGTACTATTATTCGATGAGCACAGGTATCTAAAGAGTTTGCTAGCCAACATGGAAGCTAAACAGCAAATACAGTAGGTAAATCAACACTAATAACAACAGCACAGGTTAACACAGTAGAACTAGCATAGCCGATTATACAGGCAGACCTAACTATCGGATACAGAGGATGAAAAGTGTAATGATCGTCTACCGCGTCCACTAGTACCTCTTTATGCTGCCGGCCCCTTTCTGCTCAACACTTCTCTCTTTACAGCTCGGCAAAAATCTGACAAAAATATTTACAATGAGAGAGAAAAAAAATTTAATTGTGGAGAAACAGTTGTTTAGTGTTTTTTCTTTTTTTTGTTTGTCTGCATTTCTTTTTTTTGGATGTTTTTTTTTTCTTCCTTTCATATGTTTTTTTTTTTTTTGTTCTTTTTCGACTTATATCTCAGAGAATTGTCCCCAATGATGAGCAACAAACAAACAAACAAAAAAATCCAATCATATCAGCTAGCATTGCACAGTCTCAGAGAGGTTTTTGGGGATGGAATGGAGAGTTATCGTCCAAACAGTTGGATGAACACAGAAGGGTGGTAGGAGGAGGAGGAAGAAGGTCAATAAAGTTCATGAGGGGGTGAAAGTTCAAAAAGTTCAAGAAGACAGAGGATGGCTGCGCAGCTGACGGTGCGTAAACACTCCCCACACCACTGCGCGGGGCGGTGCGTGTGTCGGCGTGCGTGGTTTGGATGTTAAACGACAACAAAAAAAATCATCATTAGAAAATGGAGTTTTTGAATCTTTCCCATCGAGAAAAATCAAATGGAGCGAGAGCGAGAGGGGGGGGGTAGAGAGAGAGAAAAGGTGAGGGGGGGGCGGGGTAGAAAGAGGGGGAGGTGAGGAGAGTGAAAGGTGCCCCCAACACTATGGCACACAATCAATGAAGTCCCACAGGCTGAAGAGATGACAGAATTAGGAAAGCAGCTGGCATGAGCGGTAGGGCTTTTTTAGGTAGGTTGAGAGGCAGGACAGTAGGTAGGTAGCCAACCTGCAGAGGGGTTAATCCTTGTCGGGTTTAGCTCTGTGGGGGGTGGTGAGGAGGAGGAGGAGGAGGAGGAGTGGTGGTGGTGGGGGGCAAGGTGCTGTTCAGTTGAGGCGTCATGAGCGACATCATGTTATGAGGGCGGAGCATGCTGGCTTCATGGGTGCTTCCAGGATGGATGTCCGACACACAAGAACAACTCAAAGAAACGCTTGGAATGGTAGTTGTTGTTGTCTTTTTTTTTGTTTTGTTTTTTCCTCTCTGTTCTATTTTGGCACTCGAGAGAAGAGACTCGTGGGAGGCGGAGGAGGAAAGTGTGTGTATGGTTGGGCAAGGAGGAGGAGTGGGCAGTGAAAGTGCAAAAAAGAGGGCATGGAAGAGTGTGTGTGTGTGTGTGTGTGTGTGTGTGTGTGGGAGGGGTAAACAGGCTACACACAGAAATGGCATTTTGTTAAAACTGGTCTAGGTTAGACAGAGCATACAGTACAAATCAAAACCAGGAAAAAAATCAACAGAGAACGAGAAGAAGGAACAGAAAAACAGTGATATGAAAAATGCAGTCTACAGTTGCTGGTGCTTTGATGGGGCCCGAGTTGGGGGAGGAAGGGGGGGTGGAAAAGGGGAAGAGCGGGGTCCCATAATATGTTTGAAAAGGTGGGAGGGCCAGTGGTGGGTGTGGGTGAGAGTGGGTTTGAGTTTGTGGAGGTGGGTGGGGTGGTGGCGCTGGAGGGGAAGGGGCAATAAACAAGAGCTGAGGACTATGTCGAAGAGCCACACCCACTGAGAAGCAATGAGGTCACCTGGCGAGCAGGTGACAGTTAAGTTTGCATTCCTCTACACATCACAATAAAAAAAAAAAGAAAAGAAGAAAGAAACAAAACATGACTAGCCGGCTACGTTGCAACACAGACACCACGAGCACGGAGCTAGCCTAAAGCAGACAAACTCAGAGAGAGGGAGAGAGAGGAGCATGCACATCTAAATACACTGCTGAGTACACACCTACAGTAAGGCTACACATCTACAGTAGTCTCGCACACTGACCCCCACCTCAGCTCGGCCTGCCATGCACAATAACAGCAGAAAGTTTAGTGCAAACATGTCGCCAGGAGCAGAAATGGAAATTTAGATTTTTTTATTCTTTTTTTGCAGCGGGAGTTTTGTAGGAAGCGGGTCATTTCCCATGACAACATCTGTCAGGATACAAAACATGACCCCACTGAAAACACTCTGGTTTCTGGTTGCATAACAAGGAATGAGAGAGTGAGAGAGGTGGACAGACTTTGGCAAAAATTTCTCTTGTTTGACACTGAAGCCAATAAAGCATCTAATTGAACTTAACAGGGAAAATAGAGAGAGAGGAGAGAGAGAGAGAGAGACATAGAGAGAGAGGGTGAGATAAGGATTCAAAACATTACCATTTTGGAAACACACTGGCAATGTTCATGTTTCTCTCCCCGAGATCAGAGCCTTGCATTGCAAACTAAGGGAGTGAAAGCACAATCTGTCCCAAATTCTGCAGCGAGGCACCCGAGGGAGACAGAGAGTGCAGCAGACAGACTTGTGTATGCGTTTATTTTGGGGGATTTGTAGGTGAGGGAGGGGAGTTTTCACCTCTCTCTCTGACAAACTCTCTCTCTTCAAATCTCTCCCAACCCCGCTGAAACACACAGGGCGGGGCCAAAGATGCTCCATGTCATATTTGAGGTCAATAAGGTGCATATCAATAACAAGCTAGAGCTCAGAGCGTGGGGGGGCGGGGGGGGGGNGGGGGTAAAAGGACAGACAACAGAGTTATACTGAGAGCTCGACAAAGTGCGTCGAGGGTTAGTAATGTTAGAGTACAAAAACACACAAAAACACACGGAAGCCTCTACTGCACGTCAATGGTCAGAGGAGTGATATGCAAACTTATACAGAGGTGAAGTTCACGGACAACCTCAGTCTTTATTTGAAATTAAATCCTGATTTTTTTTCCCCTAAAGTTAGGCAGCAACTGAGAATTTTTTTAGTACAAGCTCGCTCAGAAAGTAGCAAAATAGTCTTAGGTTTGTTCGAGAGTTTTATTTGTATCCCTTTGAGGATGGTTAGACAACTTAACGACAAAATACTCATTCTGTTGTGACGTCAAAATCAAACATTTTGTTCACCTTTGGCTGGTGGACTGAACGCGGTCGCATCGAAAAACAACGAACATTTGAACGCGTGTAAAACAATATCAAAATGCTCTACCCTTATCGGCATGCAAAGATTTGTCTCCGAAAAATGAACGACACACACTGCCTAATTTTTTTTTTGTCACTTCTTTTTTGTTTCTTTGATTTTTTTCCTTTTTTTTTGTCCACGCTTCACTTTGATATCATGCAATATAGACGTGCAAAAAAGATAACATCTATTTCCACAAAATACATTTTCATTGTAACTATAAAAGGCTGTATTTAAGAATGCTATCAAGTCACATTTTTTTAGCATAATTATGCTAACCTATCGCTATATTCATAGCCAGAGTCATAGTGCTGTTGCATTCTGGGAAGGGTAGTTCCAAGAGGACTGGCTAACACTTGGCTAACATGGCGGTCCCTCCTCTTGTGGCAGGAACAGAGAGGGCTTAAACAAACTGCTATACTGAGGCGCTTTGGCCGTTAGCCTACCTAGTTCTTATAAACTGTCACGTGGACTACTCCCTTCCTATGTAAATTATAAATATGGTTCATTTGGCACTTTTCACATTTTCTTAATATAAAAGTATGTCTCCTCTTATCTAATGTGGTTTAAATCAATACATTTACAGCTTCACTCTGTAAAGACCTATTTTGGCACAGGTTTAACTTGTTCAGGTTAGAATTACACTATTATTAACTTATCGTCAGCTTATAACAGAGCGTGTATTACACTGCCACTTGAGACTAGCCTCTCCAGCTAAAGGACAGATTTCGATATGTTTAACCTTGTATTTTTAGTACATCAGTTATTATTAAATAGCAGCATTTTCCACAAATTAAAAAAATTTACTCATGTAAACCTATTCAACATCTACAGGTAAATCCCAAAGCTCCTATGGCAGACAGAGGATAAAGGACAGGACAAGACAACATACCACTACGTGTATTGCTTCCAGTACTCATCACATTTTATCTCGACCCCCCTAACATTAGAATAAGTAAAGAGATTGGCCGCCGTGTAAAAGCAAACCAAAAAAGATCTTTCTAAGGTTTAATTAATGAGATGAAAAATAATTCCGTCCCTTATTAATCACCTCAACTGGCACCTACAACAGGAATTTCAATGCAGTTTTTCCACTTTAAACACACTGTGCTGTATCCAAAGTAAGTTAGCGATGAAACTTTCCAGGCAACATACTAAACCTGCTGTGGTTATGGCAAAGAATCTGCACCCTTTGGCTTCCCATAGAATGCAAAGCAGGTTTGTCCTAATGGAGGAAAAACTAACACAACTACGGCTGTAAATAATAAGAATTCTCATATCTTTCAATTTCAGTCTATAAAATGTCAGAAAATAGCGAAAAATGCCTGTCACAAGTGCCCAGAACAGTCTACAAATTGCTTGTTGGGTCTGACCACGTGTCCAAACCCCAAACATATTCAATTTACAATGAGTCAATGTACTTGATTAATGATAAAACAAGCTGACATGCATTAAATAAAATGTAAAATCGGTTACTGACTGCTTACAGCACAGTTCAGGTCTACAGTGGAACAAAAGCACAGTATTTTCCTATGGTCTTATGAGGTTTTTGCCACAAAATATCCAACATAAATCCAGTCAAACCCCATCAATGACAAAATATTCCCTCACGATATGTGTATGTTTTATGTTTGTGCAGCAAGGTATTCCAAATTAACTTTTTTTAGTGTGATAAAATGAAACGCACTGATCCAAACTACAGGTAAGAGTGTTTGTGCACTGTGCCCTGCCAGCCTCAACTACGACTTCCTCTGCAGGTGTGGTCGTTTTCTGATGGTGGTGCATCAGGGCGTCTCCTTGCCTCAGCCGCCCGAGGAGGCAAAGAGAAGAGAGACTCAATCTGTGGTGTTTGTCAGGGCAAGCAGCAGACATGCATTGATCGTAACACCAGACATAGTCACCCATGGAGCGATGTGGTAGGAGGAGAGGGGGTGTCAGGATGGGAGTGCACTGGAGGACTGAGGACGGGTGGGAGGGAGGGTGAGGAGAGTGTGGATGGTGTTAGATGGGAGTAAAGAAGCCTCCTTACCAAGCTGTGGAGATAAACCCTCATGGCGCTCCAACAGGGAGTGACACATTCGATAACACAGTGGAGGATTTTGGGTCAGATTGGTTTAAAAAGAATCAAAAAATCGTTGTTGTTTTCTTTTTCTTTTTTTTTTTTTATCTTAGATGCATTCCTTCCCCTCACCAGGCTGTTTAGGTCAATAAATCAAATGCACCCCCCTCCTCTTTTTTGGCATTTTACAATCTGTCACACTTCGACTCCTGTTGGACTTAAGTATTTGTCCAGGGATTTGCCCATTGGATGTACAGTACATGATCAATTTCAATTGTTTATGAAAAAGACACAGCTGCGATAGAAAAGTGAATATAGAATTTGTTCCAGTCTCTTTAATCTGCTACTGGACACCTAACACTCCCCCAACATCCCACTCTAATTACAAAACACTTTTCCAAGACAACAGGTAAGTAGAATCTAATTGATCTCAACTCGTGACCTCAATTGATTGATCCTCTTCATCAACCTATCTCTTTCTCCTCCGTCAGTATTCAGATATGACGTGCATTTCTGGTGAAGTTCTTCATATGCATTCTACATATATTTCATATATGTGTTTTTTTTTTATCCCTGCCATACAAAAACCGTCCAATCACGATGCCGTCTACAGCACACATCCCTGACCTCATAGGCCGAGAGAACCGCTCCCTCGCTTCACAGTGCATTAAGACAAAAATTCAGTGTACTCCGATTGTAAAAAAAAAAAATAACACGACACAAACAAAAATATTAACAACAAAAGAAACAATAGCATCTTCAGCAGCCTCCCGGGTCTACAGTGGGCAGTAAACCTGTTGCCATGGGAGACCTGCAGGTTGCCAGAGGCAGAAACGAGCTCAACTTCCTGGACATATGTTGAAAATCTCTCATGTCTGCCCTTTACCTCATCGGCAGTCGGACGGTTGCTTGATAAGGGCACAGATCAGTGAGGCTATTTATCTCCTTTACTGATATGCACGCTGCCTTAAAATAGCAAATCTACTAGCGAGGCTTGCAGATTTAGCAGTGGAACCTCATCGTGTTTCAGTGTGTCGTCTTGCTCAATGTTTGCATTTCTCAGTAGTACGTTGTGAGTCTTAAGTGCTCTTGCTTGATCTAGTCTGTGGTTTGGGTTCATCTAAGGGTTTGGAAGACCACAGGCTGAGCAGTAGCAGTTGCTCTGAGATATAGTCTCAGTCCAACTCAATTATTCATTTTGATTACAATTTTACATTGTAGGCAAACTGTAACAGGGCATTTTATTACAGATATAGCACAGCAGGGATATTTTGGAGCATGAGCTAGGATAGCCAAGCATGATAACCAGGCGTTTAAGGTTATTATAGCTGCTAAGACGCTGCACTGCAGCCTGTGGTGTGAGTGGTTTACAGATATTTTCTTGCTAATCTAGAGGTCTCACTGCAGTCTGCATCATAGATATGGTGAATTCCCTTTACTAGCACCAAATATGGCATCATAGTATTTTGTTTCAGTGTGTACATGTGTGTGCATGTTAGTGTGCGTTCCCTGTTCTGCTCTTTGACTGGATATATAAGGTGATCCTTCATTGCAATGATCTTAATGCCTGGGGCGGCTTTCTTACTGGACTTAAATAAGACATATATTACACTATGTGACATTACTATTCATCTTCAATCCACTTAAATTAAAACAAAAGATTCAAATCAAAAATAGTCTCATTTACATTCATGTCAACCTGAATTCACAGATTAAAAAAAATTAAACAACTGAGCTTTTTATGGGTGAACTCATTAATAAATAATGACGATGGTGATGATTCCTATCGTGATAATCATGACAATACCATTAACAGAATTATCACAGCAGACTGCAAAAAATGCCATAGATCCTGTGTGTTTGCCGCAGCTTGCACAGTATCACTCTCGTCGTTTCTAGGTTTCGCACTACGTGAGGTCATCAGCGTGCGCCTCGGCATACTATCTCAAACACTAGAGCTGCGTATGGGGGGCGCTACGTGCCGTAACACCCCTGCAGCGCTGCACTGCTTGTGGGATACATCACAGGGTATACGGGGGTAGGGGTGTGGGGTGCGGTGTGCAAACGAAGAAACGCCCAACTGATTCTCTACCCTCACACCCCTCCGCAATTTCACCTCACCCTTCCTTCATCTCCCAGAAAGGGGGGAGGAGGGGGGAGGTGAGATCATAGGCGGGGGAGTTAATAAAAGGTGTTGGGGGAGTCAAGGACGTCTCTTCTCTCACACACCGGGCTGAAGTTTGCAGTCTTGCTCATTATAAAACCCTTATAAAAGGGGGTTGGGTGGGGCAAGGCTGGGGGCAAGTAGTGAGAGGGGCTTTAGGAGGAGACGGGGCAAGGGGCTGAGGGGCAAATCAAAACTAGAAGAAAAACAAAAACCCTACGGGAGGGTGATGGGTGTGGGCTACAGGGGGAGGGAGGGATAAGGGTCGTATCCATAAGGGATTTTGCACTGGGGGGGTGGAGGGTTGTACCCTGTATACGCAAACCCTCCCCCCCTCCGTGCCCATGCCCTTCCCTCCCTCCCCCCACTTCCTGTAGCCTCTCAGGCAGTTGGCCTGTCTACATGGCATTCAGCTTTGTCCACACAATACACAAACGAACAAACAGCTTAATTTACTAAACAAAACAAAACAAAACAATAAAAAATCCCGAAAGGTCAAGACTTTAAGTAATAAAACCTTATTTACATGTTACACATTTTTTTCTTGGTTTTTCAGCGTGATAACTCGCTCCTCTCCCTCCTCGTCTTCTCAGCACATTTTTGCTTCGCGTCAAAAAATTTTTTTTAATAGAGAATACTGAAAACACGCAGAAGGAAACGGCGTGGACGATTCCTTCTGACATTTTTGCTCTCCTCTCCTTCTTCCATTCTCACTCTCACTTTTTTTATACTCCTCCCCCAAGCCCCCACTCTTTTTTTCCTCTTTTCCTCCTCGTTTCTCATTGGCTGTCAGGTTTAGCCCACCTTCTGTGGGTTGGTGGCGCGTACCCCCTGCTCGTAGGTGATTCGCTGGCTGATCAGGTACTGTGCAGCCTGCGTGGCGGCCTGGGAACCCGTGATGGTCACCTTCCTGTTCCGAGTTCCAGGGATGAACTCGCCTTTCTTGGAGATCTGGATCCTGGCGCCGGTCAGCTCCTGGTACTCCACTAGCGTCTTCCCTCCTTTCCCCAAGATGGCTCCCACCAGGTTTTCTGGCACGGCGATCTCGACCACTTCCTTTGCTCCTTCTGCTAGCTTCTCCGTGGCCAGTAGAGATGATGCCACCAGTGGCGATGCAGCGCTTAAGTAGCCGTTGGTGGCCCCTGTAGCGGCAGCCAGGGATCCCAGGGAGAAGCCTCCGAGACCAGCCGCTGGGTGAGCTGCGCTGGTGGTTGCATCGCTGGCATAGGATGCTAACAAATTAGCTGCAGCAGCTGCTGCTGGGTTAGCATTAGCTGCTACAGCGGCTAACACCCCTGAGGCTGCAGCGGGGTTCAGCCCCAGGCCCAGGGAGTTGGTGTTGTAGCCGTAGCTGGCCAGAGTGTTGAGGGCGGAGGTGATGGCCAGCAGGTCGTTGCCTGAGAGGCTGGACATGGTTGTCGGGAAGGCCCCGACCCCAGCCAGGCTGGCTTGACCGAGCAGAGAGGAAGCCGTGGCTGCTGCAGCAGCTGCCGCGGCCGGCATGACCTCGGTCGAGTTGGCGTACGGGGAGCCAGTGGGGTTAGAGTTGGCGACAGGCCCTGTGATGTTGGAGTAGGAGATGTTGAGGCAGGAGGAGCTCTGTGGATCCTCCTGGATCTTCTGAACGATGATCTCCACGGCTTTGCGATTCTGCTCGGGCTCCCCGCTGATGGTGACCACGCGTTCCTGCAGGTTGATGCCCTCTGGCTTTTGGGATAGCTGGACCCACGCCCCGGACTGCTCCATCACCGCCTTGACTGTAGCTCCACCTTTACCGATGATCAGCCCCGCCGTACTGTTGGGGACGATCAGCTTGGCCTGGGAAAAAAGAAAAAAAAAATCATAGGTTATTGCTTTGTGTGTTTTATCATAATCATAGAAAATCTTCTTTAGCTGATACTCCAATAAGAGTACAAAATATAAGCAAGCACCTGTGTATCACATGAAATTACCTGAACAGAGAAATACAAGTGAGAAGGAAGGAAGGAAATACAAATGCAGAAGAAGGAGCAGAGGCAGGGTAAAATGAGCCTCTATACAAAGACGTACGAGTCAGTGTTTCAGACAGCTGCTCCTAATGTTTTCTACACTGCGTATGTTCAGTAGAGAGAGACAAAAAAATCCACGTCACACATGTGATGCTACAATTAAACATGCGTGACAATATGGAGTGAATATAGTCTCAATAAGATTTGTAAATGTGTATCACAAGATTTGTAATTGAAAACCAAGATTTGTGCGTAATTTTGGGTACTCGCAAACCAAAAAAAATAGTTTTACAAATGCAAACATCACAACCTGAATCAATATGTATATTTTACTTACAGATTTTTAACTTCAGCTTCACAGATCTGATCCTTTTCCCTTTAAAAAAAGCTTCCTGCGCATACAAATGTCTTTGTATTCATTTACAGATTGTTAAAGTTAAGCACGGGTCAGGTTACTTGTATCTGGTATCTGTGAAGCTGAAGTAAATCTGTAAGTAAAATATACATATTTATTCAGGTTGTGATGTTTGCATTTGTAAAACAGTTTTTTTGGTTTGCGAGTACCCAAAATTACGCACAAATCTTGGTTTTCAATTACAAATCTTGGTTTTCAGTTACAAATCTTGTAATACACATTTACAAATCTTATTGAGACTATATTCACGCCATATGACAACAACCCCTCTTGAATTCAAAATATGCAGTGCAATGAGAAAATGAAGAAGAATTATGCGATGGAGATTGGTGATGAAAAACCTTTCTTTTGTCATGCAAAACACGGTAAAACGGTGCACACATCGTTCAGCTCAAGAGTAGACTTTAAAGGCAAGGTCAGCGCTGAAAAGGACTTTGTCAGGAACTGCTTTTCAGAGGTGTCCTCGAGAAGGACGGGAGACAAAAGGAGCCAAAGAAAAGATGCAGAGAGAGAGGGACTGAACCAGAGAGAGAGTTC
Organism: Maccullochella peelii; assembly: GCA_002120245.1. Classification (NCBI taxonomy): domain Eukaryota; kingdom Metazoa; phylum Chordata; class Actinopteri; order Centrarchiformes; family Percichthyidae; genus Maccullochella; species Maccullochella peelii. The sequence continues at coordinate 31,280 of LKNJ01000365.1, read as the reverse complement.
CTGATGTGAGATAGACATACAACAGTATGGACTCTGCAACGCTGGCGTCTCCACCACCTGAACACATAACTAATAAAGGAGTGTTTTTTCATTTCTTGTGACCATAACAGAGAGAAAACAGAGGAGAAAGAGAGAAAGTGCAAGTTGGTGAGAGAACAGGAGATGAAGAGGTAGGGAGAGGTAAACAGAGTGGGAGGGAAGGATGGATGAGAGAGAGGGAGGAATTCTAAAGAGGCTACTTGTGTGAAAAAAAATAGCATTGACTCCCAGGGGTCAGCGTTGCCATGGAAACACAGCTCCAGCATTCAAAGGGTAGTGAAAGGGAGAGAGGCGATGACACACACACACACACACACACACACACACACACACACACACACACACACACACACACACACACACACAGACACTCTCCATGTCCAAACACAGTGCAGTATATTTCATTTCACATATTTACAAGTGATGTATTATTGTTATTATACTATTGTTCATCATATATAAAACCATATATAATATTGCTGTGTCAGTCAATGATGGACATGATGCCCTTTAGTAGATTTTTTACTTTTACTGGAGAATTGATCCATAGTACACTGCTGGTCTATGGGAGGCCATTAACCTAAAGCGATTCTAATGCAGCATTTCCACCCAAGCATGCAATCAGGGTGCAACTAATGATTATTCTTTAATCTGTCAGTCAGTTTTTACAATTAATTTAGTAAATGTTTAGTTTACAGACTCTACAAGATGTCAGAAAATAGTGAAAAATCACCATTTACAATGATGGAAAAAGTTTTGAATGAATGAATGAAACAATGAGTTTATGTTTATGAAAATATGTTTAAATGTTCATTTTGCCAAGCTGTTCAACAGGGGCTCTCTAAATGAATTAAGTCAAAACCTAACAAATTTATACTTTTAATTTCTGAAATACCTTTAAATATTATTATTATGCACACATTTCTGTATATTGCATTGCAACACTTTATTTTCCATCATTTTTGAAGTAAAGCAGTCAATAATGATTTTTTCATTCAGAGGGCTCATTGTCCAAGTAGCTTAACAAACACTGTTGTTATCAGATCACATACAAACACAGATCTGATGTCTGATCTGAGATCTGAATGAACCTGGTGTGTGGAGGGTTCACTGTTGCTCCGCTGACGTAGGTGACGCATCACACCGTGCTGCAGCACTGAGCTCCGTGCACAATGAAAGCATCACTTTGCTGAATGGAAGCAGAGGAAGGTGTGAGACTCTGTCGACATGCGACAAAAAACTTCTGCTGCAACTTGTCGCAACAAAATCTGTTACTTTGCTGTTAGGCGCGAACAAAATGATAAAAATTGTTTTTGCAATGTCACTTTCTCCTCTTAGCATTGATCCCACTCTCTGCAGAGCAACTCTTGACAAAACTACCACTGCTACCTGAACGTCGAATTTTCATATTGAGAGCAGAGTGTGGGCTGGAGAACCAGGAGGAGGGAGGGCTGAAGAGATGAAAAGACTTGGCCTTGATAAAGGAAAGAGGACGATAAAATGAAAGAGGGAGAGGGAAGGGGTGATCAATTCAGCAAACTGAGAAAAGAGGATGAGATGCACTATTTTTTTTGGTTTTCTTTCTTTCCATGCAGAGAGAAATAATGGAGAAGGAAAAAGAAAAATCCAAAGAGAGAGGGATCAATTCAACTTACAATAGAAAAATGTGAAGGCCAATTACCTTCCCTGTCTCACCCTCTCCTGTGTCCCTCCCTCCCTCTCTCCCTCCCTCCCTCCCTCCCTCTATTTGCTGCAGTTTAAAGCCGAACAACATCTGCGCGGCGGCAGCCTCGAGAGCAGCGGTTTGTTGCCACACAGCATTCCTCGGCTCGCTCTCTGCACCGCAGCTCTCTGCGAGGCGGAAGATGAATTTACATAGAAATAGAAAATTAGTAAGAGGCATGCAGGAGGGAGCCGATAATACGAGCGACTTCAAACCTGCAGACAGTGTCAAATATTCACTTCTCACTGCTTCCAGTTAAATAGAGAGTTATCTTTCCCTTGTGAGTGTTTGTTTGTGAGGCGTCTCTGTGTCTCTCTGTAGGATTAATCATTTTTTCTTCCTTTTGTTCATTCATCTTTTCTCTCAGAACGAGTGTTAGTTTGAAGTCCGTTTCTATGGATTAGTGTTGTTACTGCGAGGCACGTACACAGCGAGGCTCCTTCAACACGTCTGTTTACGTCCTGCTGCTATCAGAGACTCTGCTACAATCTGCTCTCCTGTGTAGATTAATGAGAAGAGCAAAGTGCTAACAAAGTGTGAACACTGCTGGGGCTGAGCGACTCTATTTTCTGTTGAGCTCTGAGGATTGGCTCCTTAGTCAAGTAACCTTTTGTACTAGAAAGCACATGAAATAATTACAAAAATACCATTAAAAAATATTTTCTTAAATGTGATATATAATCATATGGCAACTGCCCAGTTCTACAATGATTGAGATTTATAAAACAGAACTATGGCTACGCAGGGCTTTGTTCTGTCTTTGTACGTACAGTTTTGCGTCTGGTTGCTGGGTCTGCACCAATAAACAAATCACTTGTTGCTGGCCTACCTTTACACCAAACTTTATTAAAAATCTGCACATTTTTTGAGATATCCTGCTAACTAACTAACTAACAAACAAATTGGGCTACAAATGTAGCCTTGTGGTAGAGGTAATGATTGGAACGTCAGACACTCTTGTGCTGTATATCATTCACTCCAATTTTCCATGTTAACACTGTAGCAACCACTACAGCATGTTGGATGATTGCTGATAACTTATTTTATCCAAGACACGAAAAAGGAGAACTCGTTGCAGCTTTAAAGCATTTAATTTGCAGAGGTTTGGTAAACCTTTTTACGGTGAATATGATTTACATACAGCATCCTGTTTTGACCGCTTTCCCTTTCCCTACTCTGAAGGGATGATGAACATTCACACTATTTACTAAAAATATATGAACTAATGATCCCATTTTTGGGTGTAGTTTGGATAAACATTACTGTCATCCAACAGATGGAAACATTTGTAAAGATTCTCCTCTTTTCCCTTTGATCCCCATTTTGTGCTTACAGCAGGACATCAGTCTGAGCTGTTTGCAAACCGTTTGCCAACAAAAATATCACTTCTTAGCGTTTGCCACTGCCTTAAATGTCATTCAGAAGTCTTAATTTTGTATCTGAAAATGTTCCGGCATGTTTTTGTTTGAGTGCAACATTTTCAGGGTGGTTGTTTTTGCGGTAAGGAAAAGAGCGGGCGGTGGGGGGTAAAAATGGAGACGAGGGATAAAAGAACTAAGTGACAAGCAGCGAGAGAGCGAGGAGGGGGGTGCCAAAAAGATTTTACCCATGAACCCTTTCATCCTCTGCACACTGCACTGAAACATTCTCTCAAACACACACACATGCACAGTGCTGGTGTAGAAGTGGGAGGATAAACAGTGGCGTACAGCGATGTCTGATCCCCCCCGGCCCTAATGATCCCATCTAACCATCTTTATATCCAACTGATTCTCTGCTAATGAGGTTCTCCGCTCGCCTCCACTTCTCCTCCTCCTGCTCGGCTTTCTTTCCTCACGTTTTTATCTTTACGTACTGTCTTTTTTTGTCTCCTTCCATCTAGTTTTTGCAGATTTAAAGAGGTTTAAGACCTGCCTTTCCATATACAGCCTTTTAAATCTGCGTTCACTTTGTCCTTCCCAACTAGGTGCATCATAACATTTTACTGCTACAATCTTCCAGTGCACTTAAACCTTTCATTTCTTACTTCCTATTTTTTTTTGCTTTCTATTCTCTGTGTTCAATAAATCAAACCCCTTTTTACAAGGTCAAACACACACACAACCCGTTCCCAATCTGAAGGGCGTTTTAATGTGAAATCATCATCTTCATCCTGGTGTTATTTAGCTGACACTGTTGGTTCGGCTCACTCTAATGGCCGACTCAGCCAGGCAGCCTCTTACCTACCCACAATCCTCTGCTCCCAGAACCTTTCTGCACAGCCGCCACAAAGACAAAGATTATGTGACAGTTGGCAGCATGCAAGCAATCGCTCCTACAGTGACGGCTCATTTTCTCATTTGGTGTCTCCCTTTTTGTTTTAATTTCTTCTCCTTGAAGAGCTTTATATCTGTCGGGAGAAACTTTTCCACAAAGGAGAGGAGAGGAGAGTTTGGCATCCATCCAGCTGCTGAGTAGAACGTCCTGTTGCTGCAGCTGCTGGGCCAAGGTCGAAGGTCAAAGCCAATCTCCTGTTCATGAATACACACAAAAAAAAAAACCTGGGAAGGAGCAGGGATGGGAAGTGTTGACTTCAGCAGGGATGCCGGCTTAGCAGATAAGTCCAAATCAATGTCAACAGCAGAGCGGGATGATCTGATTCAGGAGCGACTTGGAACGAGTTCAGGATTTCACTGTTGGGAGTTTATAAATGCTAAAATGGTCAAACTGCTAATAGTTTGTACTTTGAGCCATTCATTTCTTAAATCCGACTGTTTTAATAACAAACAAAGACAAAAGACATTCAGTGATTTCCACTCGAACAACAGCTCAAACCATCGTGGGACACTAAAACCCAGACTTATGATTCTTTTAGGGTGTGCAGCAGCCTCATGCAGCCGGCCCACAAATGAGGCTCATCATGAGCTGACGAGCTTCCCCTGGCATTTCCTTGGCTTTGGGATGCTGTCAGTAGGAGTAGATCTAAATGACTTTGCAGGAGTCTGAATCAACCTTAAACTAGTCGGAGCTGTGCGCCAAATTCAAAATTCGCTATAGCTCAGCTACTTGTCATCACCATCATCTGGAGAAAGTTGAATTCCTTGTATACAGCTGTACTCTCTGCATCTACTTCTGTGACTACTACAACATGCACTCAGCAGGCGGCTGAGACAGACTCTCATGCTGTCTCTCTTGTCCAATAAACCTCCTACTCTAATGGATGAACAAACCAGACCTCTATTTGTCCATTTTAACACCACACTATTAATCATTTCTTCCACATCATCTAAAGGACTCCATTTAGCTCACTGATTGGTCTAGCTTCCCACTGCCTGGCTCAGCTGATTCCCATCAGATATTTCCTACAAAAATAAACCTTCTCCAATCCGGTGGTAGGGAAGTATGAACGAATAATTAATGTACAGTAAAACAACATAATTGAACAATTAAAAATAAAACAAACAAGCAAAGAAAAGGTTCAATGATCAAGTTTTTTGGATCTTTGATCTGAGGTGAATGCCACTGACTGACTGGCTGATGTTTGTCATTTAATAAAAGGACAATAATTATCTGATATATATCTTACATTTACCTGACATTTCTCCATGTTTGTTTCATCCTAATGAAGTAACAGGGGTAATGTTTACTGCATGATCAGATATTATCAGGTGTGTCAGTCACATTCAAGTATTAGAAGCTGATTTCTCCCTCTTCTGCTCTGAGAACGATATCCCTTTTTTCTTTGAGCCATGTACTGATTGACACAACCATTTCTTTACTGTCATGATGTTGGGAAGCAACCGTTGCAACCACAGGCAGCAAAGTGAAGACAAAATATTAAAAACATTCAAATATCGCAACTGAATTAAGTGTCCTCAGGTAATTGAGAAGATCGAGCAAACAGTGTCTGTCTAAAAAAGTTGCCCTAAAGTCTTTACTCTTGGCGTCAAAGCCTTGAAGCAGACAGACAGCGAGGCAGAGGTCAGGCAAATGTTTGCTTTGCTTCATCAACCAAAGCATGTAAGTAATTTTGTGTTTCTGTAAATGTGTATATGTACTGTGTGTGTGTGTGTGTGTGTGTGTGTGTGTGTGTGTGTGTGTGTGTGTGTGTTGCATAGACAAGTAATTGTGATAAGGAATAGGGTGCTGAGGTCACCGAAGTATGGAAATCTGAGAGAACAATGTCCCATTTAACAAACGAGGAAACAATCAAACATGACAGCACACACACACACACACACACACACACACAGTATGTTGCGGTAGTTTGTCAGTGTTTAACCTTGACGTGCAGGTGTTTTAACACACAGCTTCAGCCCGCTGCCTCTTTGGCGTCTCTCCTCTACGTCTGTATTCTAATTTTATGAAACACAACTCTGAGCAGAAAAAGGTAAATTCAGTAAAACCTTCTGTGCGTTGACGGTAAAGATTGTTCCATTCACTGAAAGCTGGAAATGCTTCAGCTGGTGAAGACATTATGTGATAAACAGCAATCGAAATTCATTTATTGAATAATTAATGGCGCAGGCTCGGCATGATAAATTGTTTTTACACTCTGAAGAGTTTTCTCTACAACCTTATTCACCTTCAGATTAATTTCAATTTAAAATATGGCCACCATGAGCTGAAAAACAGTAACTTCATGGGATTTAATCAGGGTTGTGTTTTTGTTTTCATTTGAGATTGTGAATACATTTAAATTGCATGTAAATCTGAAAGATTTGTACTTAATAATTCAAAGGTTTGCATGCCAGAGAGAAAACAAATCCACAGATGGATATTTTTAATTGTGTGAGGTGAGATTTGTTAAGTAGCATTTAGCATAATTTAACTATTCCTGCACGCAAACCTTTAAGCTGAACGTTCATGCACTTTGCATCTTTTCAAGCTTTCAAATGTATTCATCTTTTATTTTCACATATTCTAGCATGGTGATATGTGTCTGAAAATGTCTAAAAACTTTTTTCTAATAGGTCAAAGCAGCTCAACCTTAACTTTAATCTCGTAATTGTAACCTGTTCTGTACTAATACATTAGGAATAGTCTGGTTGAATTCTTGTCTCAGAGAACTCCCCTTCTCTCTCCCTCTGATCTCTCCCTTTTCTTCCTCTTTCATTAGTCCTTCATTCCTCCATGTTTCCATTCTTTCCTGCCTTTCTTCTTCTGCCTCTCACTATGTCCGAGCTTTCATGGTGGTAATGACGAGTCGTCTTCTCGTCCAAACTTTGTGCTGCGCTCCATCCAGGTCACAAAGCCGTCTGTCAGTGTTGTCACTAGAGGCCAACATGGACACACACACACACACACCCCTACACGTGCTGGCCAAGATGCACACACGCAAAGACACACGAGTTCCCAATTTCACTCGTACTCGTGTGAGAAAGGTGCATACAATCCTACACTTGCAAAGATAAACAGATAAACACACACACAAAACAATACACACACGTTCCCCGAGATGTACGTGCGCACCTACATGTACACACACAGAGAGTGGAGGACAGCTGTTGAGGCTGCTGGAGTTTGAACTTTGAAGTCTTAAGCAGGGGACTTTAGCTTAATCTGCCTCCCCCTGATCCACGGGCTTAGTCGCCTCTCTCTCTCCCTCTCTGCCTCTACCTCGCTCGCCCTCTCTGTCTCTCCCTCATCGCACTGTCTATCCCGATCCGCCCGTGTCATCCCTCTTTTTCCGTCTCTCTCCCGTCTTTCTCCTTTCATTCTCTGGCCTGTCCAGGAGCGCAGAAACCCCCCAGCAGGGTAAAAATAACTGCGGGACAGAAGAGCCTGACAGTGAGGGGACATGGTGTTAACTTGGACGGATGTGTATACATAACATTCATGTAAACAGGCACACACACCCACCCACAAATATATCCATACACACTTGTGTATACACAGTATAGGGCACATACCCACACGTAGACACACACAAAGATTTCAGGGCCTTTTCTGACTTATTAACCAGAACCTTGAGTCATTTTGCTCCTGTTTTGCAAACAATATACACACACAATAAATGCTCTATGTGTGCAGTGACACGCATGGGAAGGGTTAGGGCTGGCTTTCATCCTGTAATGCTGCCGTTAAAGTGATCTCCTGAACAGATTTTTTTCTCCTGAGAGCATTAAACTTGTCATCATGTGCTTGTAGATGTACACACTCTCACACACACAACATAAAATGACATAATTTTATTGTATGTGATTTTCTTGCCTCAATAGGTTAAAGTGCAAATATAGCCAAAGAAGCAAGTCAATTTCACAAATACAACTGCTTGAATCATTAAAAATGTTGCTGATTTAAATAGAAAGTAAGGCATAACTTTTTTTTGTGTGTGTGTTTCCTTTAACCCAGCTAGACCCTCCGCTGGCTCCAGCTGGCTCATTATACGCATGTTGTGCAGCCAAGTCTTGTTCAAACCCACAAAACTTTCATGGAGGCCCCAAAGTTTCCAGAGATACCAAACATGTCCAGCACATAATACATCAATATTACGGAGAGAAAAGCCTTCAGTTTGTTCTTCTTTCAGCTAAGAAATACTCTCCAGTTCTGATAAAACTGTTGCTATAGCAGCATCTACACTAACATCTTTGGGAACCGCCATTGTTGTTTTCGAACGAACAGTTGCTTCTCGCTGTCGTCACATTTAAACCACGCCCGTAGCTACCAGTAGTTCCTCATAGGACGCTGATTGGTCCGAACCACTGTGATTCGGCCACAAACGCATATCTTGAAGCCTGGCAAGATGGATTCTCGCTTGATCTCGTGTGATCTTGCGATTCCGGCTGCCTCACAAGGTAAGTTAAAGTCTAATCGTAACTGAAAAACTAAAGCCTCTTGGCCAAGTTTTAGGATGGATCTTAGTCACAGTTAAAAAATGTCAACTAACAGTATAAGATGAGAAACTATTCTGGGAAACGAACCGTCTAATACTGAATGTAAATCACTAATGAGAATATACACTAACGCAATTTGTAGGAGACTGTGTTGAGCATTAACATACAGGAGACATGAGGGGGAGGAATGATGGGTGTAATAATGTTCATCAAATCCCCCTCAGATGCATTAGAAGATCATAAGTGATGATTGTTTTAGTCCTCCACCACAAAACAGTTTCAGTCTGCTGCAACTACAACAGTTTCCTGCACACAGCAGTGTCACACACACACCTGTCAGGAAGGTCATCAGCTTCTTACATTGTGTGTCAAAATAAAAGGATGAAAAGATTCATCTGTAGAGCGCACGGTGCTGCGGGAGCTTACAGATAATGTAAAAACATTAAACATTTAAATGTGTGTCCTTTCTTTCTTCCTTCTTTTTCCCCTTTGTGTTTACCTCCTCTCATCTAGAAGGAGGAGGAAGGTCAAAAACACCACAAACCTCTCTCTCTTCTGCTGAAACCACTCCCCATGTGGCAGAAATCTCTCTTGCATGTACGGCCACATAAGCTATTTTTTTCCTCCTCACTTTTCTTGCACATCCAAAAGGAATGACAAGAATGACAAAAAAAAGCATGACGTTACATGTGAACTGTGTGTGGTGGTCATGTGTGTAAAACAGTGCAGTAAAATATGACTTACAGCAGAGATAATACAATGCAGACACTCAATCATCGCTGTGTGGAGCAGATAAGAGACACACACACACACACACACACACACAGAGAGTGTGTGTTATTCTGCTGACTCAGCAGTGAGGAAGCGAGCGCAAATCACAGGACTAACAGGAAAAAAAAGATAAAATGTTATATAAGAAAGCAACACACGGTAAAATACTGCTCAGGGGTGTAAAACCCTGAAGTCCACAGAATAGAAAGGAATAGAACAGATGTATTGTCAATGCACGTGTCTGCTGTTTGTGTTTTGTTAAAGAGGTTATAATCGCTGGCTATACAGGTTATTCACAACTCATTTCCGCTGCCCCCAAGTGGCCAAACAAATCAGTTATTGCAGGTTTAAGGAAGATAAATTCACAATAAAAATATGCCATCCATCAGGTTAGGTTCCAATAGCTGGTTCCTTTATGGATCTGATCCAGGTCTGCAAAGCACTAGAGCTACACTTAAGAAATCTTTTATAAAATTTTTCTAAATATCTCCTTGTGATTTTAATTAGCAGAGCAATGCACAACAGATTCGCTAACTGAAATAACAGATATAATTGAATATATCAGCTGTGGTCTGGTCAGTGTGCGCTTTGCCAGCAGGTGTCTGTACTAAGTAAATGGGAAATGGCTGCATTTATATAGAGGGGCCGTCCCGCTCTACCTGCTGAGCCACTGCCGCCGTGTGGGCAGAGTTGTTAGAGGAAGACAAAACTCTCCAACACCACTCTACGATCACAAGTGGACCGCATGTGTTTGTTCAGATTTGATCAAATGCTATCAAACCGCAAGCCTAGTCTTTCATTCATTCATTGATCAGCAACAACAACACAGAACCTATCCCGACTGTTGGTGTGTGCTTTTTGGCTGAAGCTGAATTATTTCTCTCTTGCCAGCTAAGCTCGGAGTTTTACACTCCCACCTCTTCATCATCTGACACAAAGTGAGCCAGATTCTACATTTTCCTGACATCTATGGAGAACTTCCTGTGTAGGGAGGCAATAACAGGAAGTAGGAAACAGGTGTTCAGGCTGGAGGTGAAAGGAAATGACCCCTTTCTCTCGCAGGAAGTGACTGGAGGGAGCGGCCAGGAAAACAGCCGGACTACACCTCAGACTACTGTGGATGTGTGTAAACGCGTGTGTGTGTGTGTGTGTGTGTGTGTGTGTGTGAGTGTTCACCGTTGAACGCTGTTGTCATTACAGCTAAACAACGTCAAAGTGCTGCAGCAGTTTTCAGTCTGAATAAATGCCAGTGCGGGCCGGCCTGGGCCAAAAATAGCCCCAGAATAACACCACAACAAAACCACAGGCCATTTACAGCTGATCTCACAGGGGACGCCGCTCCGGCTCTGCCGCTCACTTCCAAACACCATAATGCAACAATAACAGACGAGAGGGCATGTTTTACTGCCAATATGAAAACAATATTGATGCAGTAAGTAGGTGATGCTTCACTACATTACACATAAAAACAGAACGGGAGGTCTCCAGAGTGCTTTGGCTTTTATGTAACGATCGCTGGTGTTTATGTGCTGCTTTTCTTCAAAGACTGACTTTACAGTACTGCCTGGTTACCTAAAACTTAAACTGCAAAATCAAAACATGGACGTGGTGTCCCACAGGTTAGAATGTGGATTTATTGCTTGCCACCAACTTGTCAGTTGTTTGAAGCCAGAATATTCAAACTTTGGCCGCGTGACAGAGGTGAGGTGGGTGGATCAATCAGCAACCGCCGTGGCCGTGTAATAGGCTGCGAGACCCTTCAGTGAAGGTAAAAACTGAGACTTATGTTGAACAGCTGCAAGTAACAACAACAGGATGATGATCATCATCATTTTTCAAGATTCTTCTGAGTCAGTCAGGTGTTTTACTTTTGTGTTAAAGCAATTCAAACGTTTATCCGTGGCAGGAAACATAGTGCCATAGTAGCACAAGTAGAGAAGAGTCAAAAGAGCAAACTGTTACACTTACACATGTCCATGATGTCAGTATAAATATCCATCTAAAGTTAGCACACAATAATCACCATAAGCTACTGGTCATACCAGACCAAGTGAGGCTGTAGCAGCAAAACCCCCGAGTGTTTTGGATTGAGCATAGGTGCATTTTACTGCTTATGAATTCAACTTTTCTTTTCTGATAGGTGGATTGTTTTTTACTTTACTTAACTTTACCTAAAAAGTTACATAGTCTCAATATAAGCTTGAATATCAGCTTAATAAAACAATAGTTTTATTAGCTATAGAGTTCCTAATTTGTTTTAAAAACTATGTGTTTGTATTTTATGTATTAATTTGACTTTACTTTAAAACAGAGTTGGTATCTGGTGGCCATTATAGGAACTGTATCTGAATTTAGATTTTTTTTTTACAAATTTTAGAGACAAAACCTATATGATATGTTAAATTAGTCTATTCAGTGAATATTGTATGCTCATGTATCAGTATGCTACAATAAAAATAAACACTCAGCAATCAAACTAACTACATGACATCACAGTTAACAGTGCATTATGGGAGTTATCAGCACGGTTCGAACACTGAAGTCCAGTTTATCACTCGATACTGTACATGAGTCCCATTCCAAACATGCATAATTAAGGAAATACAGCACTGAGAGCACTTATCATCCTTTCCGAACTATGAATATCTAATTTGCGGAACATCAGAGCGTGCTACAGTGTGAACACAGTGTGAGGATGTTTTACAAGAGTGTACTTGGGGGGCAGAAACAAAAGCAGAATAATAAAAGTAACAAAATGTCTCAATAAAATCTCTTCATCCATTTGTCATGTCAGACCTCATTAGAGCCGGTAAAAGAATTTCTTCAGCTCATGAATCATCTTCTTCACTGGACTGTCCTGTTATGTGGCCTTGAAAGGTGGCATGTCATCTGTCGGTGTCGTTGTTGCTCTGTTTTTCTTTCTATCAAGCAGCTGCTTCTTCCAGCGAAGCTCTGCATCACTCTGCAGCTGTCGGCTAACAAGAGTTCAGATCTGCTTCCAGCTTTCAGTCACCCACTCAGCCGGCGTGACTCGCGTTTCTGGCTCTGTTTGCCCTCTCTCTCTCTCTCTCTCTCTCTCTCTCTATCTATCTTTCTTTATGTCATCTTCGATACTCCCTCTTCCTCCCAGTCTCTCGTTCCAACTCTCTTCCTCTTTTTCACAACATCAAAAACACCCTTCAAACATCTCTTCTCTTTCTCATACCCTCTTTTCCTCTCTCGCCCCGTCCCAGGGGTTAACCAGTAAGGCCAGCAGCACATGCTACAACAGCCGCACTCTTGACAACAACAAGAAGAAGACGGCATTTTATCCACAACCCGAAATAGTAGACAATCAACGGCTGCACCGCACTGGACACCAATTCATCTTTCAGGGGCACACATGTGTATGATAGTGTGTGTGTCAACGTGTGTGTGTGTGTGTGAGGTCCATTCATCAGATCAGAGTGAGTTTGTGTTGTTTTGGTTACAAATCTGTTTCCACAATGACAGCCATGCTTTTAAAACTCTCTGAGGGTCTATCAAGACTTCTCAGCTTACTAACAGACCTTAAATGTATGTGTCTGAGTGTGTGTGTGCGTGTGTGTGTGTGTGTGTGTGTGTAACTGTGTGTGTTGGGGGTAATGTGTTACTTTGTTTGATTACCCATCCCTGCATTAATTGGTTTTAAGTAGAAATGGTGAAAATCTAAGGAGCCCCTGAAATTGCATGAGCAAAAAATATTTTTGTACTAAGCTTCTGGCGTGCAACAGAAACTTTAATTATTATTTTTTTTATCATGTCATTTCAGAAGCTCCATAGAGTGTTTTTTGTATTTGAAACAATGGCGACACATTTGGCAGCACAAGATGTCTGTTGTTGCTGAAGCAGGAAAACAAAAATACTACAACATACCTCTAATAAAGACATTACTAGTTACTTTTTAAGGCGATGCAATTAAATATGTTCACAATCAGCCTTTTGTGCCTAATGTTCTCCTTATATTTCACTGCATTACAATTTCACAATGATATCCTTATTATATTTTTTTAATCACAATTATAAAAATATATTTTTGCTTGTTCTGGCTGCACTCTTACCCAAAATACATGTTACACCTTAACAAAACTTTGGGTTTTTGCTAGAATTTAAAATCAGGGCCTTTGGGTTTGATCGATGCTCGGCTGCATGAACTGTCTTCGAATGGTGGAGGCCTCTGTGTGTCCAGCAGGGCTGAGGGGGGGTATTTGCTGTGGGGGGTTTCTTTCTCTGTGTGTGAACATGTGTGTATCTGATGTGTGTCGTCCAATGCTGCACAAATCCATTTAGCCGCCTCTCCGACATGGTATAAATAGCCTAAAGAGCAACAGGGGGATTCACCCTCTATTATAAGTGTCTAAATATCAGCAGCTATTAGCCTGCCTGTCTCCACGCGGCTGCTCGCCTTGTCCAAAACTGCATTACTCAACTGTCAGTCAGCCTCAGGCTCGGACCCTCATGATGCAGGAGACACAAACTGAATTAAAAAAAAACAGCACACATATTAACTCACCAGGAGAAAGAAAGTGAAAGCTGCTGTTTTAAATGTAGGCTATTGATTTCACTATTTAGTCCATATGGGGGAGAACCAGGTGACATTCAACATATTGAGGCTGGTACTTTCAGTTTTGTTAAAGGAATAGTTCGCCTTTTTTGTAACTACACATATTCACTTTCTGGTGGAGAGTTAGATGAAAAGAGTGATATCACTCTCTTGTCTGCAGCCTAAATATGAAGCTACTTCTAGCTAGCAGCTGGTTAGCTTAGCTTAGCACTAAGACTGGGAACAGGGGAAAACAGCTAGTCTGGCTAACGATAACAAAATCCACCAACCAGCTCCCTAATTAACCTGTTATATCTGTAAAAAAACATAAAAGGGTTAAAACGACAATTCACAGTTTTACGGGGTATTGTGCTGCAGTATGTTTTGGCTCTGCAGTAACTTCCTGGAATCTCCACTTGTTGCCTGGCAACTGCAACCTGAGTTTGGTGTGGAAAAGCTAGACTGACCTGCTCAGAGGCCTGACCTCAACCACATCCCACACTTTTGGGATGAACTGCAACACCTACTATGAGGCTTATCGCTCAACACTACACTCACTCAACAATTCCCTACAGCTGTAATATTCGGGGGTGCACATACTTTTGGTCGTATAGATAGAACGAGACATCAACTTTGCAAACAGAAGAGAACAACACACCATATGTGCAAACACAATGTAACACCGTCTGCACATGCCTTAAAAAGCCTGTTTGAGTTCAACTCTGCAGCGTGTGTGTGGGCTTGAGGATTGAGTGTGTGTGTGTGTTTGTGTGTACCCGGTATTGATTAATTATGCATAAAACTCTCTTCATAACTGCACCATAGAATTGTGCACTCTGCAAAAAAACTCTATCTCTGGGGACTTTGTGTGTGTGTGTGTGTGTGTGTGCGCGTGTGCGCGCGTGCGTGCGTACACAAGTCTGATAACTATAATTATTCAAAACTATGAAGGCGTAGCACTCCTTCCCCTCCCCTGCCCCCCGCCCCCCAAATTCTGCTTATGACAGAATGAGAAACCGCAGCAGGGGAAAACGTACGCAACACTAATGCAACATCAGAGCTCAGAGACGAGGAGGAAAATCTGAAACTTCTGGGGACATTTAAAAAAATTTAAATGAGTTTGTCACTCTGCAGCAGGTGTCATCTCTTCATTTGTGTGTGTGTGTGTGTGTGTGTGTGCCCACAAGCCTGGCTGAACGCTCACACCGTCTAGCAGGCCTGAACAGTCAATAGATAGAAACAATGCCAGACCTGACTAATCAATAGGGAGCAATCATGAAGAGAGAATGATGATAATTACTTAAACAGATTGGGATTATAATCAATGGCCGCACTAATTGTCCTCTATTACACAGCTGGTATTGGCACTCAGATTTAGCTGTCCAATCAGCAGTGGAATGAGCTTCATGTGGACTGAGGAGACAGCAACTTTGTGAAATCATTCATCAAAAGTTTCTGGGTCGCACTTTACAACATGGTACACAACAATGTGAAAAGTTGCTGAGAGAGGAACGAATTAATAAATCGTTAATGAGTAGTTCCTGAATAACTCTGCATTGAGGACGTTATAGTAGATAATGATGAGTTTCTAGAGAACAGACTGGGAGACACTATATTAATCAGTCATTGGGTAATGATTAGTTCATAAGTATCTGTGAATCGGAATAACGACCACTTTCTTCATGAGTCGTTCCTGATTAGCTCTGAACTGGAAGCCACTCATTCATTACAAATTACTTTATAATTAGTTACTCTCTTTGTGCACCCCCAAGTCGACTGGTACATCATACATCATGGCCCAGAACATCGTGATTGTCTGACCGTTTATGTGTTTACTTTATGGAAGTTTTGATTGGACTTTACAGCTATTAAACTATTAAAGTCCAATCAAAACTTCCATAAAGTAATGGTGATGTTATTCTATCTGGACTCATTCCTTCCACACATAATGGAATGTTATTTAATGCCTTTATTATATTGTATAGGTTTCTGATCTGTCATGCCAATAAAGCTTATTTGAATTTGAATTTGAGAGGGGGGGGGAGTAGATGAAAAGGCTATGGATGCTACAGGAAGTCAGTGGGATGGAAAGTTGAAGCTCCATGTTTTTCATTAAGACACACAAAATTGATGTGTGTGTGTGTGTGTGTGTTCATGTCACATGTGGATTTTATATGTTCACACCTCACACATTGAGTCTCATTAGATGTCATCTCTCTCTCCACTCTCTTAAAGTTTTTCATTCTCTTTTCTCTCTTCTCTCCTTCCTCCCCTCCCATTTTCTTTTTTTCTTTCCGTCTTATTTTCTCCCTCACCCTTTCTTTAGTTCTCTTTTTCATTTGTGTCTCCTTGTTGCCCCTTTCCCCTTATTTTTCATTTTTCACTCCCTTTCTCTCTCTCACTCATCTGTTTACACATCTGTTGTTGTTTTTTTTTTGCTTCATTCAGCTTCACTCAATCAGAAAATCACATCTCAACCACAGAAACACACACAGTTTGCCGTTCCAAAGGCAAACATGTCCCTCCCTCTCTTCCTCACACACCCCTTCAGCTGAAGCAGAGCTGGCACACACCCACACACACCCACCCACACAATTGCAGGGATAGCCTCAGTTGCTCAGGGTTTCCCTGGAATACAGTAGAATAGACAGTCAGACTGACCTGTTTGACGCGGTCGGGGTTGACGGTGGTCTGCGGCTGCAGGATGCTGACCGGCTCTGTCTTCTGGGTGCTCTGAGGCATCTCCCTCACCTTCTCAGCGATGAAGTCATGGACGCCGTTCAGCGCCTCCACCGTCCCCTGGATCAGACACACCCGCTCTGTCGTCCCTGTACACACACACACATAGACAGACAGGTCAGTGCATGAGTTCAAACTGAAGGCAAACAGTACTCGGAAAAGACACAAAGAGCTCATTTTAAGCAAAAACAGGAAACAATAACACAAGCATGTTTTCATCAGCTGCTAATATGAAAATATTCAAACTAGTGCTTGTAAAGTCTTTTGTAAATCTGGCACATCATTGAACTTTATTACAGCTCCAAATTTGTGTCACTTTGATGAATGAATGTGTTTCGTGTGTCCAGGTATGCAATGGAAGGTGGCAGCAGTACAGCAAAGCTGCTTCGCTGACAGAAATAAAACAAGAAGAAGAAGAAGAAGAAAAAGAAAAAGAAAAACCTCATAATTTATTCAACATTTATTACCATAAAAATGTGTACTTCTTTATCAATGTGCCAACTTTAACACAAAAACAGGTTCACTATATTTAGGAGTTTTTTCAAAAAGTGATTTGTGCCATTAGGTTTTCTTGTGAACATGTTCAAAATGTTTCCACAGGTTTGATGTGCAGGATATGTTGTCCCAGTTCTGACTGTTGTCACAATTTGCTATTTTGATAATTTTTATGTGCAGAAAATGAAACCAACCCTGACTCATACTGCTGTTCAAAATATGAGATATGCATGTGAGATAAGAAAAGATACGAGGAAACTGTAATGACCCCCGCAGGGAAATTACGCTGCTGCTGCAGCAGCAAATAGTAACAGCAAAGAGAAAAGAAAAAAATAAAACTAAACACTGAATTATCAAGAAATTGAATCGAAAATCCAAGAGGAGAAAAAGAACCATATATACAACATTCAGTGTGGTAGGTGATATTTATAGCAGAAAACTAATTAGAAACATGTAATTACATATCAGATTAGATTGCTTAAAGAGTGTTGAGTAAAAACAGATGTTGGTGTCTTGATCAGTGCAAGAGATAAAGCAGAGGAAGACAGATGACCCAAAGTCAGTCTGGAGCGAAAGCTAATTGTGTAAAATATAAATAAAGGCTAGAAAAAAGGTTATTATTGACCTCACATGTAAAGTGCAACACTCAGAAAACACCAGACTTCATATTTCCACTGCATCTTCTTCATTCATTTTATGTCTGTTTCCAGGACTTCGTCCAATCAGGAAATTAATTCCCTGGTGACGTGAAAAATAAAACATGCTGTTGTGATTTCCAAACTTCTGCTTTAAAAAAAGCTGTGGAGGTTCAGAGGATTTACACTCCACTTCTTCAGCAGGAGAAACTGGGATTTATGTTCACTTAGAAAGTCAAAACACAGCAGAACATTTACAGGAAATATGAGAAATATGAAAGAAAAATGTTTGTTGTTGTATGTTCCTACAATACAAAAACCAGTAAACAGACTCTTGAAACTTCACAGTGAACATCAGGTCTGTATTAAAGTTAAATATCATCATTGTGTAGTAATGCAGTTTAAGTGCAAATTGAATTAAAAAGTCCTCATTACCTCATAACAATAATGTTTCTTTATAAAAAAGAATGCAGTTGATCTTTACTGTGATGGTTTACACAACTCCAGCAAGCTTCAAGAGTGTGCTAATTCATTTTCATACTTTACATAATGAATTAAACCAATGGCTGCCTGGATCAGAGAGAAGAAATAGTCACACTTTTACAACGCAACAGTTTGCAAAATCATTAGCTGTGATGTAAAATATAAGTGACTAAAATATGCTAAACCACAAGTGTGGTCCTCAACAGCTGGAAATAAGCACTTTAACCTCATGCTTGGTGTTGCAAGCCAAAACACTGACATATCACTGTCCTCATACTTTATGACTTCACCGTCTATGACAGTGTTGCAGGTTTATACTCAAATACATCAGTGTTGGATCCAGAGAGGAGACAGACAGACTAACAGAGGAGAATCTAGGCCAATGTAAAGCCTCTCAGTCCGGCTGTATCTCAACAGCACACTGGAAGTAAATCTCTCTTTGGCTGTCTCTCGCGCTCTCTCTCTCTTTCTCTCTCCACTTTGTTTACCCCGTCTCCTCCTCTTCCTCTCACTCTTCCATCTCTCTCTCCCTTGACCCCAGTGTTTAGTGGGATCTGCTCTTATCTCGGCTCAGCAGCGTGTCAGTTAGTGCTTCCTGCCTCCTCCCTCTCCCTGCATTGTTGGACTGGCTCGGTTTGGCCCGGCTCGGCCCTCTGTGGCTGCACTGGGAGCAGAGGGATTGACGAAAGCCGTACATTATGTGTGTATGTGGGGGTTGGAAACTGATGATGCATTGTGGTATGAGGGCAGACACTTCAATAAGACAAATTAAAGACCCTTTGAATGCTGCCTGGAATCTAATTTAAGACCAATTAAGTTAAATAAAATTCAGAAACTATCAAAGAGCAGCAAAAGAAAAAAAGATAACATAAAATTAATTGTCAGTGGATGTCAAATACATGTTTTGCAATTTTTTTTATTTGTGCATGAATTAAAATTCTGCACAAATAAAAGTTCCTAAATGGTAGAAATGTTCTTTCTCATGATTGAATTTAGGATATTTTAATGGCCTAAAATGTGGACTTGAGGATTCTTGCACACCCTATAAATAAAGAGTTGAATGTGTACAGGGTGGAGGGGTTGGAACAACAGAGGCTAAAAATAAAACACACACAGCATATTCAGGCATTTGCTGCATTTGGCTACCTGGCCATGCTGGATCTTTTGTAAACGCCTGTTAGCATTGCAGTGAGATTATTTAACCATTCCTATTTTTACAGCCTGTCGACAGCAGTGACAGTCTCTGTTGATAGCAGCTGAATGCTTCAGTTTGGCCAAGTGAGTGTGAGCTAACAAATCACACAGACCAGATGTTAGCATGACATTTCAGGTGTAGCCACATGCTAACACTTTGTTGGGGAACATTTCAGCCTCATTCTGCATTTAATTCAGCATTAGTGAGCAGAGTGACATGACCGGTGGAGTGTGAGTGTGAGTGTGTGTGTGTGTGTGTGTGTGTGTGTGTGTGTGTGTGTGTGTGTGTGTGTGTGTGTGTGTGTGTGTGTGTGTGAGCGCTGATACTGAGAAAACTGGGCTTCGCCTCTCCCCGACAGCTGGTGCCCTCTGGGTAATCTGGATTCGTCCAATAAGAAGCGAGGATTAGCAGGCCATTGTCTTGGCATGAGTGTGTGTTTGCCTTTATGTGTAGCTTGTGATTGTGTGTGCATGCATTTCTATGTGGGTACAATGAGTGTAATTGCAGAAAAGGCCACTCACATTGAAGCTGCTGTACAGCTGTGCCACTGCAGCAAAGTCCTGCTTAATTTCATTACAAAAGATTAATTTAGAGATCACTCAAAGATCAATTAATATTCACATAATACAAAACATGATTGCATTGACTTTTAACTTTATGTATCATGAGTGCATACACAGTTAATTAAATGCTTGAACTTTGTACTGTTATTATGGTCCATCAAAGTGTTGCAGTGGTAACACTGTAGGTTCATGCAGTCAAGGGACTGATTTATTGTTTGGGCTCATCACTTTTTTGTCTTTCTTTTTTCCCATTTTTACTAAAAAAAATACTCTTATTAGAGCAGGTTGGTTTACTGTAAAAATGGAATAAGTTATTTTTTGGCCTCTAGAGGTCAGAACTCCACAACAGGCTAACAGCCACACAGCCCCGCCATATTACCACCTTGTAAAGTTGTTACGGCTAACGCATTAGCAAACAGCTGCCGAATTACACATCCAGCAGGCATGGAGCAACATTATTATTCATTTGGAGTCTGGAGCATTTGGAGATGCTTGTGTCCAGCTGATGGTCGCAAAAATATCTGGCTCTTAATCTGCTAGCTGTTCTACTTTCTTCACCAGCTAGTCTCAAACGTTGTCAAGTCAATTTTGTTTATATAGCCCAATATCACAAATCACAAATTTACCTCGGGGGGCTTTACAATCCGTACAGTATACAACACCCTCTATCCTTAGACCCTCGATTTAAATGAGGAAAAACTCCCCCCAAAAAAACCTTTAACAGGGAAAAAATGGAAGAAACCTCAGGAAGAGCAACAGTGGAGGGGTCCCTCTCCCAGGACAGACAGACAGGCAATAGTGTGTACAGAATAGACCAACAAAATAAAATTACAGTATGGACAATCATGATGACAAAACTATAAATAGATTGTAACATATCTGGTTAATCAGAGCTTGTTTGCTGAAAAAAAGTGGAAGTTAGGTTGATGACAGCACTGAGAATGAGCCATACAGTAAAGGTGCAGTAAAACTACACATTTGAGACTAAAAGAGATTAAAAAGCCTTGTAGTGCTGCAGAGACAGTGATCAAATATTTTAATAACATAAACGTTTTAATATTAATTTGTGGAGCTTTAAACTTATGTTCCCCCAGATTTGAACCCCCTTATGTATCTAAAAGTTATTATGTCTTGCTGCAGGACATG
The DNA here is from genome assembly GCA_002120245.1 of Maccullochella peelii. Classification (NCBI taxonomy): domain Eukaryota; kingdom Metazoa; phylum Chordata; class Actinopteri; order Centrarchiformes; family Percichthyidae; genus Maccullochella; species Maccullochella peelii. The sequence goes on along the minus strand of LKNJ01000365.1, from coordinate 10,115 downwards.
GCCTCAGCTCAGAAAACCCTTCTGGAAACAGAAAGGGAAACAAATTGAGGAGAAACCACAAATGGGCTGCTGATTATAATCATGTTTGGAGGGGAAGTTTTGCAAATCTCTCCTCAATAAATATGTGCTTTATTTTACGTTAGCTTGCTCATGTCCCGACGTCTTGTTTATCATGCAGCAAACACACACAGACGCACAGTCACAGACATACAAATGCCAAACCAGCGGCAACACAACAGAATTTACACATCCCTCAGTGATCGAGAGTGAGCTCCGTTGGCAGTAACTCCAGTACAGGCCCCACTGGTGCAAGACATCACAGTGTGTGTGCATGTGTGTGTGTGTGTGTGTGACGTGCATTTCCCCTTGTAAAATGAACCTCATCATTTAACATTTTAACGCTTGGAAGCTGTTTCCAAACTTGACGTGCTGCAGCTGCTGAAGCAATATCTGTTCAATGTTGTTAAGACTTGCACGTTTAAATAACACGTTTATGAGACATTTCTCATGTTGCTCAAGTAGACACAGAACATAGCAGGCAGAGCAACAATATGCTGTATATTTAACATTGCTATTCATAATGTGCATGGACACAGTCAACTCATGCCTTTTGTCCACAGCAGGAACTTAATAAAACATTAAGTTGTCATGGGTTTTGCGTTACTGTAATTTCCTCTTATTTTAGCCCTGATCAGGAGAGGAAACTGATTTCAAATTCCAGGTACTTTCAGGTGTTGTCAATCCTGAGCAAATGTGCGGTTAAATCGCAAAAAAAAGGATTACTACAACAAACACAGAACAAGAACCACCAACCGCATTTGCAACAACATTTCCTGACCAATACCACTGAAATGGGCATTTCAAACAACCATGTTAAAGTCCTGATTCTTGGGAAGAAAATGGTGCTAAGAAACAAACCCATTTATTACAGCATTTGGGAAAATTGCAGATGCACCACAGGGCTAAATAATATAGGAAAAACATGAAACACCACAAATCAAGGACCACAACACAGAGTGAAACAAACCACAAAAGAACATAGGCCACGGTTTGTCAAAGACAGTGAAAATACAAAAAACTGAGCTGCAAAGGCTTACAAGTTTTTAAATATTCAGGTGAAAAGGTCAGAACTAATAATGGCAGGGGTTTCGACTTCCACTGAGTCACAGACATCAACAAAATCTATTCAGTCACGGTAAGTAACTGGCAAATGTTTAGTAAGTACAGTTTACTGTATGGGGCTGCAGCTATAATGCGGCTTGAAGCTCAGCTCCAGTCTAGTGTCACACTGGACAAACCTGCAGCGTCGAGTACAAAAAGTACAAGAAGTTCAATTACTGGAGCTCTGACTTCTTTCAGAGAATGATGAGGATTGAAAATGGAAAGCAAAAGTCTGTAAAATTCATACCAGACGTGAACTTAAGCTCGCTATTTCCACAGTGACCAAGTGACCCAACACCATTTCGTTCGACACCAGAACACTCATCATCCTCATCATCATCATCATCATCATCATCATGGTCCAGGCTGTGGACCCTGGCAGTGGTTTTTATTAAAGTCTAACTAGCATGACTCACTCCTTCCTCCTCTGCTCTCCTCCTACTCCTCCACCTCCTCTCCCTGATGACCAGAGAGGCACTGGAGGTAGCAGACAGAAAGCACAGTGAGCTGCTTCTCCTCTGATTTCTGACTCACAGTAACACACAGCAACATATGCACGCTCAGTATGACAATGCATACTGATGCTGCTGGATAAACTGCAGAATGAGCGACAGTAGAAGGTCCCTCATTCGAATGGAACACAGAGAGCGACATGTTAACATGTCAGAGATCAAAACAACTCAGTCCTGCAGTGGGAGGGGACGCAGCTGCCCTCTGCTGCTAGAAGCATGAAGAGAGGAAACAGAAGATACGTAACGTTTGTTAAGTTTAGAGAGAATTGGGTTGGGCTTTACTGCAAACAAACTTTCAAAAAAAGGACAGAAAAGCAAAGTTGAACTTGAAGTTACATTTGATTTTCAGCCTTTATGTTGCATTACGAGCCAATGATGTACCAACAGCAGAAACACAGGAGTCAAACTGTGCTGTGGAGTAAGTACTGAACAGTAAGAGTGAGAAGGATGGTTTATCAGTGTGACCTCTCACTGACCGCTGCAGTGATGTAGTTACAGTGGCTCCTCACTGAAAAGATTACTCGGTGTCTCTCGGCCTGTTAATTGCAGCAGCCAGCAGCCATTATTCACTCCCTCCAGCCGAGGGTGGAGAGAGCTGGGCGCTCTGGGCCACCGTAGCTGACAATAAGGGCACACTACGATGCCCTGAAAGGATGTAGATTTCATACTTAGTGGAATTAAACCCCAAAATGCACAACTTAAAGGGACACTCTACCTGTTTACTGTTAACTCGTCATAGAGAGCACTACTCAGCCTGTGAAAACAGTGGTATAATGTTTTCTGTGGATCTGGAAGGAGGCTTTTAAAGTAGGAAAATAAGGCCTTAATGATGTCATCATGGTTATCTCAGCTTCAAATGTATAACATAAAGCTTATTGTCAGGCTTATTTATTGTAATATTCTTCCTGATAATGTTTTATAATTGAAAAACATGTATTTTTAATTATATTGTGTGGAATATTGTATGTTTAGTTTTGCAAGAATGTTTTTTGTCTTGTATCTGTAATGGGTAAAATAACTGATGAATAAAAAATAATTCTCGACTTTGTATATTAGTATGAGCTCAATCACTTCTCACCGTGGGGAGAAAGTCCTGATCCAGGGAATGGAATAAAAAGATAAATCACAGCAGATATCTGAATTAGAGCTGACAAGCTGCAGCTGCAAACGGGGCCACTAGGGAGTATTTTGTGTAAATAAATTTAGAGGCCATGATGTAAAAATTCTGTGACTTTTCTCAACAAAGTAAGAGAGCTTCCATGACCTGAAAAAATGCTACTCCTTCTTGGTTTATTAATGCTGTTTTTCAGCTCAGACAACCACTAAAGACATAAACAGTCTGGTTTCCACTACAGTTGGGATGAAACCGCCAGCTAGTTTGACGCTTGTGTGAAACAAGTATATTCTGGTAAATTCATGCAAAGTGACCCATTTGTAAAAAAGAAATCACACATTTTCCCCTGAGAGTCCTTTAAAGGTCCCTGAAGTTCCCTTTCTGGAGTGAGTTTCTCAAACCTTTTTTAATATGTGAGAAATATCAGCAGAGAATAACAGAACAGACAGGAAGAAGAGACAAGATGTGACAGCATCGCCAGAGGTCTTGTGTTCACAGGTACATGATGTTCATCCCCTGCTATGCCGAGATGTACAGCTTTTTCACTTCCAGCACCACTCTGATGGAAAAAAAACATCAGCAGGAGAGAGAAAGACAACCGATAGAAAGAGATACAGAGGTTCACACGACTTCTGTCACATCCGAAAAGCATCAAGCAAGGGGAAGATGGAAGGAAAGACGGAGAAATGGACAGAAACTCAGAGAGGGACAGGCAGGTCGGCACAGAGTCGCGACAGTAATGTCAAAATGGAGTGAAACCACAGAAAGAGGGAGACAAACAGGGACGAGCAGAGAGACAGACAGACTGGGATGCAGAGAGAGAAACCTTTGTGAAACCTGTCACAACAACGTAACGTCAGAAAAACAGAGAGGAAGGGACACAAAAAGAGAAGGCGATTCTGCAAGATGTACGTATACAGAAATGTAGACAGAGAAACCTGAAAGATAGATACAGATGTAGTGTTGGATATATGAAACACATCTTTAATCTACAGTTTTAGATGAAAAAATTGTTCTGAAGATATATTTCTCTAAAAAAAAAAAAGAGGAAAAAACCTCAAAGAAAAGAAAAAGCATTCAATTTTTTTCGCTTGAAATTTATAATTCACCCAAACAGCTTCTACAGGGTTTCATACCATGTCAGAAAATCCACCTCAACTTACTGGGGAACAAGTTGTAAATAAAAAAAATGACAATCAACTGAAATATTTATAAGGGATCTGAAGCATGACTTCTCATATTAATCAATATACACAAAAATACTTCACAAGTAACATACATGGTTGTTATTAATGTTTAATTACTCTTTTATTTATTTATTTTTTATTTATTCTGATTTGTTCTGTGCCTCTTCATGTCACAAGCCAAAACTGAGAGTGAGACAGGTAGAGAGACGGAAAGAAAGATGAAATGCAGTCATAAAGAGACAAAGACAGAGGGATAGATGGAATTACAGAAAATATTATGTTGATGAAAATGAAATCCAGGCAGATTGATACAAACAGAGAGAGATAGAGAGAGAGCGTGAGAGAGAGATAACTATGACTTAAAAATCTAATAGAAAAACCCATGTCGTAGTATAAAATAACCTCAAAGGCTCCATCTGAGCTGATTGGAAGCACAGCAAGACGTGGCGGCTGGTTTAATGTAAGCTCATTAAACAGATCTCCTTAGGCTGCGGATAAGCTCAGGTTAACTGGCTACCTTTGATCAGATCGGTTGGATTAGCCGGCTGTTAGAGGTGCAGCTCAACACCTTGTTGTTCCGGAGGGTCACAGAGTATGTACAATGGCTTATAGGACCACAGCATATGGAAAGACAGAGAGAAGGGATCTTAGATGACGGTCAGCTGAAGATGCTGATGTTCGTGTATCATGTGTATCATATAGTTTCCACTAGGAGGGGAATATGTGATAAGCCAAATATTTCACGTTCACCTGCTTCTCTCATGAAAAGGTTCACTTAAGGGTTGAGTTTAAAAACAAATAACTTTTTCCAAGACTAAAAACATCAAAAATATAACAGAAATCTGTCCACGTATTGGCCTTCTGGAATCTGTGTCAACTCAACTGACAAATTAAAATGCAATCATTTTAAACACAGGATTATTAAAATTCTTTAGCAACCAACATTATGTATGCCAAAGGATATTATTACCAAGATAAACCAATATCTACCCATTATTAGGTCGAACCAGGATTCATTTTCCTCAACAACAAAGTTTGATGACGTAGTTTCTGGCCAAGTGAGCTTCATCAGCTATGTGCAACATTTAGTGTCTCTTGAAATTACTGTGAGACTACGCTGGTTAATTCCAATTTATTTCCCGTTTTGTGCCGTAAAGCAAACAAGCAGAATTCAAAACAAGAAGCTATTCTGTGGCACACAGATAAAGGTCTAAGGAGGCTCTTCTATCCTTGTTTCTCAACTGTACTTATACTAATGTCTTAAAATGAATGTGCTAATGATTTATTGATGTCTCAATGCTCCATGTAGTACCTCTAAATCCATTCATTACCTAATATCACTGTCTGTCACACGCTAAAGAGTCCTTTTCAACCTGCTCTTACTCTACTTTGAAATTGCCTCAGCCTCTCTGCACAATGGTCTCCTGTAATGCGGAAAAAAGAGCTGACGATGACCAATGGACCTCTGTCAGTGAGAGATGGATGGATTCCTTGACTGACACCCCAATAAGCCAATGGAAACGACCGCACAGACCTCAGTATCCAATTAAAAGGGTTTTATGGCCTAATGAGCAGGCCCAGCTGTGGGGACAAAAGCAGAGCGTTGACCATACAGACGGAAGGAGGGATGAAGGGAGAGAGAAAAGAAACGAGAGAGGGAAATACTCGAGTACCTCCTATTGATTACAGCAAATCACACTGAAAAGAACTTAAAAGCAATCAGAAAATTATATGATAGATATTTGTTGCATAACTGCTGCTGTAAAGTTTTGCCTGCAACTGTAAACCAGCGGAGGAGGCGGTCAGTCTCCCCTTGACTGATCCTGCTCAGTTACCTTGGCAACTGACAGTCTCACCCCCCCAACCATACATACATACTCACACACAATTGTGAATATACACCAAACACACACTCTTTCATGCAGCTGGGCAGCTGTTGGTGATGTCATGAGTTGTTATTCCAAAAGGAGAGAGAGAGAGAGAGAGAGAGAGCGTGACTACATGTGCTGATGTAATCAGGAGCAGTAAGGAAACTTGGACCTGTTCTCTGCTGCAGCCGACCAAGTCTTCATCAGAGAGAGAACAGGACAGAAAGATAGGAGGGAGAGGGAGGGAGAGAGGAAAGATGGAAGGAAGGAAGACATGTATGAATGAAGGAAGGAAAGATGGAACAAGGAAGAATGTGAGGATGAGAGAAAGAGGGAAAAGAGAAAAAGTAAAAACTGTGAAACAAACAGAGGAAAGAAAAGATCAAAAAGGAATCCAAGAAAGAAATGTAAAGAAAGGAAATTAGGAAGAAAAGAAGGAAGCAAGCAAAATGTAAAGGAAAGAAAACAAGCAAGACAGAAATCAGAGCTCGGTCCAACACTGCAGCTTAAGTGGATGAAAATGTGATGGTTGCTTTGTAACGGGCTGGCAGAGTTCAGCTTGCCTCTCGTGCCTACAGGGCTGTTATACACACTCTCCCACTGGCTTCCACATCATTTACACCAGACAAACTCATGGCCAATTAGGAAAAACTTATTAAATCCTGGAGGTATTGTAGTCAGCTGGCTTGGGGCACTGCTTTTACTGCTCTTTATTAACTTTTACTGACTTTAAAAACAACAAAACAGGGAAAACAGTTTCCCGCAGGTATCCTGGTGTCTCGACAGGCTGAGGTGCAAACAGTGTCAACGTTAAAGGCCCTGTATATTTTGTATTAAATTGTAAATAATATGGCTTCTACAACAGCTGGCTGTTATTTTGTGATAAGAAAAACTCCTTTGAAGAAATTTGGTTGTAAACCATGCTCACATTACTCCATGTGGGACCTTCACAGCACAATGAAAACACTTTAAAAGGTATGAAAACATACTAATCAGCAGTATTTAAGCATAACAAGCAACCAAAGTACAACAAAGACCCTAAAAGTAGCCCTAATGTACCTCTCAGTCCCAAAAAAACTGTTCCATAAAGAATTACAGTCTCCAAAAGCTTAACAAAAAATACCTAAAAGAGTACCACAATTAGTCAAAAAGTACTGCACAAACTTTTAGAATTGGGAAGCACAAAGAATCACAAAAAACAAACAAACAACGACATAGGAACAAATACTGCAAAGTATTTGTGGTACTTACCTAAACAACACAAAAAATACCACATTCAACCTGCAACTCCCACATGATACCTCAAACTATCACAATATATCGTAATATTTGTGTAAAGGCTCTTAGTTTTACTTAAGGTTACTGTACTTATACAATCATGTTCACTCAGGGTTAGCAGTTTAAAAAAAAATTCTAATAAAACAGATATTTGTCTGAGTTGTCATTAAAAAAGACAACTAACAAAAGACACCACAAGCAGCCCTCTTTGTCTTGGTGGAACAAGCACTCTACGTTATCGTGCTATATAAATAAAGTTTATTATCATTATGAATACATTTTAAAGGAGAACCAAGAATTGTAAAAACACGGTTTCCTGTCAGCCTCCCTCAGTGTTTCTGCTCACTCCCCCCCCCGCCTCTCCTCCTTTATCTGTCCTGAGGTCCGGCAGTGACAGAGCACTCGGTGAGAAGAATAAGGAACTCTCTCTTAAGAATAACAAAAGAAGTTGGAAGAAAAGGCAGGAATTCCTCTGCTGTGATGTAATTTCTTTTCACTTGGAGTGTCCTGCTGCTCTCTGTCCAGTCTCCACCTCCGTGCCCTTCACTTCTCCAATCCACCAAGTCTCTGTGCTGGGTATCTGCATGCTTCAGAAAAATACACCTCTTTCATCCACATTTTTATTCTAATTTTGGCTTCTATCTATTTAGAAGTCAAATTTAAGAAACAATGCAAAAAGCTATCAATATTCCTGGTCAATAAATAGTGAACATAGTGAAATGGTTAAACAAATGAAGCCGTTGCATGCAAAAGAGTCCTTGAATGACTGGAACTTTTTGCTAACAGGAGCAGTCACACAATGGCTGCAGCAGGGATTTGAACTTGTGACCATTTTCTTTACGGGAAACATTCCTTACTTCCCCACTTGCTCCTAACTTCCTGTTCAAATATATGTATATGTATATATGCATTAAACTACACATTTATATGTGTAGTTTGGGAAAAGAACTTCTACTGCTGAGCAGAAGCCATACATGCAACATACACTGCCTTTTAAGCTTTAGCGAAGCTGATATTACACAGGATTTGTCTGTGCATGTGTTGAAAAGTGTCAAATAAAGTTTACATTAGTCTTAACCGTCACTGTGTGGAGCGAAAGCTTTTATTTTGAAGACACAGCCCTCTGTGATGTGTCCGATGTACTTCTGGTCTGGACAGCTGTGTTTTTTTTTCTGGCTGGTCAGTTTCCAGGTCTTACAATATGAGACGTGAAAGAAAAGTTCCTGATACTGTGCTGAGTGGGATTCGTTTTGCATTTTACTGAATAAGAGAGGGGTTGATCATTTTCCTGTGACAGAAACAGCCTTTTCTCACCATTTATCTGCACTATCCACCCTCTCTGCTCTCCTCCCCTGTTTCCCATCATCCTCCCCCTCCTCCCTCCCTCCCTCCCTCCCTCTCTTTTCTTGTCTTTCTTTCTTTGGCAGCAGGATTGGTGTTGCCCAAGTGACCCGACCCATGCCGAGCAAACAGCTGAAAAGATGCCACGACTGCCTCTCTCGTCTTTACTCCTCAACAATTTCCCCTCATTTCTTTTTCCTCCTTTTGAACTCTTCTACCTCTCCTCATTCTTCCTCTCAACCCTTGATTTTCTATATAATCTCCTACCCTCATCACTTCCACCTCTACCCCTTTCTCTTTCCACTTCTCCTCCTTGTCCTGTCTTTCTCTCTCTTTCCATCACTCTGTTGTTCCCGCTGTCACATTCATCTGAAAGCTGCCAGCCAGCCCTCAGCAACAAGAGAAAGCAGAAAACAGAGAGGAAAAAACAATAAGAGCCCAGGATTTTAAAAAGCACCTGGCAAAGTGCTTTTAAGTGCTTTTAAAAGCACCTGGAAACTCTTTCCCTCAAAATAAGTTAGTGGAGCCCAAACTGATGTCTTAGAATTGGATGATTTGTTTGAACCACAGTCAGACCCTTTTCTGACAGTACTTGAAAATGGTCAATATATAAACCATAAAACATTGCTTATATTCCATTATATTTATTGCTTTTGTAAGTCATTATTATTGTGATTATGTTTCTTTTGACATAAGTAAAACAAAGTGGAAAGTTTCTATCCCCATTGCCTATGATAGCTAAGCAAGAACTATATTTCTATAACTTAGATTATGCTATATTATATAGCATTTGCAAACGCATTTTGCTATGAGTGCAGTGGACATATGGATATGAGCTCCTATTAACTACTATGAGTTAGTAACAATATACAGGAAACAATAAAATTTCATCTCAGGTGTTTTTAAGTCAAGACAAGCTGATTCTTTCCTGTCTATCTCCCTGTCTAGGATTACATTTTGTCATGATGAGTCAAGAAATACAAGAACACACACACACACACACACACTTGTTTTTGTCCCTTATTGGGACATTGCAATGACTTCGATTCATCTTGGAGACTTACCCTAACATTAACCTTAACCATAACGCTTCTTTCACACAAGACTCAAAAGGTGCCCAATAGTGCAACGTCGTCAAGTTTTCCACTTAATGCAAATGTCCTCTGACGTGCAGGAGGAACAAGCTGGTGACAACTAATCATGCTCATTTTGATTCCTTCATGAAACAGTTGTTTTATGGTCAAACTCAACTACATAAGGATACTTGGAGGAGAATATGATAGCTGTAATTAACTGCTCAGCAATTCTCTACAATATAACTTTAATAAGTTACCTATAAGCTATGCCCAATCCCTACTCAAAACCAAGTCTTAACCCTAAAATGCACTGTTTTACCTTATGGGGAGCTTTCTGTCCCCAAATGGCAGGTGAGTCTCCATAATGTCTTATAAGATATATGTCCCCCACAATGTGAGGAAAACGAGTAAACATGTTACATTCATGTCTGCAGGTGAACAGGTGTAACAAAATGCTACAAACAGGACACAGTTTACGCAGGAAGTGACAGTGATGGGGACAGACAGCTGTAATAACGTGTTCCACTGGGTCTTCCCCATGGACCAAACACACACACACACACACACACACACACCCG
>LKNJ01000364.1:13412-286786 GCA_002120245.1 Maccullochella peelii | reverse complement strand
CTTCCCTCTCCTCTGCAGCTGAGCTCTCTCAACCACACCCCACCACCACAGTACTCATGACCAAAACGACAGTTCAAAAAGATATACTGACGTGCGAATTAATCGAACGAAAAAACCGCCTCCGGTGTGTAAAGGCCTTTTGTTTCTAAATCCATTTTTATCATCCTTTTGTCAGTCGCTTGTAAAGCACTTTGAATTGCATTTGATTTGTTTGAAAGGTGCTATATAAATAAATTTTGATTGATTGATTGAAGTAGGCTGAACAATAGATGCTTGACTGTACTTTCCTCACTATTGAGACATAAACATCAGTCCTTCTTGGATTGGATGAATGCTCCACTCACTGTGACGTCATTGTTATTTAGATTTTTCAAACTGATGAAACATGTCAGGTGATTTAGAGTCGCCTAAATTATCCACTGAAATCAGTTTCTGAATAATTTGGAGATGACTAACAGGCCATACTGTACCAAAGTCAGGCTTTATTTTATATCTACAGTGCCCAGTAAGTTTAAATACTTGTTCTCCAAATTTAGGGAGGTCACGAGGCCCGATAATTCCTGAAAGCTACATGGGACTACCGCTTGGCCACAATTTATTCTCACAGCTAGGAACACATCAAAGGATAAATTCTTTAAACTCTCTACGAAAATCAAGAAAAAGTTGAGACATGAAAGAAACTTCGAACAGCAAACCAGATTCACCAGATGCTGAATCATAAAATCCGATCTTCAAGGTCTGATGAGGTCTTTGCTGTTGCTGCTGAATCTTCTGCTGCGATACAGTAGTTGCTCAGCTTGAAGAAAGGTTGAAGAAATCTAATTATTTTTGGAACAATACTGCTGAAATGCTGGCAAGGCAGGTTAGCAACAGAAACGAATGAGAAACATGCGTAAAAAGCATCGTGCAGTTAATGTTCTTGACAATGTTATTTCAATAAAATTTAACAAAGATTGTTACCTGTGAGGTTCAGTAGCTCTTCTTGGGGTTAAACGATTTGCTCAAAGTAGTTCCACAGTAGCTGCTTATGAAAAAGGAGAGCATCACATGGAAATCAGTGGATGAGGATTCAAATCAGTGGCCGACAAGTTTTAGTCTTTTTCTTGTAGGATGTTGTTGCAGCATATAGATCTTTAACAGGCCTCCAGGAAACAGAGATATGTAAAAGAGTGTTTCTGCTTCAGTGCATTTGACTCAAACCAGAGGAAGTAGCATAGATATTCAAGATTTTAGTAATTTCTTATATAAGATCTTATACATCAAGTATGGAGGAATAACATTTTCTGAATGCTTCATTTCTGTGAATGAAACCGAAGTAAAATGACTAAAATACGCATAACAAATACAAAAATACTGTGGAGCTCTAAAACTCTTGCTGTTTTGAGAGGTTGCTCTCCACCTACACGTCCTCTGCTTTGGATTGAGGTTGTTTCATTTTGAAATGTGTTTCTCTCTGCCATGTTAGTAATCACAATATGTCTGTGTATGTTTCCAGACGTGGTTTACACTGGAATTTTACTTGGTATAATTTTCTTACAAGGCTGCTTCCAGCCTGCCTACACACACAGCAGAGAAACAGAGCAAAGTGTGCTTGAAATAGACAGTATACTCACCTGCAAATATCTCCAAATCCCACCCAACCAACAACTTTTCTAGAATTAAACTCCCTGACATACATTTTTGAAGTTATGTGAGGTCATTTTAATGCTTTAGTTCATTTCAAATATTTACACGTGGCTGAATCATGGTATTGAGTGTTTGACATCTTGTTATATACAGAGAGAGTTTAAATGGAGGTTCCCACTTCACAAACTGCTGGGCAGTGTTTGGATAGCTTACTGTACTCTCTCATTTGTAACTAGAAATGTCTCCAAATTAATTAATTAATGCCAGTAAGTTGTGTGTAATGTGTATCTACTTTTTCCAGGCAATCTTCATTGGCTACGGTCCAGGATTTAAAAACAACACTGTTGTGCCCCCTTTTGAAAACATTGAAGTATATAACCTCATGTGTGGTAAGTTGCTTTGTTAGTGCACACTCAGTGATCTGTACTTTATCCTCTTTAGCTGTAACTGCTTCTTTATTCTTTTATTTTAGTATTTAAAGGAATAGTTAATAGACATTTTGGTAAATAAGCTTATTGACTTTCTTAGACGAGAAGGAGCACTCTCATGTCCAATTGAGTGAAGCGAAGTTTTACAACCTGGGCCTAATTTCCATTGTGTTACTGTAGAAACATCTTAGTTAGTAGGAAAGAAAACATTTTACACAGTTAATACAGTTCAGAAGAGGAAACAGGTGCACTTCTCCTGCACTGAATTTCAGTTTGGTTCCTTGCCTTCAAAAAAAAGAACTGCAGGAAATAAAAGGCAGCCACACCCTCCAGATTTCAGAAAGAAAAAGAACAACTAACACAAGTAATGAGCTGAACAGGCAGGTTCTTAACAAATCCCCGGATTAAACCAGTTGTTTAGACCAAAGCATTTGGAAGTCAAAATGAAGAGAAACACACAAAATATGTATGACATTACGTTGAGTATGTTACAGTAGGTTTGGTCAAAGTGAAAGCTCATTAGTGCATGCCTTATATATGACGTCAATGGACATTTGCTCCTGGCTGGTAGCAACCTAGAGGATTTCAAGAAACCTAATATAAAGGCAACTTTCTTCCTTTGTTTAGCTTAAATACAGAAGTTTGAACCCTGTGTGATCCCTAATGTTACTTGCCCCAACTGACAGCCTTGTAGTTCGTGTATCTCAACTGTATGATTACCCCAATGCATAAGATGTTATAATAACTGTCAATAATAATGGCAGAATTTATGAAATAAAGGTTGTTAAAAATTAAAATTTTCTTCTAATATCAAATGTACCATCATGCTGTGTGATACAAATTTACTGTTCTTTGTTCCCATCCTCTCTTTTTCCCTCTTTCTCCTCTAGACCTCCTCGGTATTCGTCCCGCTCCAAATAACGGGACTCACGGCAGTCTGAACCACCTTCTGAATCATCCAGTCTACCTGCCAGTTCACCCAGCGCAACTCTCACATGACACCCCCTGTGAGGCCAACGACCCCACCCCCGCTCAAGACCTGCAGTGCACCTGTAGATCCCAAACTAAGGCAATGGTATGTGCCAACAGGTTTTGAGGTCATGCATTTGTTTTTAGTCATGCTAGCAGCATGGCTCTAGGGATTGCAGTGTCTGTCTGTCAGACGGAAATATCTCAACAACCATTGGATGGATTGCCATGAAATTTGGTACAAACATTGATGTTCATGTGGATGGTGAAAGTATGGTAGATTCACGGTAGATTCTAATGCATATGCAAGCATACTAACAAGAAGTGTGAATTTCTTTTTAGGAGACAGATATGAACAGACATCTTGTGACAACTAATTCTAGTGGGTATCAGTTTATCTTTATTTTTGCATTTCTAATGTTTTTTTAGAGAAAGTGTTTGAGTGACGTTTATACATTTTCCCCTTTAGGTTTTAAAGCCAGCTTACGTCGCCTCCACCATCCCTTTGGCACCCCTCGAGTCGTCCAACCGGATGCCAACTTTTGTCTTCTCCACCACTCCGACTACCTCAACGGTTACAGCAAAGACCGCCTCATGCCCCTCTGGGTGTCGTACACTATCCAGCCTTTGGTGAGTCCGCTCTTTGGAGCGGTCTTTTATCTCTAAACATAGCCTGTACAGTTGAGTTGTCCCAGCTATATTTCTTTTGTGGTTAGGGTTTGGCAGGAGATTGTAAGAGGTTGTTTAGTATCTGAATCCCTTCTCAAAGCAGCTGTTACTCATCTTCTGTGCTCATGTTGGCTCAAACAGTTCTTGTCTTTCTCATTATGCGGTTGAGCTTTAGTGTAAATCATGACCTCAGGCAGAGTGATACATTCCCTTGAGAGGTAACGCTGTTGTACTATACTGTCTGAGTGAGTGAATAAGTAAAGATGTAGATTTGTTTTCATTCAAGCTTTGTCCAAATACAGTACAAGCTAAATATGGCTTGTACTGTATTCTGTGTTCATTGTGGTTCGTAAGAATCATGGTTTAAATTGTGTGTTTTGTTTTTTAAATCTGTGTCATAGCATAACATACATTATTATGCTCAATCCACTGGTACACCCACAGAAAACCTTTTACATGTATACAATTAATACATGTCAATATACAATTTACATGTATTAATCGCTTTGTATTGCCAATGTGTGAACGAATTATAACGTAACTTAAAAATTGAGACCTTCCCTGACTTTCTTGGTTTCCTGATTTCTATGTAAAGGACTCAGGAAGGTTGTTCTGGGAAAATCCAAAGGATGTGAGCAAAATACTGTCTTGATAACTGCATCCAGACTCCTTTGCTTCTAGCTTGCTTGCTCGCTACTGTTATTGCTAGCAAAATACTCTCTGAGTGGATAAGTTAGCTGACTACCTTACCAAAATATTTCACCAGCTAACGTGATCCATGATACTGACTTATGTAAGATGACAAAAAGTGATGAAGATAACTGTTAATTTTAGCAAACAATAATTGATGTAACGGTACAAAGCAAAGGTGTATAACTAACGACTGCTTTCTACTAGCCAAGAGCGATGCAAGGCGGGGCGGCCAGCTAGCTAACTGTAACCTAAGCTAAGCTAAGGTTAGCCCACTAGCTACGCGGGATGGATCTGGCGCTGGTTGCGGATAAAGTAATTTGCAAACAGCAAGCTAGTTAGTATCATGAAGCCTTTTAATTAATTGGAAGTTTACAAATTGAAAAATTCTATAGTCCTTACCAGGAAACTTTTTGGAAAATTTGGGGAAATTATGTGTTTGTTACATTTCAAAATTCAAAAATAGCAGATTGTATGCAAGAAATCTGTCATTTTCTTCTATGACAGGGAAGAGGAATGAGATGAGATTATTATTTTTAGAGAGCTCTGCAAACAGAAACAGTGCATTGCCCTCTCTGACTCATACACACGGGTGAAGCAAAACCAAGCCAAGTTATCTTACACAACACTGAGACTGGAGTCCAACTCCACACTGTCCACCACTGACTGATCCTCTCTCTCAGACCAGAGTCTATCCCCTGAGCCCAGAGTCTGAGGCGTGTGTTCGTGCTGACGTACGCATCCCACCGGCCGCCAGCCAGCTGTGTCTGCGCTACAGAAATGACCCTGCTCTGTCCTATGGCCTGCTGCATCCCCCAAGTGAGTGTGTATGTTAGTGTGTGTGTGTGTGTGTGTTTATGTGGTGGAGGGGGTCATAGCAGGCCGTCCCCAGCCGGGTGTTGAATTCAAGTTGACGTGTTTCAGAGCCACATTCTCATGTAAAAATGCACCCAGGCACTCTTACACCCAACAGTAAGATTGTCCCATCCCCCCCCTAATTGAGATGCTGGAAATTCACAGTTTTTAATGATATTCAGGTTTCAGGTAGCTCCGCAAAAGGAAGTGACAGACTGAAAGAGTGAAATAAAAATTCCCCAATAGCTGTGAGGAAGGACTCGCCACAATTAGACATTTTATTTTCCTCATGGCTCTGGTTCAAAGTGATCCCAGACAAGCCAAATATATGCTCGTTACAGCCTCTCTAATGTGAGGATTTGCAGATTTTCTTAGTTTTATATTTAAAAAAATTGAATATCTTTAGGTTTTGGACTGTTGGTCAAACAAAAGAAGACATCACCTAGGAACCTGGGAAAATGTGATGTGACATTTTAGACAAAACAATTAATCGACTAATAGAAATAATGATGGGCAGATTAATCAGTGATGAAAATAAACATTAGTTGCGGCCAAAAAGGACTTTACCTCTTTGTATTTAACTCCACCAACATGTGAATTTTAGTGTCAGCCAGTCCATCTTTATTCCTTGTTTTCACAGTACACGTCAGACTTTTACAACATGCAGGTTGTGTTTCAATCCATACCCATATTGCAAACACATTCAATTTTTCCTAATTGTTCTCCGTATAGATCTGAGTGCTAATGGACCTGATTTAGACTCATTAATTGTGAGCAACATGGCACCAATGTTCCCTGCATTTAAAGGTGAGTCAGTCTTTTTATATTTAAAATATTTACTGATTTCCTAGCTGCACCCAAAGGGAAGCATGGTGATGCATGAGCTAAAAATGTAATTGTCAGAAGGGTTCATTTGCCAACTGAACTGCATACAGGTGTGTGTGCTTAATTCTGTTGTAAATCCCATGATGATCAAGTCTGTACCTGTCTACACAGCATTGCAAAACCACGTGTCATATGTTAGAGTATTTGGCTATTTGGTATGATTTGGTGATTTAACACTGTGGTGTGCTGGGCTGTGCAGATGAGCCATGCTTTTGTTGAAACTTGTTTGTGTCGGGTGATTAATGTTTTGAAAAGTTGAGTGTTTCAGACAACACAGCACTGGCTGGGTTTCCACTGGGGCCACCCACTGTAAATGTAAACTTTCTCCCACTAATATGAGGTCCAATTGGAAGAAAAAAAAACTTCCAAACACTGTAGTTTGTGTATGAAAACCTAAATGTGATTCAGCTGACAGATGCTGCCCCCTGGTGGTACATGACTGTGTCTACACTGTGTGAACCCCTATGGATGAGTGAGGAGGCAGTTAGTTCGTTCGTTCGTTCGTTTATTGACTTAAATATCACAATACCAACATATCCATACACAATACAAGTCAGTAAACACATAACACATGACTTTGTTGAACAGTTGCTTTACATACACTTTTGGGAAATGCACGTGTATTCACTTTCTTGCCAAGAGTCGGATAAGAAGATTGATACCACTCTCATGTCTGTATGTTAAATTTACACCCAGCTACACCCAGGAGACCATTAGCAGGAGGTTAGCTTAGCTTAGCATAAAGACTGGAAATAGGGGGAAACAGCTAGCCTGGCTCTGTCCAAAAATAACAAAATCCTCCTAACAGCACCTCTAAAGCTCACAAATTTATTACAAGTTATTGTTTGTTTAATCCGTACAAAAACATGTTAAAGTGTAAATGTGTTAAAGCGACATAATGAGATGTAACTGGTAGGTGGATTTTGTTAACTGTGGACAGAGCCAGGCTACCGCTTTCCCCCTGTTTACAATCTTTGTGCCAAGCTAAGCTAACAGTCTCCTGGCTGTAGCTTCCCATTGAACGTTGTATCGATCTTCTTATTTAACTCTCAGCAAGAAAGTGAATAAGTGTATTTCCCAAAATGTCAAATTATTCCTTTCAGCTTTAACTTGTAATGATGTAATCACTGGCTCCTCTCTATGGACCACAGTATCATCAATTGTGGTGTATTTTTGAAGAACTAAAAGGTATTTCTGTGTATTTTTCCTAACCGCAGATGTCTGGACCCATGTCCATAATGTCCTGCTTCCAAAATATTCACAACAGCTGAACGGAGTCAACATCATGAGTGGGCCGATATTCGACAAAGACTATGATGGAAACGTCGATGCATTCAAAGCACTCTCAGGGTAAGTCAGCGGCACACACTCCAGGCAATCGATTAGGGCTGCACTCAACAAATACGTGATCAATTAATCAATTAATTTATTGTTGTTGTTATAAAAAATGTAAGAAAAAGTGAAAAAAGTGATATATTGAAATTGCTTGTTTTGTCTGACTTACAGTGCAAAACCCACATATATTCAGTTTACTCTCATATATGACAAAGACAACCTACAAATCCTCACATCAGAGAATCTTGAAACTGTGAATGTTTGGCATTTTTGCTTGAAAAATAACTAAAACTATCATCAAAATAGTTGCAGATTACTTTCCTGTTAATGACTAATCGACTAATTGTTCGAGCTCTACAATCAATTGTCCTTATGATAATCAATGAGAAATATAGGTTTGAATTTAATTTTGTAAATCCAGCCTGCTAATATGGGTAGTGCAGAAAAGAAGAAGAAATCAGTTGTGGTTGACAATGAAACTTCCTTTAGGTTTCAGTGTTGCAATAACTTAAAGGTCCTGAAAATGCATTTTCTCAATCAGCATCTTACTGTAAGCGATGAGTTCCTACATGAACACACACATTTTCGGCCAAAGTTGGAAAAGTTTCGGTTACTTCACTTGAGAGATCTCTTTATTTTTTGTTTTTCTCTGGGCTCCTCCTCTGTGGTGTAAAGGGGGCGGGGTTTCGTTGGAACAATGTGATGTAATGTTATCCCATGCACCAATCAGGATTTAGCTAGAGTTGAATCAGAATGTGATGATGTTGCTGGGTTGTTGCTGTCTATAGCTGTGTCTCAATTCAGGGGGCTGCATCCTCGTAAGGAAGACTGAACTGAGCATTGTCAAATGAGACAGTCTGGTCTACAGACCTGTCGCCTAGCAACTTTGCCAGCTGCAGTTGAGGTTTGAGGTTTTAAAGGCCGCTTGTTTTTTTTTTTTTACATTCGTATCGTTAGCTATTCGAGTGAGTTGAAACCCAATACTTACAGGGTTCCCACAGTCTGTGAAATTCCTGGAAAAGGAACTGTTTTCCATGCCTGTAAATGGCTTGGAATTAACAGAATGTTTTGGAAAAGTTTTGAATGTACATTGTTTTGGCTATTGTTTGAAATTATGTTCATAAAAATTCCAAAATATAACATTGCACGAAATACTTTCCTTGTATTACTAATTTAAAATCTAGTGCTGCTCTGCGTGACCATTGGAAAGGCACTAGTATCACGTGATACACATTGACATATGCAGCTAGTTGGCGGGGAGAATGTCTACTCAAATCAAGTACTCTACTCAAGTGCATGTTTAATAATGTTTGACACATTCGGTCTTCAAATGCAGCCTTCAAAGGATGCAGCCCATGAATTGAGACACAGCTTATGTCAGTCAAATCTGATCAAACAGCACACACACACTTCTAAAGAAGCAGATTAGCAGAGTTTTTGAGTATTAATCTATTAATAGATCATTTTGAATGAATTTGAAACCTTGTTTACAGGGGCTTTAACATAACCAGCAGGTAATTTGTTTGAGACCTGGAGTTCTGACCATTCACACATCTGCTCAGGTTTTATAAATGAAGTATTTAGGTTTTTTTCTGCACACATCGTAAGTTAAAACGAGAGCTTTCTAGAAAGGAGGCAGCAGTTTCTTAAACCCCGTGATCTCATGTTTCTCCAGGAATGAGGCTCCCGTCCCGACACATTTCTTCATGATCCTGACCAGCTGTGGGAACTCGACCTTCAGCCCTGTTAACTGCGAGGGTCCACTGCAGGCCAAGTCCTTCATCCTGCCTCACAGACCTGACCACACAGAGAGCTGTGCTGTGAGTCACACCACTGACTCCTCTCCTACTCATTTCTACACGTCAGCCGACCTCTGTTGAAACCTGCTGACAGATCCTACAGTGGAAAAAACGATCACCCATTAATACATTTTCTTTGTTCCTCTTTTATCTTTAATCTTTCTGTTTTTTCTTCAGAATGGGCTGGACTTGACGTGGGTGGAAGATTGGCTGAAGTTTCACACGGCGCGAGTCCGAGACATCGAGCTCCTGACCGGACTCAGTTTCTACCACGACAGGTTATCAGTGGAAGAGACGCTACAGCTCAAGACGTTTCTACAGACTTCTTAAAATCAGAGACATTATCGAATGATGCTTTAATTTCCAAAGGAAGCCATATTGGTCTGCACAACAGGCCTCTGTCCATGTGGACACCGTTAACCGACTATCAGTGGGTTTAACAGGTGCCTCACTTATAAAAGTTTCCTGTGTTCAAACCAAATTGATCCCAGCATTAAGTTCCATCCAGTTTTATGATGAAATATCTTCCAACAAAGTTTTGTAATTATTCAATGTGTTAAAGATGTATATTTGTTTTTGATCATGTTTTTATAAATGATTTTATGGAGAAAAGTCAGAAGGCATTTTCATAAATGAATCTGAAGTTCTGAACCAAAGACGCCATCACATCTTCTGAGTGGCTCCAAAGTATTTCCTCAGATGGGAAAGTTTGGCAGGAACAAAATAAAAGGGGAAAGAAACATTTATTGAAGGAAGAAAAGTCTATTTATACTACAATTGCTTTTATTGGCAGGGCCACTTCGAGAACCACATGACAATCTGGAAACAGTTGTGTTTGTGTCTGCTGCCACACATCTGGAGAGCTGGGAAAACACCCAACAAGAGAATTTAACAAAAAAGTTTTGCTCTACAAAAAGAAAAGTTTCACCTGAAAATGTTGTCGTTCATGCTTGTCATTTTTGTATTTTCTTTATAAAGCACCATTGTTGTTTTCAGTATTTTGTAAATGTTTAGTTTGCTTAATGACATTTTCTAGATAATTATTAAATTTGTGAGTGTGTGTGCGAGCAAATGTATGTGTACTGTGTGTATGGATGGGTTATGAGACAAATTTGCCCCAGGGAACAGACATGTAAAAGGCCCCCAACCTCTCCTACACAGGAGCAAGACACCCAGACTGAAAGAGACAAAATGACTAAAACAATGCAGCTCGTTTGTAGTTGTTTTGTGTTTCTTTGTTGTAATTTTACGTCTCTTTCTGGTCATTTTACGTCTTTTTGTAGTTTTGTGTTTCTTTGTTGTAATTTTACGTCTCTTTCTGGTCATTTTACATCTTTTTGTAGTTGTTTTGTGTTTCTTTGTTGTAATTTTACGTCTCTTTCTGGTCATTTTACGTCTTTTTGTAGTTGTTTTGCATCTTTTTACGTTCATTTTGCATCTCTTTGTAGTCGTTTTGTGTGTCTTTGTTGTCATTTTTCATCTCTTTGTGGTCAGTTGTATCTCTTGAACTGCAGCTGAACTTTAGTGTGTAGTTCGTGTTGGAGAGGCTGTTTGTGCCCGGTAGTCCCATTCAGTAATCCATCCATGACTGTTTGTGTGTGTGTGTGTGTAGCTCAAAATATTTCTGGTATCAACACATTTTCTGTCATGTTTTGTATCTTTGCTCTTCACAGCAACTCTCTGGAAGTTGAGTTTGGTAGGTCATTTGTGGAAAATAAGTAGAGTTAAACAGATTTATCCATTTCCACAATGTATTACAGCTTTTCTTTCCAGTATTGTCAGAAATAGCTATGATCAAATACACAATTTCATTTTAAAACTCTTGTGACTCTTGTACACCAACCGTGTGATCTTTTATTGCTTACCTACTACACTTTAGATTAAGGCTGAACAGAAACACTTTCTGCACACAGCATTACACCCAAAACAAAGGAAATGTTTCAGAGACATAACCAAGCAGCCTTTGCATCCATCTCCAGATTGCAACAGTACGTGTGAATGCAAAAAGGAAGGAAGCTCTGTATGTTTCCCTCTGTGTATAAAACCTGCCACTTCCTTGGGCTAACCACTCCTACAGTGCAATGAGCCCTAAGGTAAGATCTTGCAGCTTTCTGCTCTGCACCTCTTAACTCTGCAGTGACCTAGTTCTCATGTCACAAACCTGCGCTTGCTTTCCTTTTGACGTTGTTGTAAGACAGGCCTGTCTAATTACTTTTTCTCCAGAGTCAAAGTGATGTCTCAGTTGAGATTTAGCAATGAAGGGTTTGCTGCTGTAAGGGCATAGACTAAGCCTGTGAGTGCTCTGTAAGAGGAAGTTTCCTGTTGTCTGTGCTATTACTTGTAGAAGAAAACATGAAGTAATTGGTTTCATAGCTTCAGTTTTGGTTTATTTTTTACTTCAATCATTATTTTCTTGTTCACTAAGTTTCGTATGAATGTTTGCAAAAGCAGGTGCAACTATGGAGCACTGGTTATGTCTCTCAGAGCAGTACAGTGAAAATGTAAAACGTTTAATTTTTGTCAAAAGTGAGTTTCCTTGACTCAACTTCGCTGTGTTTATTTTTTAACATTTCAGTTACAGTAATGAACTGCATAAAGATGAGCTGCTGAAAACATGGTTGCATTGTTTCAAAAATACACAGATGTCAACACCACGCAGACAAAGTATTTTGAGATACTTTCAGCTCTTGGCAGGGTTTGTGTGACCCCGGCAGGTTTTGGAAGAACAGGTCATTCTTTCCAAAATAAAGGACCCACAGTTTGTGTGTCAGAGATTGTGGTGTGTGAGCGTGACCAGATAGTTGAAGGGTTTTTATTTGCAATTTGCTTGTGGCTGTAAGCGCAGACATGCTGTCGGGCTGACGCGAGGTATGCAGTCACTCACACAGGTCTTCCAAGAAGCTACGCTCTGGGTGGGAAACATGCCAGAGACCTCGTGATCGCTTTCATCTTTCTCACGGCATTCAGACTCTATATTTGGGTCCTAGCGTAATCAGTCAGGTGTTCTTTACGGTCACTGCTGTGGTGGGCTAATATGGGCTGCCATTTTCTCTTCTCGGATGTTAACTCACAGTCACCACTAAACCACAGTCAGCCTGAATCATTATGGTCTTTTGCATAGTAGATGCAAGTATGAAATGAGTATACTTTGCCGTGATGATGATCATCCCCTATACACGTAGCCTTCTATCAAACTGTCAATCTGAGGGCTGTTGGTCTTCAAGTGAAGAATCAAATCACAGAAGAGCAGGATGAAATGTTGCTTGCATCACATCTTCCCTCTAGTAGCACATTTAACATCTGGCCTCATTGATCTTTACAACTTGAGAGAAACCCTTTGGGCATGGTGCACATCAGCAGAGGACAGATAACAGCTGTGTCCCTCTGTGAGCTTAATTACAGCTGACACTGATTGTTTTCTCTGGCCTCCTGGCAGCTCTGGACAGTAACAAGGACAGACTCTTATCTACCAGCACAGACTGGCATCCAGCTATTCTCTTCCTCTCTACTCGCCATGCTTCACTTGTCCACTGCTGAAGAGAAAAATGGTTTTGTTCCTAATTGAGATGTGCACTACTTGAAAATGAGACCCTCTTATGAGAGAAATGAGAGCTTAAAGGAATAGTTTGACATTTTGGGAAATGTGTTTATTCTCTTTCTTGCCGAGAGTGAGCTGAGACTGATACCGCTCTCATGTCTGTATGGTAAATATGAAGCTACAGCCAGGAGCTTAGCATAGCTTAGCATAAAGACTGGAAACGGGGGGAAACAGTTAGCCTGGATCTGTCCAAAGGTAACAAAATCCGTCAGCACCTCTTAACTGTGTGTTCAGATAGAACACAAAGCAAAGTTTAGAGGCAGTGTGATTGTTTACAAAGTCAATGGAAAGACGCAATTACATGCATAATCACTGCACCCGTCCAAGACATAGTTGGGCACATAACCTCCTGTAAAACCACAACTTGTCTGTTTTACACTTCGGTTTTTGTACGGATTAAACAAACAAGATCTGACATGTTTGTTAGTGAGCTTACCTTCGGACAGAGCCAGGCTAGCTGTTTCCTCCTGCTTCCAGTCTTTATGCTAAGCTAAGCTAACCTGCTGCTGGCTGTAGCTTCATATTTACCATACAGACATGAGAGTGGTATTCATTTTCTCATCTACCACTTTCCAAAATATCAAACTATAGCTCTAAACATTTAAGTCTGTATTTACATGTTACAAAACAGACCTCTATTCTATCTATCATTTATTTATGAAATGTTAAGCTTCAGGTGATTGCTTTCTTATTGAAATGGTTATTTAGCTGCTTGAATAAGATTTGAATAAGTCTACTGACCTGCAAAAAATGACTAGAACATAGATGCACGTCAGCCATCAATAATGCAAGGGTTGGCATTTAGTTTGTTTTGCAGCCCTGCCATCAGTGAAGCATCACTGCTCTTCCTGCAGCTGAAGAAGCGGTGGTGGTTTGCCAGGAGAGGGGTTGAATACTGCGGGTGAAAATACCTTCTGACACTGACAAAGGAGGGCAAGATGAGGACATGAGCAGTCTGAGAAAAGCTGAGGGGAGACAAATCAGAATTTGGAGATTAAAATATTGCCCAAATGTGGTTTTCAAATCAGGTCCTGTAGTGGCTCTGAGGTTACTCTAGCTTACTAGCTGCGTAATCAGGTAGCAGTTCTTCACTCGCCTTTAGAGAAAAGAATATGAAAAGAGGGTATTTCCACAACTGACTAGGCAGACAGTGAAATTTCATCATCCACGTGGACTAGCTGTATCTGCTCAGGAGGGCTATATCTGGCAGTGACGTGGATGGAGACTCTTTAGAGATCCTGATCAGGAGCAGCACGTAGAATAACCTTTACTATCGCACCAGTTCGGTAAAGAGGGGAGGGCTAAAGAGGAGTGGAGGAGGAGACAGGAACAAAAAGAAGACGGTGAAGCTCAGAGGAAGAGACGGAGAGAAGAGGACCAGTGACAGTGACAGATGATCAGAGGCTGATGTTTAAAGATGGATTTAAGTTTTCTTCATGATCTGGAGAGAGAAAGAGTCCTGGAGGTTCTTCAGAGAGACAAACAGCTGCGTGTCATTGAAGAGGACAGGATAAGGTGAGTCATTTTTGACCACTTTCATAGATACTGATGGGAAATACTTCTTACTGATGCTGAAAGGAGGCTCTACTACCTTCTTCATGATGAGAAACAAACAACCATAATGTTAGAAAAGTTACTTCATTTTGGTTCCCACTGCATCTTTCAGTATATTTTATGTTGATATCAAGTTATAAAGAAAGAATGTTTAACACTTTGCAAATTAACTGAAAATAAGTTTTACCCTTTAAGATTGTCTTCTCTGTGAAACCAGCATTGACAGTGGCAGGTAAAGATGTTTGTGATTCTCTCCATCTTTATCTCAGGAGGATGAAACATGAGCTCCAGGAGCTTCGAAGAAGAGGCGCAAAGAGTTTAGCCCGGCAGTATGGCGAGCGGACCTGCGCCCGCTGCCAGAGGCCGCTGGGAAAGTTCTGGAACTCGGGCGCAGTCTGCCACGGCTGCAGCCACCGGATCTGCAGCAAGTGCCGCGTGTGCATGGGAGCGGCAGGCTGGAAGTGCACGGTCTGCCATGCCTACAGGTGCGGTAGAGAGCTAACCACCAACTGAATCATTTAACTCAGTGGTGCTCAAATCACCACTCAATGACCATGTGTGTCTATCTGACTTTTTTAAACTCACTTTCTGGCTTTTACTCAGTTTCAAACCATAATGAGATCTTTTATGTCAAATCTTGTTTCACCCCTTTAAATTTTGACTTTCTTTAAAGCGGTTATAATTGATCTTTTTATAATAACATCCAATCACAAAATGAAAGGGGGTGCTCCTAATGATGAACTCTCAGAGAATTATCGCCTGGATCTGTAGCTCCCCTTGACTTTCCGGAGCTTGTGAGTTTAAGCTCATTGTTTAGCTGTAACTTTAATGTTTTGGTTCACTCTCACCGCCCTCATAGCTCGTTTTGGCAGCTGGCAACGGTTTTCAGCAAAAAATAGCTCTACAAACCTACCCACAAACAGCAGACAGACACAGTTAGCAACTAGCTAGTGAACATAGTGGAGCAGATATTTCCCTCAGGAGTTGGCAGAGACCAAAATCAGAGCTAAAAGAGGGTGAATATTGGACTTCAGACTCAACTCCAAATGTATGATAACGTTGCTTTCTGTCTTCTGGATGTAGCAAGTGCCCTATATCAACTTAAAAGGTATTGATTTGTCAATGTTATGTTTCCCCAAAAAAATCTGTTATTGCAGGTTCAAAATACAGAATATATCAGTCACTTCTCTCAAAAAGTGAGATCTAAAAAATAAAACTCAAGCTAAAGTAGAAAGAGGCATCAAGAAGGACAGCATAGCCTATAAATAATAATGTAGTCAGACAGTAACTATAATAGTCACTAGGTACTTAATAGGTACTTGCTACCTCTTCTTTTTCAGTATGAGTAGTATATACTGTGTGAGTGCTAATGATGTGAGTATGTGATCATGTTTATCTGCTCATTACAGTGTTGTTCTTCCTCACAGGGAGGTGAAGATCAGGTCTGGAGAGTGGTTCGTAGAGCAGAGGGCACAGAAATTTCCAGTCACCACAGGTTTGTTTACAATACTCGGACTGCATGTAAACTCATCATTATTAATTATTGATACTCCCTTGATGTCATCCAGTTTAACTACATTGATTGATAAAATATGGATGATCCAGTTTGTTTAAGACGTCCGTTTGCTTTATATGGAGTTTAAAAGTTACTGAATTATTCAGTATTATCAGTTTACAGTGTGGTAAAGTACTGTTATAAGAGGTGTGTGTGTGTGTGTGTGTGTGTGTGTAGGTCTTGGACCAATAAGGATATTTAAATGCTTTCTTGTGTTTTTTAAATTGCTAATTGTGTCAGATTTGGCCACATGCGAGAGTATATAATGACTTTCAGATTGTTTAAACAGTCACAGGGAAATTTTCCTGACGTGGTGAACTCTGCCCATCTCTTTGGCAGTGTGTAAACATTTGGCTTTCACGCTTCTAGTGCAGTCATTCATAATATTTATGTTCTTTACAGACAAATATGAGACGGTTGGGGAGAAACTTTTAAAGACCTACAATGTGCTGAGGTACGAGGAATCTTTGTGTGTTTATGTTTATTTTGAATGTTTGTTTGTAGCTGCTGTAATTCGTTAAATGAAATTCTTGAACATGAAATACAAAGTAACATGTTTTCTTATATTTTTCACAGTCATATATCAGTTGTACCTCCCACTCCTCCACCATCCTTGGATTATCAGTTTAGGAGCAGATATGGGGTAAAAACACTAGCATATTTCCAGCATTATTTTACAGTCAAAGTATGAAATGTATGAACTGGGTGCCAATTAATGTTGTGTTTTGATCTGCAGATTTTGAAAAACTCAAAACCTTTTACCAAATCTGTGGAAAATCTAATGGTTTCCTTCACAAGTCATATCAAAAGTAAGTTTATGCATCATTAAACATGTTCTTTTATCAGTTACATGCTCAACATTTACTTAACGACACAACATTTAACACATCCAGTATCACCAGTGTACATCTAAGTGAAAACATTTTGCATAACTTCTGCGTGTTATCACAACATGATCTGAATTATATAGATATACGCACAGTAGTAACCACAAAGCAAACCATGTGCCTGAAATGATGATGTGATACAAAAACCCCCGTCTTACCTCATCATCCTGACTGCATCAGCAGAAGTTGAACAGGATGATGGGCATAGATAGCAACGACATGTTGCACACATTTCAAAAAACCCCTTTGATTTCACACTACTAGCCATTTGAAATTTCTTAGAAAATATATCCAGGCAGTAGACAAATCTCACTCTAAATCATTGTTTTTGTGCATGTATATTTCTCTTTACGTAAACATTCACTTTGTTCTTTTTTTTCTGCGATTTGAAGTGTCTGACTTCTCTTTTGTCAATGCAGAAATTTCCACTTCTCAGAACGACCTGCGGGGAGACCTGCAGGGAGACCTGCAGGGAGACCTGCGGGGAGACCTGCTGAAAGTCGACAACAGCTGGAGAGGGTCGTGCTTCAAGTACAGCACCCAAAAGAGCCTGTCTGACACCAACATCAACAAATCCAGCAATGTAAGTCAGCTGCAACACTTCATACATTCAGTATGGCAAGGAAAGTCGCAAAAAAAATATTTTTAGTCCAGCTTTACTGGCCAACAAGTCTTTTTAAGACCTAGCAGTTGCAACAACCTGGCCCAAATTCATCTGCTTCACACTTATTTAGACTGAGTTGACTTTTCACAATCCAAATGGGCTGATGAGACCACTGAACAAGGCCATCAAAGGGGCTTAAAGTAATTGAAGACCTTTACCGGACCCTACTGGTGATGAGAAGGAATAACTCTCTGTAGAAGCTCAGTAAAGAAACGACCATCCTTCTTTTTTCAGCTCGTTAAAGGCCCCAGTCTCCCAGACCTGTTCAAGAAAAGCAAAGACAGTGACCAGGAAGGCTCCACCACCGGGGCAGAAGAAGAAGCTTCCTTCGGTTTTGAGTACTCGGGAGGAAAGACAGTAAGTAGAAGCTGATAACAAGAGAAGAAAAAAATCCCCAAGCAAACATCCTTTGACTTTTCACACATGATTGTGATTATTTCAGCTTCCTAGCTCGTATGTAAAATCTCCTTTTCTGTATGTTCTGTGCTCCTTCATATAGTGTCTTTCTGCCCTTTTTAAACATGAAATGGGAAGCTACAGCCTATATTTTACTTCCTCAGGGCAGTAACAGCAGCATCAGCACAGACTGCGGCCTCTTTGAGAGCGTCAGCGTGGCAGGAGAGCTGGAGCTGGCTCTGGCCTACAACACCAACACCTCCTGTCTGGAGATCACGGTCGGCGCCTGCAGGAATCTCACCTGCGGAGACACCAAGAAGAAGAAGTGTCACCCGTAAGGATAATAAATATAACACAGTATGACCCCATTTTGTGGCGTGATTCTCCATCAAAACCTCAGCATCCTGCATGTGTTATTTCTTTAGCTATGTCAAACTCTACGTGCTGCCGGAAAAGAGCGGCAAAATGAAGACGACAGTCAAGAAAAACACAACTGATCCGGTTTATAATGAAGTCTTAAAGGTAAAAAGAAAAATGTTTTTACTTCA
The DNA here is from genome assembly GCA_002120245.1 of Maccullochella peelii. NCBI lineage: Eukaryota > Metazoa > Chordata > Actinopteri > Centrarchiformes > Percichthyidae > Maccullochella > Maccullochella peelii. The sequence continues at coordinate 268,328 of LKNJ01000364.1, read as the reverse complement.
GCTGTTTTGACAGTCAATTTGTTGTCGTATCATGCTTGACTTGGACAAATAAAATAACGTTCTTTGTCTGTGTTTTGACAGTATCACATAGAGCGCCACCTGCTGTTTGGAAAGAGACTGCAGGCCTCCGTGTGGCATTCAGGGACCCTGAAAAGGAAGGTGTTTCTCGGTGAGATCCTTATCCCACTCGACGGCTGGAGATTTGAGGACAAGGCCTCCCAGTGCTTCAACTGGTACCCGCTTTGTTCAAAGGTAGGAAGGTTCAGATACCCAGCTCTGATGTTATACAGATGAGGAGAAACACATTAAAGGTTCTGCTGTCTACTGACACCTAAAGTGTTCGATATTAAATATTGAACTTTCTTACTGAGAGTTAGATGAGAAGGTTGATGCTGGTGTCATGCAACCAACAGAGACTACAGGAAATTACTGCACCTGGCCAAGAAATAGTCCGGCACATGATCCCCTGTAAAACCACAAAATTGTAGTTTTTGGGGTTTTTTTACTTTTTTTGTACAAATAAAACAAACAAGATATAGTGTGCTAGTTAGTGAGCTTTAGAGGTGCTGGTTGGCAGATTTTGTTACATTTGGACAGAGCCAGGCTAGCTGTTTCCCCTTGTTTCCAGTCTTTATGCTAAGCTAAGCTAACTGGCTGCTGGCTGCAGCTTCATATTTACCGTACAGACATGAGAGCGGTATCGATCTTCTCACCAAACTCTCTGCATAAAAGCGAATAAGCACATTTTCCTTTAAATCTAAGCATTATGAAATAAATAATAATATAAACAACTACGAACAAAACACATAATATAACCACGAGATGGTTAAGTACATTTTAAAAACACATTATTATTCACATTATTTCATTCAGAGTTTTTTGCAGGTGTTCCTTTTTACAAAGTTTAGTTAGTCAAGACAAACAGGGTAGAACTAGTTATCTGCTCGGTCAGACCAAAGCAACAGAAAAAGAAAAATTATATTTTTAAATAAAAACTGCTGGAATAAAATACAAATGACCTGCAAGAAACTCTGTTATTGTGAAAATAACTTTTTATTATATGGAGTTTTAAAAACAGTATTGGATTGCTTTACAATTTCATGGTTATGTCATATATTTTGTTTGTATTAATTTATATGATGGTTTTTTAGTTAATATTGAACACATTGGGCCTCCACAGTTTGTGGGATTGTTCTGTATAGGGGCTGCATCTTATTCCCTTCTCCTTTCTTGTATTTCAGTCTGAGAGTCCAGAGGGAGTCGCTATGGAGCAGGACGGAGGAGAACTGCTGGTCAGAGTCAAGTTCAGCAACCAGGGTGAGCTCCTGCAGCTCAGCTCCCTCAAATATCTGCAAGAAAAACAGTCACGTCTGTCTGCTCGAAAGATAATTTAATGTTAATTTATTGCAATAATAATAATAATTTATTAATAACATATTTTCATTTTCACCTGATAAACGTCTGTTGGTCCGTCCTTAAATTTGAATCAAATCTTGAAAATGGATGATATTTGCAGTTGTCGATATGCACAAAAACACTACATAATGTCAGCTTTTGGAAAGAAATGAAAGCAGCCTTGTGTTTAGCTTGCTTTTTTGGTTATTTATTTGTTCTTGTCTGATCAGTTTTGACCCTTGCTTTCTCAAACCATAAAGAGCATCACATCTTTTAATTTAAAATAAAATATAAATATCACCAAAGGATACTTTTTTGTCTTTTTCAGAGAGCTTGGGTTGGGTCGGGGTCCATTGATGTTGTGGGACTGTATAGCCCACTGAGACATTGTATGCAATATTGAACTTTACAAACAAACTTGATTAAACTTGACTTGAGTTGCCAACAATGTTATATTATTTATAAAAACGATAAGAACTCCAGCTAATAAATAAAAGAAGTATACTGTAGGTTCTAGTTGTAAATACATGACTTATAACAGCTTATTTACCTTCCAAACATAGATTTTTCCTTTTCTTTTAATTTTCGGGTGTGGTTATCATGTGGTTTAGTGTGTTACAAATGTGCTACATGTGATAACCAGCAATTAAAGACACTTAAACACTTTTCAAAAAGTTGAAATGAGCTTTACAGATAATAAAAGCTCACATTTTAAGTGCTATAAAACAGCGTTTCAAGGGAATAAAACACACCACGTTCCAGCAGCCATCAGGTCTCGGTTCTTTCATTACAGCACTAGGGGTCAGGAGAACGTCTCCTTTGGACACTTCCATGACAGTCATGCAGTCTTACAGAGGTTAACACTGTGTCGCATGGCAATGATCGACTAACTCTCCTTATCAAAGGTGCCAAACACCTTCCCATTAATGCAAACACTGGTCAGAACACCTGCGTCAGAGTGTAAATACACCTCATTGTGGCCCTGTGTGTCTCTTTGTGTGTGCACTTCAATGTCTGCAGGCCCGCGGGGTGTGTTGTGTGTGTTCTGGTGTGTGTTTATGAATGCAAAGAGTGTAAGTGTTTAATAGGCATAAGGGTGTGTTTATATAGCTATTTGTATGTGTGTGTGTTGTGTTTAGGTGTCTGACTGTGGCAGCAGGCAAGAGAGCTCATCCAGATGACGCCCATTTCTGAAGCTCGCCAAAAGCCCCTCCTGCCCCTCTGAGGGACCCCTGGGGGGGGGGGGCTCAGACAGACCCTGGTACCAGCAGAGATTTCCTTTATCACACCCCAAATAACCGGTGGTGGAAAAAGTAATCAGATCTTTTACTTAAGTTAAAGTAGTAATACCACAGTGTAGAAATACAAGTCCTGCATTCAAAATTTTAAGCTTAGAATACTTTGAGTATTCGCATCAAAATATACTTAAAGTAAAAGTAGTGCAGAATAGTCCATTTCATAATAATATATAGTACTGTATATTATTGGATCATAATTAATTGAATTATGATGAATTATTTATTAATGCATTAATGTGTACATCACTTTAATATGGCAGCTGGTAAATGTGGGGCCAATTTTAATTTATTTAAATACATTTTATATATATTACTTTATATACTGGTATCTTGTGAATTTCCCTCTGGGAACCAATGAAGTTTGTTGTTTAATTTGTTGGTTATATTTTATATTAGTAATCTGAATCTGTCAAATAAATGTAGTGGAGCAAAAAGTACAATATTTCCCTCTGAACTGTAATGGAGTACGAGTATAAAGTAGCAGAAAAAGTACCTCAAAGTTGTACTTAAGTATAGTACTTAGTTGCTTTCCACCACTGGTTATAAAGGACTACTAGTATAAATGCAAAATAAGTGGGATACCTTTTCAGATTAAAACTAAGCTACTCTGCAGCATTCAAGGCATCTTTCAAATTAAATTTCCTCCTCAAAGTGAAGGTCTATCAGAGGAGTCAAGCAGCTAAACATCCATGCAAATGAAATTACTGGAAAAGACACTGGGATGATATTTCTCACAAATGAAATTTGGAGCCATACCCGCAGGAATCACAGGAAGTGGTTGGAGTTATTTGAAGAGTGAGCCTCTCCCAGGCCAGAGTCTTCACAGCGTTTCCTTCTGTACAATGAAGCCTTTTCTTGTCTCCTGTGTGAGCAGAACATGACATTTAACGTCTCTGCCCACAGACAGACTCAGCACTTTGACACACTGTTGCCAGCACTGTATTTATATTGTACAAACTGTAAGATTGTCATGATGCATTCAATTAGCACAGCATGCACATGGCACGTGATTGTATTTCTATGAACTGAGTCATAGGTTTGTAAAGAAATGTATTAAATTTATTTGGCTGTCAAACTGCATCACTTTATGATTAAAAGCAAAACATTCCTATTCTCAAATTCACTGCATGGCCATAAGTTTGTGGACACAAACATTACACCCATATGTGAAATCCCACTCAACAAGAGCTTTTGCACAGCAGGGCTTTGAGCTCAATGCTAACGTCAGCATGCTAACATGCTGATGTTCAGCAGGTATAGTTTTCCGTGTTCACCATATTAGTTTAGCATGCTAGCATGCTAACACAGGCTAATTAGTACGAAACACAAAGTACAGCTGAGGCTGATGGGAATGTCATTAGTTTTGCAGGTATTTGGCCATGAAGCAAACTATAGAACAAATCAAAAGTGATGAAAAGTTGAGGGATCACCAGAGTTATTACAATTCATCCTGAGGGGAACATGACCATGTGTACCAAATGGCACAGCAATCCATCCAACAGCTTGTCAAGATATTTCACAAAAAAAAGCACACATGTGGCACTAGAGGAAAAGTCTGGGGATCACCAAGGTCAGTAGGCTTTATCCTCTTGTAACCATGAATGTGTGGACCACATTTTGTGCCAATTCATCCAACGGTTGTTGAGATATTTCAGTTGGGACGAAAGTGGTGGACCGACATGTCACTAGCGTTGCTCAAGATATTGAATAACAACTAAAATATAGTCCAATAGTCCAAAAACATATGTGGACAGCGGTGTCCATGCACACACAACGTACAAAGTAAAAACACGCTATGTAATCAGATTTTTCTTTATTGGCAATATGTAACACCTCATTATAAAGTCCTGCTCATGCCTACAAAGGCCAGCAGAGCTGTGTGTTTCCATTACAGTGTCAGTAAATGCTACTCTAGTCCTTGTCCAGAGAGAGGAGTGTGATGTTGGTGTTATTCTGTCTGGGTCAGTCCTCTGTGACCAAGCTGCAAAATGAAAACTCTCATCCACCTCAACCCTCATTTTAACCCTGCAGAGGGACCGCCAGAGAGAAAGGCCACTTAGGAGGGTAAAAGCACACAACACATGCTCATCTCTCACTCAACAGTGAACATGACACAGAACAGAGAAATAATATATATTAGACCTAAGTCCCAGTCAACACGGCGCTCTGAGGATAAAGACGTTCCTCAGCATGCTGTGAACTGCACGGCAAAAAAAACGAATCAAAAGTACCTAGAAAGATAATCTCCTTTACTGATTTAATGGCATGCAGCTGGATATTTCCTACAGTAAAAAATAATAATTTACAATTAAATCTCTTTAATTTAGTGATCTAAAGGAAAACGTATAGACTGCTATTATTTTGGTCAATATAAAAACCTTTGAAACATATTAAATGTTTTCATCATCATTAGTAGATAGCAAAAATATACAAACCAAGATGGAATACCCTTTTTAATGTCCCATATACAGTATAAATATCAAACTAGGCATGATTTTAAACTACTGTATAGCAATATTAAACATAAATGAAGTGTTCAAATATAATGGAAAACAAAAACAAACATACATTTTCCTGCTTATACTGTTTTTTTCCCCCTTTCTGAGTGGTCGCTATGAACGAGTCCTTTTCTTCCTACACAACAAGAAGCGAGACTTTGATTACATACTATGTGCATGTTATGGAATAATAATAAAATGTGGCTAGTCCTGCTACTTCATCACACCTCTGGATAAAAACAATAATGATTTGGTCTTAATTGATCAAATTACACACATTTCAAGTACACAAATAAGGTCTGAAACACTAAGAAGAGAAAGGTTTTGGCACTAAGTTTTCTTCAAAGGATTTGCAAAGCCCTGCATACTGCCAGACAAATAGGAGTGCGTCTCTCTGTAAGTGATGCTTCGGCTGTGCTTATTCTGCTGCTCCAGTTTAGTCTGCAACTGATGTGTATACATGAGTTTGAGTGTGTTTGTGTGTGTCCATGTGTGTCGTCAGAGGAGCGAGATGTAGTGACCATTCAGAAAGGGTGAGTTGGCCGAGGGCCGAAAGGCTTTTTATAAGGCCTCGAACTCGTCGATCCTCTGCTTGGTGTTGCCCTGCCTGATCTGTCGCAGGGTCTTGTATTTGTCTCGGCCAGCCCGGACGTTCTCACAGTGAAGAAGGTCGTTCTGGGTATTCTTGGACTCATCGCGCGCGTGAGCCAGCTCTGAGGTCAGGGCCTGAGGGCAGAGAGGAGGCATAAGATGAAACCTTGAACAAACCCAACAACACTGCCACTAATACAATTCTAGCATAAAATCACACCATAGCAGTGCCGCTGTGACGTCCCTCCACTGCGTCTGGTGTCCAAAATCACTGCCTCATTCACTACTCTCTATATAATACCACTCTGTAGTTTACTCTATAGTGAGCAGTTCATTTTGGACACTTGTGAATCATTTCGCGTCATCACTGACCGGTGAAGTGTGCTGAAATTCATCTATAAAACGTTGCATTGTTAGCAGAAAGTAGTGCACATGCCGTGGAAATACATCACAAATTCACAGAGGATGTGGATGCATTGATCACTGAGATACTCTCATTATTTTCAACTGTATAAAATAGAACTTGTGTTAAGGTCAGAAATTGAGTTCCAATGGCGGCAAATTTGACGATCTGCCAAAGCACCGCATAAGGAAACATCAAAATCAAAGCAAAAGAACCTGGTCCCAGTATGGATAATGGTGAGAATGCGTCAGAGCAATTTCAAACTGGGTGTGCAGCAGTAACACAGGGAGAAACAAGGTTGCATTCTCACCTAACCTGTTCGGTTTGGTCTAAATGAACGCCTGTGCGTTTGCCTGTTTAATTCGGTTCGTCTGGGCTGGTGTGAAAGCTGTAAACCGCCTGAAAAGGAGGGTCTCGGTTTGCTTCGAAGCGGACTCAGGAATCGGACCACAGGAATTTGTGATCATAGATGTTTGATTTCTAGTTAAGCTACTGTCAAATCCATTTGCTGATTGTGAATTGTTAGAAAGCGATCTCCTGATCTGTATTAGCGATTTATCTATATTTGTGTAAGATCATTTGGTAACCACAGTAACAAGTAAGCGTGTCAGAACATGAGTACAGGGAAATATCCCTGATAAATCAGAAAGCGAAAAGAAGTTAAAAGATGTGTGTTGACCTTGCGTCTTATTCCATCAGTTCACCAATAAATAGTGACTACACACTGACTATCCTCCATTGATATTATGGCACAAAATGCCTCTTTCTCTTCCTGTATCCGTTCATCACTATCAATATAAAAACAGGTCCAACTGCAGTCTTGACTAATGATCCAGTTGTTTCTTTGTGACACCAGAGAAGATAAATAAACACATGCAGAAAGGCTCAGTAATGTGCTGCACAGCATCTCTTAACAAGCCTGCAGGTGTGGAAAAGACGCCAGACTACATAGTGACAGATATCACACAAAATAAACGTAATAATGGATGTGCATATCTTGAGGATGATTGACAGTGTGAGGTGTGATCGCACTGTGCTCACCTCCAGCTGTTTCTGGACGCGCTTGTTCTTCTCGGCCTCAGTCAGGCGCTCTTCCTCGTTGCGGTGGTCGTTGATGCCTTCAGTCTGCAGGTCGGCGCTGTGCGTGCTGGTGTTCTCCTCGCTGTCGCTGTTGTCGTCCAGGTTGTCGTACATGGGGGGAGGTGGAGGTGGCGGGGGCGCCGTCATCACCATGTGCAGCTCCTCCTTGGTCTTTATCAGATCATCCTGGGCCTCCCTGGCCTGGTGAGAACAGACATATCAGTAACACAGAAGCCCAGTCAGTTTACTCTTCTTTGGTACAAAAATCTGATTTGTGGATCGTTTTCTTTTTGGAATATTTTATTTTCCAGTTTTAAATTTAACAAAATATATAAAGTACACAAACAAATTCCCTCCCTGTCCCACCCACATTTGTTGTCTTTTGAGTTTGAATTTGTTTTAGGTTTAAAATCACAAGCACCTACACATAAACTAATTACTTACTACAAATTATAAACTACCCTGTTTATTTGACAGTTTTGGCAGGTTAGAGAATTTGTCTAAACTAATCTAATTCCAGTCCTTGCAGGTGTAATGTAGTGTACTTGTCCGCTGTAAATGACCTCTGATATTGATGAGAGAAATCGCTGAATGAGCCTCAGTATAGTGTACACTGCAGTTTGCCCTCAGTTAAAGCTCTCACCCTGAGCTGCCATGTGTTGGCCTCCTCCTCCTTGTGTCTCTTGGCCTCCTCCAGCAGGTTGATCCTGGATGTGTGCTCTGCCAGCTCTGCAGCCTGATACAAAACAACAGGACAAACACTTATTTAAGAGTCCAGATTTAATACATGTAGATGGATAGATATATAACCTTCACTTCATCAGGTAGTCTAATTGAAAGAAAACAGATAGAAAACATAGCCCGACAAAACCAAAGCACATACAGCATCAGAGACTATCTTCACTAAATAGAAGATAAGTAAGTTTGAATTTTGTTTTTGTGATATTGTTCTCATGAATCACAGATAAAATCATTTGTCATACCAGACAAATAAGAGACAGATAAGAGAGAGAGTCTCTTGATTTTCATTCTTTGCAGAACAATTCTTTATGTCTACCTATATTGTTTGTTTTTTTTTAAGCTGGCACATCTCCCTCAGCAGGTGTGTGACATCTGAATCATGCAGAAATAGTAATGATTGCATGTGAGAGTTTATTCATCAAATCCATCAGTAAAGCATCTTATAAATTAATCCAACGGCGAGTATCAGCAGGATTCGGTAAAGTCAAAGTACCTGTTTCTACAAATTAATATAGGGAGCTGCAGTTTTTGGCTCCTACTGTTGCAAATCAACAAATAATAAAATGGTGTTTATATTATTAAAGTGTGCATCCAAATTTAATGCAAATTTCAACTGAAAGTCCCGAAAATCTGGCAAAAGAAAATGCAAATGAATGCAAACTGCAAACAGAAATAATAATAAGCGAAACAGCTTAAAACAAGCATCAAGTGAAATATTAATATGCAAATCACCACTCTAATGTTACTGTGCTTATGAAGACTGCAGAAAAAACATTTCCTAAAGATTACGGTCATCTTCAAAGACAGTTCTGTCATTCAAGACTTACAGTGATTTGGTTTTAACAGCTACATGTAAGAGGGTTAAAACAACATTTCTTGGCTGAGCTAAGCACTGTAGTTCGCAGAGGCTTGACTGAAAACCTGTTTAAATCATTTTATATTTGATAGCTCAATCTTAGCTTTATAAGCATTAATAGCTCTCAGTACTATCAGGAAAATGGAATAAATATGAAGACATCAATAGAAGAAGGTTTTGAGTAGGGCCTCCTGATGAAACGTTAACAGACTGTGCAGTCTGTGCGGGTGTTTTGGTACATTCCTTCTGACCACCACAACAATGTGAACAGCTTGTCTTTCACCACACTGAACTAACAGGAGGCCCAGTATTAAACAGTGCACCTGCTTTGCAAATTGTGAAGACACCGAACAGACTCCAGCTCACAGTGGAGCACTTCGAAAGCTGGAAAACCAGTCACTCAGTGAAAACACAGGGACACCGTGTACTATTATCAATAAGTTACGTGCTTTCAAACACGTTGATAATACGACTCCCAGGCGTCTCTTTCAGTCACAGTCAGTGGAAGTTGCACGGAGACTTAATCCACTGCACAAGCGTCTTAATAGGGTTTAAGTATAAAGGGTCGTCGCAGCAGGTGTCTGTGCTGGTGTTTCTGGCTGAATGTGGAGTAGGAACCACAGCCTTACTGTCCAGGCTGTTAAAAGTGAAAGAGGGAGCAGCAGTCCACGGCCGAGCAGCTCGGGGTGAGGGGGGCCGTTGGTCTGAAGTAATGGGGTGTGGTCCAGCTGGACGCTACAAAGTGGTTTTGTCTGGAGCTACCGTTGCCAGGCACTGCTGAATACATCTTATAAACACGGTGCCAACTTTTGAGATTTTATAAAATGGACTTGCTAGGCTTTTTAGTTGTGCCACTGCTAAAGACTCTTTGTGTTATTAAAGTTTAGATTAATAAGTACAGTCACAGCAGTTGGTACATTTGGGAATGTTGGAAACCTGGTTTAAATTCTCTAAACAATTGCATGCTGTCATGAATACTGACCAGCTGCTCCTGACTCTTCTTCTGGTCCTCAGCATGGCGTGCCAGCTCCTCTTTAGCCAGCAGGGCAGCCTGACGCTCGGCCTCCAGACGAGCTGCCTCCTCCTCGGCTCTCCTCCGCTCCTGCTCCAGCATCATGGCTCTCTGGAGCTGGTCCTGCAGGTCTGAAACACAGAAGGGAGGGAGAGAAAAACAGATATGAGACAAATGCTACGCTACTGCACACAGAAATTCATTTATGTATTTTTAGGCATGTGAAAGAAAGAGGCTGATTTTGCAGCTATTTCATTTCCTTCCTTTAAAACCAGAACAATGAAGCTCTGAGATTCTGCTCGCTCTGTTTTAAAAGGATAAGGCTGGAAATCTCATCTCTAAATACTCTCTCAATGCATCTCTCAACAACCTCTGCCTAGCACATTTGGTTCCTACTGAAGACATAAATCACAGGTCACAAATTTAAAGTTTAGTTTTTAAAAGAGGCTGAGTGATGTTGTAAAAACATCCGAGCTTTGTGGGTTTTAGCAAATGTTACTTAACCAGGAACAAATAGTGCATTTGTTAGGGACTATTTTCAGTCATGGATTAAAACACTGGTGTTCTAATGAGTATTTATAGCAGCCATGTGGTGTATATGGGGTTGACTCGAAATAAACTAGTGTGTGTGTTCATGGTAATGAAGGAACATGTCGCCCGGTGGCTCACTGGTGTGTTTTTAATAGATTTGGTAAAACAATGGAGCTCTACGGCACAGAGGAATAAGCTATATCAGGCTTTGACTACACAGACAATACTTGTTAGAAGAATAAATTCATTGTTGGTTTTGGTCCTTTTGTGGGATTTTTCAACAACAAGGAAAAACATGGAATATCCACGCTTTAGAAATTTAATGTTTCCTGATCTTTGTTTGTTGTGATTCAACTCAGCTTTCATTATGAAACTTTGAGCATGATGGTATATCATTTTTGTAATAACTTTTGTAATACATACCAAGAATGGTATTTTTAATAATGTTTCAATACCACTCTAAAATGACTGTAAAATTACTACAGACTACCTAATAACCATAGACTAAGAGTATCAGAATACTGCTACAGAAATATTATCTATAGCATTTTGCTAACAGTAGCCTATATATAAATGCTCTGCTGTAATCTAGAAACAGAAGTCCAATCACAGATGAAGTAAAATTACAATGTGCAAAAAGTAAATCAGGGTATCCCCAGTGTTAACAGAGAGATACTGTAGTGAGACAGAGGATAGAGACAATGGTCTCATTACATTTAAGTATCAAAAAAGTCCTGGGAAATAAAACTCTTTCCCATGACTGTGTAAACGTCCCGTTACTTGTATTATTCCAGGAAAAAGTCAGCTGGTATTTAAAACATTTAAAAACAAACAAATCACTTGGCACTAATTAATGAGCAGGAAACTTAAAAAGGAAGCCCCGGAGTGACATAACAATCTTATTAGCCTGATTGCTTACTGTGTGTCATTTTGTGAACAATAAGTGCTTCCTAAAGTCGATTTAAAAAACAAAAACACACTGGTTTCTGCTTTACTCTCTGTAGACGAGACGGTCACAAGCAGAAACAGGTCAAACTAGAAGTAAAGAGTCGAGCACACATTGTTTTTCTGGTCTGGACGCTGAACCAAATATAATCAAAACACAAAATTAAGAAAATTACTAACCATAAGGCTTCATACTGTGTATACAGATTACACACTGCTGAAGTAGATTACAGATGCTGAACTGTTTCAGCTTACATTCAAACCTAACATTCATCGTCCCTGTTGTTAACAAAACAAGTTACCTGCATACAAAACCTGTTAGCCTCGCATTCACCTACCCGCATAATCACATGTATGCATATCATAACCATGATGTATTGGAGTGTGGTCCAGCTGGACGCTACTAAGTGGTTTTGCCCCACCCCCACCCCACCTCTCTCTGCCTTCTTGGTCTTCTCCTCAAACTGGTAGAGCCTCATCATCAGATCCTGCTTCTCTTGCTCCATCTGCTCCTTCTCTCTCTCAATGGCCTCCCTCTTCTTCTTCTCGTTCTCCAGCTGGGCCCTGCAGATAAGACAGCCGCCGTGAGCCAACAAAGAGAGCTGACATAGTTGACACATAGTTACGGCCGTCACAAACAACAGCCGGTGAGCCCACACACACAAACATTCGCCACACAATGGCACAAGCTGCTCTATTAGCGCCGTTTCAAAATATTTTAAACATCTCTGTCATATCCGTCGTACAGTTTACTAGACTCTCATGTAAATATAATTTATGTCACATGATGTCTGTTTGCAGTTGAGGCCTTGCAGTTTGAAATTGCACCATGTTTACAGGTAAACAAAATAAGATCCTGTGAAAGGTGGCATGAAAACTGGGAAGCTGCAAGATGTGAGTGCAGTCATCAGTAACAGGGAGTCTTTAAAGATTTTTACCTATATTAGGGCTGCAGCTAACATTTTTTCATTATTGACTAATTGACTAATTGTTTTGTCTATTAAATAATATAGAAAATAGTGAAAAAATACCCATCACAATTTCCCAAAGGCCAAGTTTAAATTGCTTTTTTTTTTTTTTAAACAGATCTTCAATTTACTATCAGAGAAAGCATTTTTAAAAAACCCTGAAAATATTGAAATTTTGAAAAAAAACTGAAAAAATTGAAAAAAGTGAACTTTTGGCATTTTGCTTTAAAAAATTCTTTAAGCGATTAATTAATTAACACTACTAAACATTCTGGTGTCTAAGGCTGCAAATAACGATTATTTTCTATCGTTATTATTGATTAATCTGTCAATTATGTTTCCGATTAACTGTTTAGTCTATAAAATGTGAACAACAGTCGAAAATCCAAAGATATTCAACAATGATAGATAAAAGTGAAAAGTAGGGCTAAAAAAAACTAATAATTATTTCATTTTCGATTAAAGATTATTTTCTTGATTTATCAGTTGGTCTATTGAATGTGAGCAAATGGCAAAAAAACCTCGAACATTACATCTTCCCAGAGCCCATAGTAACATATTAAAGTGTCTTATTTAGTTTGACCAAAACCCAAAGATATTCAAGTTTCTATCACTATCATACAAGACTGACATAAAGTTGATTAAAAAAATCATGTAAAAGTTTCAATGTAAACTATAAAAAGGGAAAACTGTTGTCAGTGGGCCAAATATGTCTGTTGGAGGGCCGGATTTGTATTTCAGCTTTGTACATTTCCTTATTATTCTACTACTTTTGCTGGAACAAACAACCTGCTACCTCCCTCAGGGTTTAATTAGGTTTAAATTAGCCGTCTTAAGGGACTCATCACAAACCACCTTGTAACTGTGCTTGGACTCCAGCCCAGCCTCTCTCACAGACACTGACCACTGTGAGCTACTGTGCGTGAACCCTAACTCTGGCTGCTGGGGCCCGGTGATCTAATGGCTCTCCCACTGGCGTTTACTGTGTTGTCTGCTGCTTGACGTTACATCACAATGTTTGAACAGCTGTACTGGGACAGACAGCGGGCCGGCAGCTGTAGCTGAGACCAGGGTCAACATCCACTCACTTTCAGTTCAGCCAATTCAGGAAGCAGATTCTTTACTTGTTGAACTGCGTGTCTGCCATTGGTAAAGCTGGTTCAGGCAGCAACGAACGAGGTCAAACTATTCAGCCTTAAGCTACTTAATGGAGCACCGTCTCGTGGTGTGCATAGTATCATAAAGCCACATATCTAAAAGAAATACAATAAAAAGTTTATAGTCTTGTGTTGGTTGTACATTAGGTTGTGTATGTGTAAAAGGTGGTGCAGCCTATATAAAGTTTCTTATTCACCATAGCAAGTTGATCAAATACCTCCATTATCAAAAGAGTGTACTCCTTTAAATATGTACTCCTTTAAATATATAATCCTTTTATATGACTATAAACTGAATATATTTGGGTAATTTTGGACTGTTGGTTTGACAAAAGACATTTGAAGACGTCACCTTGGCGTATCCGAATATGGCAAATGATTGTAAAATCATAAGATTTTCAGACTGATGTCAAAGTTGTGTGAAACAAAAACTTAAACAACTAATTTTGTCAGCTGTTAACTACAGCTTGCTCAGAATCATTCATTTTACTATAGAAATGTGTAGAACGATAATATAAGAATATATATAAGCTGTAATTCAACAAACAATAATATTTAATCATTTCCCAGTCCGTCAAATGTAAAGAAAGTGACAAAAACCATAACTTTTTTATCCATGTCAGAAATCATTTTGGGACAGTGCCACTTTGGAAAACTAATTTTGGAAGGGGACATAAAACTACATTTCTACATATACATGTTTCCAGGCGTCTCCGTACCTCTCCATCTGTTTCTGTTGCTTCTCCTCTCGGGCCTGGGCCTTCATCTGCTGCACCTCAATCGTGTCTGGCTTGCGGCGACGCATGTACAGCTCATGGTTGCCCATGCACAGCTGCAAGATGCGCTTGTTTATGCGCAGTCTCGGTGCATAAAACACAAAGTCCTGAAATTTGGAAGAGAAACAGACAGGAGGGGGGGGATAGGAAAGAGAGGAAAAGTAAACAAACACCAGGCTGAATAAAGTGTTTAGCTGCCTGCCCATTGTGCTCAGCTGATAAAGGACAAAGACTCCAGTAGTGGCTCTGAGCAGGTGCAGGGAAACTTTTAATACAGATTACTGCCACAGTCCGTACTATAGAGACTGCTCCACCTATTGTGAAAGGTAAAATAGCATGAACTACACAGATAAGGTACATAACACTTGTGAGTGTCCATCACTAATAGCATTGCCTGGAAAGTAGCCCTGGCTATTCTGTAAGCTAGATCAGACTGAGGATATGTCTAATGGTTTTTCTCTCCACTACAGAGAAACACGATGCCACAGGTTAGACGGAAGCAGAGAGTTAAAGTATAGACACACACTGCAGTTTAATAGGCTCTGAAAGCTTCATTTTATCTGAAGAGGAACAAGAACTCAAACTGGAAAATATTTTAAAGGAAAAGGGACATTTTTAAGAGAAGAGGGAGTATTTTCAGGTTTATAAATGTCAGCATGTGTTAAATATAAATGATGTGGTATTACTCACTGGGGACTTTTTGTCGATGGGCTTGATGATGAACTTCTTATCGTTGAAGGAAATGTTTCTGATCTCACTCCAGGGGAAGCCGATCTTTGGGGTCAATCTGAGGAAGTGACCACATGAACATGAACGTTATAATAAGACACTAAACTACTGTGTGAGGGCCATAATGTAATAACAATGTTAACTGGCACAACCTATAAGCCCATACTTTTGATCCATTTTGACCAACAACAACAAAAAAAAAGTTATTTAAGAATACACATTATAACCCTGACATTATTTGCAATAAGCCAAATTATACAGCAGCACAATGTACATTTTCATAGCTATGTGGACGACTCACTACTGTATATATCGCTGGTGTCTGATGATCCCAGCAGTTTAAATCATTTAAAAGACTGCCCTAAATATATTAGAGTTTGGAGTTTGGGTTTTGGACTGTTGGTCAGACAAAACAAGCAAGTTGAAGACATCACCACATTTATAAACTAAAAGATTAATCAAGAAAATGCTCAGATTAATCGATAATGACAATAATAATTAGTTGCAGCCCTTTTTATTGTAGTAATACAGATAGTTTAAGTGTCATGTTGACGTGATCAAACACCAGTCAGGCTGACTGTGAACACGGATTTCTGTATCCACTGAGTATGAAGGATGAATCTGGGGTGTGGCTTGCCGGTGTATTGTGCCAGACAAACTGAACAGATGCCAATCTCATTCAGCACAATACAAAGTAGTACTGTAAACACTGACAAGCCGATAGTGGTGTAATCTAGAAACGCAGCCATCCACCTCGCAGCGAAACTCTGCTGTGAAACCGTACTGCCTGAACTGGAATTTCACTCAATAACTGACCCTGACGCATGCTTAAGGAATTGAGATAGCAATGTGGAAGTTATCTCAGCGATTTAATATTTCTATCTTGTGGTTTAATGAGCTGTGCTTTATCAGTGGATTCATGTTTGTAGAAACTACTGTTGTAGTGATGCAGTGATTTAGAAAATGTTGGAGAAAATGTAGCTGGATTTCATTTGTAAGTCTCTAGCATCCTGTGGCCTATATATGTAACGTTGTATGAGAATAAACTTGTAGGGAATATTAGCATTTGATAGCAATGGCTAGTGGAACCAGCAGCTCAAAAAACACGAGTAGTAAAAGGTATGTTTCAGGTTCAGGTACTGTTGCAGTCTGGGTAGATACCAATGTTACAACTGAGTTGATATAAATAACAATGAAAAAGTAAGATAATATTTATTGCTAATATGTTTTTCATAATATTGTAGGGTTGAAACCAACAATTATTTTCAATGACAATTAATATGCCGATTATTTTCTCAATTAATCCATTAATCGTTTGGTCCATAAAATGTCAAAAATAGTGAAGAATGAATGTCTGTAACAATGTCCTCAAACCCAACGTGAAGTCTTCAAGTTGCCGGTTTTGTCCGACTGACAGTCAAAAACCCCAAATATATTCAGTTAACTATCACAAAAAAGACAAATAAAAGCAGCCAATACTCACATTAGAGAAGCTGTAGCCTATGAATGTTTGAACAATGTTTGAATGTACGAACGACGAAAAATTGCTAATCAAAATAGTTGCAGATGCTGAAGTCAAACTTTTTTTGGGGGGGTTCAGATACTGTTGCAGCCTGATAACTGAAAACTTCGGCAGCTACGTATCAAAGTTACATTTGAGTCAGTGAGAAATACTGAAAAGAATATTAATTGCTAATACATTTTTGCTACATTCATTTCAGATAAAAAAATCTGTGGTAATTTGCAACAGTTTTTCAATAGTCAAAAGTGAATCTGATGTCATGTTTTTACTGTGTGTGTGTTTGACTAGGATGGTTGCTAAGACAAAACCTTGGCTTATGAAAACCTCTAAAAACTCTGTCCTATAAAATGAGCAGCACTGTGGTTTAGCAGAGCGGCAGAGCTTTAGGAGTTAAACTAGAACCTAAGAAGCCTTGGCTGCACTGCTGCATTGTGGGCCAGCTGCCCTCATTGGAGAGACAGTCTCGTAGGTTAGCCTCACATTCTTAAGTGCCGCACAGCTTGAAAAACCAGTCGGCGTAGCCATGGTTACAGCAGAGGGCACTGTGGAGGAGAGGCGTTTCTTTGCTGATCCCAGGGAGCACATAAAGAGACAGACTCACACAGGGACACAAGGACCCAGTAACAATGTGTTTCTCACTCTTGTTGGAGATTTCACACCACAATTAAGATACAATAAGGCTAAATGAGACACTGGGTGAACTTTAACACAATAGCAGTTAAAGTAATTAAATCATTTAAACTTGAGAAGAAAGTCTTGAGCTGATAAAAGAAAGAATTAGCCAGTAAAGGTTCAATTAGAGGCCTGACTTGCTAAACTTTCTCATTACCCCGTCACCATCTTGCTGTATTCATTTCTTCCACTAAGGCAGACAAAGTAGACCACACTGCTTTCAATAGACGCTGGAATGAAAGCTGACACAGTGCAGCCAGTTTAATATTGGAAGAGCCACAATCTGGCAGTGAACAACAAAACTCAGCCAGAGCAGCGTACGGCTGGAGGGATTTCCAGCACAAGGGTCAGTGACTGAAAGGCAAGTCACCTGGGATGTGAAGTGCTCCTTTAATACTCCAGTGACCCCACAGAAGAGGCCACCCGCCACAGGAGATCTCAGAGCTCATTTCACCAAATAGAGGGTGATTACCTCCCAAACTGTCTTGCCCTATAAACAAAGTGGCAATCACAACCAAGACCAGGCTGGGTTCTGGCAACACCCTTCCACAGAAGTAGGTTTCTCTTGAAGCACAATGCCAAACAAAGAAAAAAACAAAAAACAAACACAACAGAGGAATTTGTCCTCTTTCTACCGCACTGTCTGTGGATAAACTGGAGAAGTGGGTAGTGATTAAGTTTGAGGTTAAAGCAAAAACTGGGCTCCCACGACAAAAACGGAAAAATAAGGATTGCAATTGTATGGCAGGGATTTTACATAAGCCCTCTTCAGTATAAATGGCACACAAACATGTGCTTTGTGCTTCAGGAGGTAGTTTTATCATTCAGCAGCAGTAATTGTACCTTTATAAGAGGTGTGAACAAAAGACGTCCTATTTTTCCTATATATCTACAAGACACGATGACACACTCACTTGAAGCAGACACAATTATATACAGCAGAGGCACAAATTCTGAACCATATTATGTGATATTGTGTCCAAAAACCTAAAAACCTCATTCTTTTGTCAGTTCAGGGAATCTGCAAATAATGTTGTTGCAAAAACAAATGCAGCTTTTAGATGAATAAAGAGACATAAAAAACTAAAGCAAACTGCTGAGTTTTACGTCTCAATTCTGTCTTTGGAGCTACTCCTCCCAAAGACTGTATACAACTGGCATTCATTGTTATTCCTGTCATACTGTCTGCAGAGGAACAGGAATAGTGATTACGTACAGACATGGACCTGGCCCAGCCAGTTTAGCTCTGTGTCACAGGGCTGCAGCTACTGTAGCAGCAGGCACTAAACAAGAGCCACAACAGACATTAAACAGCAGGCCTGTCAAAATACAGTGCTTACTTGTCGTCCTTCTCATAAATGTTGAGTCCCAGGGCGTCCACTCCAAGCCACAGCTCTGTTCCCTTCTTATTCTTGATGTCAAAGTAATTGACTCCGTACATTTCCAGGTCCTGGGCGATCTTCAGGTACTCCAGCATAGCATCCTCCCTGCAAGAACGTACAGAAAACAACATTAACTTATTATTTAAATGTGTTCTTAAAGTGCATGGACTCAGTGAGTGATTATATAAAACACAGACTCACTTCAACATCCCACGGTGCTCCTCGTGCCACACCTGAATCCTCTCCTCCCACTGTTCTCTGGATAACTTGTGCTGCTCCAGGACTCTACAGAAAGAGAGAAGAAAGGAGCAAAGATGAGCAACATACATACAGAGAACATTAAAAGACAAGACAATCTGATATCTTTGGCTTTGGTTTGACAAATAACATTATGGGCTCTCTTTTCATGTAAGCATTGTGCAAAGTCCAACTTTATTTCAGTGGAGTGTGTCCCTGATGTGTACTTTTTTCCCCTTGTCTGCATTAGTTTAGTATTGCTGAATTTCCTCTCACTGTGGCACCCATATCACCCTTTCTAAAATCCCATAAACCCCTACATTCTCAAATGAGCAGACTAATTTAAATGCAATACTTTGATTATGGCAATAATCCTAGCAAGGCAGAGTTAATCCAAGATCTGATTCTTAAAAGCATCTGGGCACCAAAACAGCTACAGTAGCATGGCGTATTAAGGTTTTCTCTTTCAGCTGATTCATTCCCTATACAACCGACAGGACGTCTACTTTCCAGACACATGTCCAGACACATGAATTAAAAAAGAGATCATCATCATTATCATGTCCTGGGCAGCATATCTTTTCACACTTCAAAATCATTGCATGCTCCTGCCTTCTACAGGGGATGAGAGGAGCCGATACGATTGTACATGATCGTCACCAGTCATTGCCATACCCACCCAAATCGCACTTTGTTATTAAGTGAGCTGAAGGTGCTCCAACTGCTTTCAAACATGAAAATACCAAAAGAACACCACCACTCTCTTGGCACACCGTGCTTCGTGGCCTGTGTCATGATTAACGATGTAAGAAAGCTTTGATCTTCCTCTTGAATGCCCTCTTGCAGCCAATGAGCTATCCGAATTGGCAACTTTATACACTGACAAAGAGATATAATCTAAACAGATGGCACACAAACCCATGCGAATGATCGTTACATAAACTTCATCCTGCTCTTTTGTTTCTTTGGCTTCCAACGTGGAAATGGGGATTTTCTTTCAGTGTTGATGAGTGCAGCTCTTTCTCACTGTTTAAGTTTTATAGTTCCTTCTTCCTCTAAAATGTCTTTAATTATTCAATAATTACCTTATGCAACTAAATTACTTCCCGCCAGAGCCAAACCCAATTGCTTCAGTATGATAAGCGTATTAGAAGTACACAACACCTTGCTTTTTGATCGTTCTGAATCTACCGGCACCTCTCACCTGTTTGGCAGCAAGCGTTCAGACACCAGGTATCCAGGCCGGTGGACTTCTTTGTTGTAGTCTCCAAACTTGGCCTGAACAGAGTAGGAGGCCAGCAGCACGGCCGTCTCTGGCGGACAGTAAACCTCGTCACTCAGGATGCCGTCCTTCACCTGCAGGAAGAAAAGCTTCTGGGTGATGTCCTGGATCAGCTCCTCAGACACATCCTCCGGGAAGAATTTGGCCCGAAACTTGAACTGCAGTGGGTTCTCCTTCTTCACTTCCTGGGACGACACCTGGAGAGGAATTGCAACACAGTTACAGTAACGTCCAGTATCATGTGACATTAAAGGAATAGTGCTGGACACAATCCAGCTTTTCCATCTGGTTGACATTCTTGGAATGGTGTGGAAATATGCTTATTCGCCTTCTTGCAGAGGGTTAGATCTAGCAAACCCATCTAACTCTTGGAAACCAGCTGGAAAAGCTGGATTGTGGATTGAAGGTGAGTATTATCAGTTGTTTATGGGGTATAAACCAAGACTTTGATTTTATCAATTTTGAGAGCCAGGATCTGATAATCTGGTAATCATGATGGTTTAAAAATCATTACACAGCTTTTAATTTTATTGAAATAAAAAGTATGTGTCATGTCTCTTTCAAACCTGTAAACTGTATTATTTGCTACAAAAGAACAAAAGTCAGCAACAAAAATAAATACTTTGTGTCAGCATTTGATAAATTAGGAAACAGCTTACAGTTCCACAGTTTCATGGGTGCACTGCCCTTACCGAAAGGGGATCTACCATTCTCATTCACTTTGATAACTCTGACCTACAGTATGTGTTTACACAATGTGCCTCTTCCTCTAATGTCGAAACAGGAATCAAGCGGTCTTGATGGAGAGAATGGGGCTGGGAATATTCCAGTTTGAGCAAGGTATTGTGCTGATGAGCTCCAGCACAGCGTCAGCACACAGTGTACAGTTTACTGTTGCTGACTGAGGCAAGCATAACCCTCTCTCTCTCTCTCTCGCTCTCTCAGTGACCCTTGTTTATGAATAAACAAACAACTTTCAAGTTTCCCTAGATGGATTAGCATGGTTTCCTACATTTGTTTCAGTCAGGAAGGCATTCACCAGAAAAAATCCCATTAGATACGAACAGTTCTAATATATTCACTATACTTTTTACAGTCTGTGGTTAATACTGCACTATTAAGAATAAGAGCCAATAGAGTCAGGTGTCTATTGGAAAGAATACCCAGCAGTGCACCTCGATAACATTGTCGGACTCACAATGGACAGTTGAAAAGAAAAAGGATCAAAATTGATGCAGCAGAACCAGAGATATCATCTTTTTTATTCCACACATTCTTCTTCCTTGTCAAAACCTGGCACCTACATTACCCATAATGCAACTTGACTTGGTTGTGTTATGCTAGCAGTGGCTAATGTAGCCTCAAGCTGCTAGCCTCAAGCAGAGATGAGCAGCGGGCTACAGAGGTCTGGTGAACTCACTTCTTTCCAACTCTAAGGCTCCAGATTTTTTTCATTTTCAAAATTGTAGTCTTCAACAGATGCTGACTGAAGTGACATCACTTGAGGCGATTTATCAGATTTCGCACAGCTCCCCCTGGGGCCACAAAAGGCTTTATACAACTTTTCTCACCTATGAAGTAGTACTCCCCGAGATCTGTAAACAGACTTTGATTTGTGTAAAATCAGTGGAGTTCTTCTTTAAGAGATTAACGCAGAACCAACTGGACTAAAAAGCTGCAGGCTTTGGTAGATCATATAGAAACTGTGATACCAAAACAATCTTGAACATCTGGATGGATTAGACCAGTTAGAGAGTGAGCAGCTTCATGAATAACAGTTAGTGAAGGTACAGTAAGCTGTGTTTACTCAGGGACAAAAGAGAAGATCGAAGGCAGCTCTGGTTTACAAAGCGTTCACACTCTTGTCAAATAATCCACCTCCAGCTGATCATATGCAGTGCCCTGACACCCCAGCACAGACAGAAACCAGACAAATTTAGCTGCCATGTTGGAAGTGGAAGCACAGTACAGCATGTGAATATATACATACTGTAATACAGTGGTTACTGATTGACTGAAAGGCAAACACTGGAGCTCCGATTGCACCATCCCCTCAAAAGAATGCATTCTTTCTCTATTGTTTGAGAAAGAATGTTTGAATTTGACTCCAGAGGGAGAGGCAGGCAGTTGGGACACACTTGAGACAAAGAGTGAAATGACCATGTACTGTAGGTATGTAGGTGGTAGGTATCGTGATATGTAATGATAGTGGAATTTTACTCTATTGAAAGGAAAATAATGACATCAATACCTTTGAAAACAAATCAAACAACTTATATTGTTAAATAACTAGCGTGACAGTTACACTGTGCAGTCTAATTAATAGTATTTACAATTATAATGATTCATGATTGAGTAATAACCTTAATAATTTGAGCATTTAGGATAAGAAAGATAGGAGGGTTATTATGAGACAAAAATCAAACAAAAAAAATATTTTTTAAGTTGCATCTTACCTTTTTGTCCAGTTTTAGCCAAGTGTAGTAACCTTTGCCATCCATATACTGAAGTCCGAAGTACCAGACCTCACGTAAGCCGATGGTTTTCACCACCTGCACAGAGAAAAGGAATTACTAAGTCTTAAAACACAGTAGGGCTGCAACAAACGAGATTATTTTCATTATCAATTAATCTGCCGATTATTTAAAAATAGTGAAAGAATTCCAGTCACAACTTCCCAGAACCCAA
The DNA here is from genome assembly GCA_002120245.1 of Maccullochella peelii. Taxonomy (NCBI): domain Eukaryota; kingdom Metazoa; phylum Chordata; class Actinopteri; order Centrarchiformes; family Percichthyidae; genus Maccullochella; species Maccullochella peelii. The sequence continues at coordinate 245,565 of LKNJ01000364.1, read as the reverse complement.
GATGACGTCTTCAAATGTTGTTTTGTCTGACCAATAGTCCAACTATGATATGTGACAAAGAGAAGCAGCAAATCCTCACATTTGGGAAGGATTGTTTCACTATTTTTGCTTAATTAAATTAGTTGCTGATTATTTTTCTGCCGATCGACTAATTGTTTCAGCTCTAAAATACACATTGGGAAAAAGCCTTAGTATCAAATTCCACATCCGCTGGATCATTTTCCATGACCTTCTTCACAGAACTTCTTCCAATCTGTCATGGCAGACACATGATTTAGTTTAAGTGGAAGTAATATAATATCAATTTTAAAAAGGAGAAGCAGACATTTCACCAAATTTGATCAGATTTAAGACTGCATTACACTAAAGGATTCATAACCTGCTCTTCCAGGAAAATGAATCATGAGATGATGTAACTGTAGAAGAGATCACGCCTTCACACCTCAAAAAGAATCAATGAGGTCATTTTTTTCAATAAACATAAATTAATCGCTGATGGGGTTTTTTTTTTTCCAGCAGAGCAACGAGTCGTGAAAAGGCCTTTAAAGGCTTTACAGACGCTGGCAAGGCCGGAAGAATCTAACCTTAAGGTGATATACTCAGGTACAAGACTAATCTGTTGAACAACCCTCATAGTATTACACATTCCCAGGCCTGAGTGTGGACTTGGCTAAGGTAATGATACAAACCACAGTCAACTACTGCGAGGACAAATAAGAGTCCACTCTAAAACACTACATGTCTGTTGTCTGAGGCAATCTGGCAAATCTTTTATCTGGACGGGGAGATGGTTCCATGGGTGGTTACCAAGACTCAAACGATCTTTGTAGTCCTGATCACTTGAGATTGGCACTATAGGGCTGCAACTAACAATTATTTTCATTATCGATCAATCTGGGATTATTTTCCCGATTAATCAATTAAACGTTTGGTCAATAAAATGTCAGAAAATGCCAATTATATTTGGTTTTCTATCATGAAAGAAAGAAAAGGAGTCATTTGTGCTTGAAAAATAACAAAAACGTATCAATATAGTTGCAGATTAATTTTATATATTTTATGTTTATTATTAATCGATTAATCATTTCAGCTCTAATTGGCACCTTTACCAATAATGAATCTTGCAGCTATGTGAGACTTAAGGCTTTGATTGAAGACTGAAGCTTCATTAGGCTAATATAGCGAGGAAGCCAACATATTTACAACCAAATTAAAACAATATCAGCACATTCTTAGTAATGGTCAGATTTTTTATTAATACTTTACTGAATTAAAAGTGTTTTCTCTTCTTGCGTTTGAAGTAACACTTAGCTCACATCTCTCTGTGTGTTGCAATATGCCACCGCACACAAGAGCACTTCGAGCGCTGGTCTTTAACAAAGTGGTCCTATTGTTTGACCAGTGAGGAGAAGTAATACTGTATAACTAGGACATGCTGCATGACCAGCATCCTGTCTCTGACTGCAGGAACAGACTCAGAAGGAGGGGGTGTCTGCTCCAATTATAAGGCGGTTACTTTCTGGCAAAACTGCCACAGACAAAACTCCTAATTATTAACGTCTAAAAGGCAGATTATACACCCAGTTTTCATTTCAACCGCAATGGAAACACTTGGAAGAAAGTTTTCAGATCAACAATTTGAATATTTTTTCAACCAATTTCTGACTGTGCAGCTGAGGCAGAAAGTGAAAACCCAGTTATATATCTGGAATAATCACTCGTGCTGCAGTAGGAGCTACCATTTTCCACTGGCTTCTGAGGAAAAACCTCAAGGACCAGAGGCTCTTTATGGCCTTCAGAGAGGCAGAGCAATTTTCCAACAGCACCGTGTAGGAATTCGTGTGTGTGTGTGTGCCGTTAAGTGGGACAGTCTCTGTGCCGGACCCTTTCTGAATGCATCACTGCCAAATTCCCCACCCAGTCACCAGGTGAGGTGTTAAGTTGCCTGGGTGAAGTTTGAATCAACATGCTGGCACTCTGGCCAAACCCATTCCCAATGATAAGCTCCAGACAAGTTTAAAATTAAAATCAAACTCCCCCGTCTTAGTGGGCAACACAAAATACAGGGCAGGCTGACCTGTGGGAGTAAAAATGAATGGCTTTGATTCTGGGACCTTTTCTGATGGATTGTATTTAGTGCAACAACAACAAGCACTAGAAGGGGCCTGAAATGAGAGAGCACTAAACCCGAACCCTGCATCTCACCTGTAATGAAACTGATGAGGCCTCAGAAAACAATCAGCCCTTTCATGGTGGTTTTGCTTTGGGGTCTACAGAGTGAGAGGCAGAGAAACAGAGTGGGCTACAGATACCTGAATGAACAATCTTCTCAGGGGATAAGCTACCGTAGAGAGGCTTGGTACAACCTTGGCGCTGGCTAACCAACCACTAACAACATTGTACTTAACTTGACAAATAGATAATAAACTTTAGCTTTAATAACATGCAGTACACGTTATGAACACCTGCTGGCAAAGGAGTTCATTAAAGGAGGATTAAATCTGAATCTGGGGACACAGGTTTAGTAAACTGACATCGCAGCAGGTTGTTTTGGCCAGCTGCCTTCTATTTAATGGGTTGCTAGGTCACTCCAACGTCAAGAACACCTCAGGTATTCGTTAGTAAGTAAGTAAAATTACTGAAAACAGAACAAAAACTCCTCTCGCCCTCCTTCTCGCGAACCTGGACCTGAAAACGTGTTCATGCTCTCTGACTGAGGTAACGTTGAGTGTCAGCTGCGATTGCTGACGTTATCTTGCTAGGCATGATTGAGCCGCAGGATTGTCCCTAATGTGTATTAGGCAGCAAAGTGCATTTATTCAACATTGTTTTGATGGTGGAAGAGTCAGTAATGTGTGTGTTACGTTTGTATTACCTAGGTACCTAGTAACCTAGTTAGTGTGTGTGTGTGTGTGTGTGTGTGTGTGTTAGTTTCCATGCCGAACAAATGCAAGAAATTGTGTGTGTGCGCGCGCGTGCCTAATGTGGTGGTGACGAGTGTTGATTTTTATTAATAAGATCCTCTCTGTCATCTATCTCTCTGTCTCATTCAAGGCATTCATGGTTTGTTGTGTTCTTTATCAGTAGTTAAGTATAAATGTTAGTATTAGTATAAATGTAGATGTTATGGCAATTCATGATGTATTTTGTAAGTTTGGGTCCCGGGAAACCAAAATTCTCTTTTGGGTCTCGAGCTGAAAAAGTTTGGGAATCCCTGGATTAAACAATTGAAAAATATTAATTAATTTAAGTTAAATTTAAGTTTTTGTTTTAATCGACACTTGCCCATTATGAGTCAACGGGCTTCCTAGCTAGTGTTGCTAGCAGTAGAGGTTGTGTTTGCAGGTCTAATGGTGCTGACTGAAACTCCACAAAAAAGGAATAAATAGCCTCCTGCTTGGATACTCACTGATGAAACAATCCTACTTATAGTTTAAAGGTGTGTAACATCTCCTGACAGAAACCATGTACAAAAAAAAAAGCGTTTACTAATGTTACTGTATAGAGCAGACAAGATAAAATATTTAAGACTTTTCAATACCTGCTGATACCCTGCAAACCTGTGGCCAATTGCTTGCAAAACATCTTTGCGATTGTATCCAGCGTTGGAAAAAAGAAATCCATAGATGTCTAAAATCTCTGGGCCAGACTAAAGGAGTCAAACCATTATAAGCAGTAGCACAAGTCTACATCATTCTGGCACTGATTGGAGTAGACTTGTGTGTCACCACCTACTTCAGACTTGTTTTAGGCTGAAGGAGCAAAAGGTTGCAGCACCACATAGGAACAGTTAGCATGACTTAAGTCTGCAGCCCCATCTTACAGCCATCCGACAGAGAGTGAAAGCTTCTCTGGCTGGTTTATGGGAGCTCTGGCCCTGTGGTGAGAGAGAGGAATGCCACTGGGCTGAAACAGCATTACGCACTGCATCCTCTCAGCTGAATAATACGGAGTCCTCCCGCGACTGAGGAGGGGAAGGGAGGGCTTCACCCAGTCGGGCCCCAAACAGGGATGGGCACAAAGAGTGTGTTTCGTGGTTTGGCCCAACGGAAATGGGTCTATTACTGTCAGACCACACATTAATTGTGACTAAACAGTAAAGGGAGTGTTACGAAGCCAGTAGTTTAGATATTAATATCTAAGTTCCTATACAATACTACAGCAAAGAAGAAAAGCCATCATGCAATTTGTTCCCTCTCTTGACTTTGAAGAGCTTTGCAGCAATTTCTGAAAGCGGTTTTGACACGTGGGTTGGGTATGTAAATGAACTAGTTTAATATTTCGACAGCTGTCAGCCAGATTATTCGGACTTGGATTCAGTTCAAGACACTGTTGAACTGTTTAAAATGCTTCCATGGTTTTCCTCATCCTTCTGCTTTTAACCAATCCAGACCAGCTCTCAAGGGCTCAAGCTGAAACTGACAGCCTTTCGAAACCACATTAACACAGGAGAGGTGATGGGGTCTGAACATGGCAAACACACTGAGGACAGACATAACTAACCAGTACATCTACTGTAAAGCCCGACTGCTGTGATTTTTCTAATTGCGGCTTAAGGCAAAATGAAACGAGCGTCATATGGAAGTGAAACTGTACGAGGGTGTGTAGGGGAGTGGCAGAGGTTTCTCTTTAAGAGCTAGCGGCATGACAGGGACTGAGGCTATGATCAGCGCTGACCACAAGGGCCACACCATGGCTTAACACTCGCCCTGAAAATGAGCTCACTGCTGTTACTCAGCATTTCCACAGAACCTGTCTAACACACTCTGTGAGCGTACTTCTGTGTCTTTACAGCTGATTGCTGCCAAAGCACCCGTTTAAAACTAAATCAGGCTGCTGACTGACTTCAGGGACACGACCACTAAAGCTAAATGTCAGCCAAATTAATCTGGAGTCACTGTGAACGGCTGCTCGGACTTCAGACAAGGTGTGACAATTAGTAGACCGTTTCCCATGCTCAAATTAGTCAATTGTATCTTTGCACTAAAATAAAGCACAAAACTGTCTCTGTCACTATCACAGGGAGTGAGTGATTATCTGTGGCAGACCCCACTGAGAGCCATTCTAACAAGTAGGCGTGGGAATTCGCCAACACCTATAAATAGAGAGATGTTAAAGGTGAATATCTGGGTCATCAGCTATTCCTTCATTCAACAAAACTGCACAGTGAGAGCTTTAGAGCAGTGGGCCCGCTGCTTTATTTGTCCAAAAACACAAGTGTCACAAGTGCTGACTTGGTCAAAACTAGCCAAAACAGATCCATACACACAGGCATCAATATCAAACAAAATATACCAATTTCTGAATTTGTTTGTTATTCTAGTTGACTTTTAGGGATATTAAGCATAACATGGTTTTATATTCAGATGTTTTTGACTAAAATGTACTCTACAGTGCTGAGGAAATGAAGGGTGAATCCCAACATCTACACTCGGCTACACTTGCCATTGAAAAACGAGTTATACAGGAAGTGGCTAAAACAATGCCTTTCCTCCCCCGGTGCTATCATGAGACCTCAGAGGAGCTCACACTAATGACATGTCATCTACATTTAGGTACTGAGCGTCACAATAGTATTTTACAACAAGAGGAAAAGGGCAAATTCAAAGAAAATTCCTCACTTGACAATAACGAAAGTGGCCAGTGATAAGAACCACAAGGGTCAAGAACAAAACACTACGCCACATACTACCACTTCTAGTTATTGCATAACCACATCTGCTGTAATGCAACTTCAACATCCAATACACACCTGATGAAAGAGCTAAGAACAATCAATTTGAGGTCAAATGATAGTGGCATTAATTTATGAAAATAAAACAAGTGTATTCCAAAATTATTATTTTACTATGAACAAGACAGCATGCTTTTTCTAAAAAAATTTAAAAAACTATATATATATATATATATATATATATATATGGTAAAACAGTGTCCTATACTAGGGAGCTATGACTACAAGAGGAAAACTTTCCATTATTGTAGCCACACCTTTACTCTGCACTGAGCCTTTGTAACTTACTTTGTAACAGACTTCATTCAGGGCTTTCAAAATCATTAATGCCATTAATCATTAGTTTAATAAATGCTTCAAGTTCTCTTTGTTCACTTGTGTTAAGATGCAATTTTTTTCATCACAGGAAACCATTTATAATAATCCCTGAACCTCACCGGGAAGACAGAGACTGATAAGGACACTTGAAGCCAAAAGCTCCTGTAATCTTGTCTGTAGGAGATAACTTTCAGACCTGGATGTAACGAATGGAAAAAGCTTTGGAGGGATGATAATGAGGGCAGACACTTTCTCCTAACACAGATCTCTCTCAGTGACGTCAATCCATTTAGCTGACATGATGGCAAAGGTTGTAGCGGTTTGTAAAAAGTTTAAGAAACACTTTATACAAAGTTCTTGCACACTAGAAAAGCTTATTGACAGTTACATCTAATCGAAAAACTCTGTTTGTCTATATAACATTTTACCTGATGAATTATTATGTTTGTGCATTAAATATTAGGCTGGAGCCAGAAGTTGGTTAGCTTAGCATATAGGTGGAAACAGCTAGCCTGGCTCTGTCCAAAGAACCTAACAAAATCCACCGACCAGCACCTCTACAGCTCACTGACTAACACATTATATCTCGTTTGTTTAATCCATACAAAACCAGTGTAAAAATGACAATTCGCCATTTTATGGAGAATTATGTGCCGGATTATTTCTTGCCAGGGGAGAAGTTACTTCCTGGAGTCTCCACTGGCAAATGGTACCAGCCAAGAAATAGTCCCATATATAACCCCATAAAACCACAATTTGACGTTCTATAGATTAAACAAACGAGACATGTTAATTAGTGAGCTTTAGAGATGCTGGTAGGCGGATATTGTTACCTTTGGATAGAGCCACACTAGCCGTTTTCCTCTGTTTCCAGAAGCCTGTTAGCTAAGCTTCATATTTACCAAACAGACACGAGAGTAGTATGGACCTTCTCATTTAAATGTCAAACTATTCCTTTAACTCTACGAACTATTAATTGTGTATGTACTGTATATGTATACCTGCTCTTATCAATACCACTAGACCGTGACTGGCCGACTTCTATTGATCTTTTCTATAAAAATGACTTTATTCAGAAACTCGTTTCTTATTTGTTTTGTTTCCAAAACCCTTTCAAAGTGATATTGATTGATATTGAACATATTTATAGGTCAACACTGATGCTAGGGGTCAATACAGAAGTGATATGCACTGTACCTGGTCAAACAGCTGCTTGCCAGTGGTGCTGGGCTGGATGGCAAACTCCAGCTCAGCATCCATGGTGGTGACGCGAACATTGACCTGTGGAAAACATGAGAAAACGGGAGGTGAAAAGCTGACCCAGAGAAACAGAGAGGTTCTCACAGGTAAGGACCAATACGTGGTAAAGCATGCTAGACTACAGAGCATTGATTTGGGGTGTGTGTGTGTGTGTTTGGTAAGGGGGTGTATTTGCAGAGTAAACAGACGGGGCTCTGTGTTTATCTCTGCTTTCTCAGAGCCAGATGGGCTGATTGAAGGGAATTCGGCTGCAAAATTGAGGTGTTTTTGGTGAGAATATTCAGCAATAGCTCTAACTTTTGATTTAAAGAAACATAGGAGTGTTAAGAAGTGGCATATCTAACACTAAATCCACTCATAATTCATCAAGCTAAAAAAGAGGCACCATGGATGTTATTCTGGATGGACTGGCTGAAGAGAGGAGGGCTAAAATATGGCAGCTACTTCTGTCTTTCACACCCATTCACAGGAAAAAAAGGAACGTCTTCCAGTTCTCCAGTTAATGATTGATTACAGAATGCCCTGTGCATACAAAAAGAGGCGGTCAGTCTAACTAAAACCTGCTTCATGAGCAGAGAATTTAATGTCCACTTACAGGGATCCACCCCAGTGATTAATGTGTGATTTCAAAACCATTACAAGTAGCATGACTGGTGCGCTGCACAGAATAATGAGAACTGACGTCAACTTAGTAATCAGCAAACGGCATCTGAATTTCACACAAAGGCCACTCAACAACGCACAAATGTTTACAATAGCTGCTTTGAGGTAATGCACATACTGACTCTCTTCTCTGTGGGTATAATGTCTAATGTCCCTGGTATTTGCGTGGGGTTATGAAAAAACACAGACTCTCAAAGTATTGACTGAACTTATTAATGCTCAGTGAAAACGATACAAAGAGGTTAGTGGACAGAGAGAAAGCCCGCTAACAGAGCCCTGCAGTGACATCTTTCATCTGCAGCCCATTGTGAGCGGCGCTGAGCCTCAGCTGAGAACAAATTCAATGACGCCCACTGGAAAAGGGATGTCTGGGCTGCAGCAGTGACTATCTGGTGACTCAGACCTCCACCGACTCCTATGAAGCTACACAGACTGAGCAACTCACTGACAGGCTTAAGTCCTACAGAGAAGGCAAATCCAATCACAACAGTGGATAAAAAGCGCGTCGCCACTGTGCTGTCCAGGATATTGTGAGAACACAGTTGTCTAGACAGTGGATATTCAAGGATCCCCTTTTTTTTCCCCACCATGTGTCTGCTGCTTTCAAGTGCGGTTAGCAGAGTTGACTCACTTGGGATTTAAACACAGCATCTGTGGCAAGGCAAACTTTGCTTCACCAACAAAATCAAAGTGATGGAGCACTCAGAGCCACATAGAGTTTGTAGCTCTGTCCCGCAATGCCACATGTGCATACAATTTGTAACTTTTGGAGGCAACCGCCCAACAGGGCAACTTATACCAGTCACAGCTAAAAAGCAGGGGAAGGAGGGGAAACACTGCATTTACTTTATACAGCAAAACAAAGATCCCCTTTCAGCTGCAGTGCCCCAGCAGTCCCTTGCTATCATCATCCACATTCTACTGGAGCCAGATTAACAGAAACTACCACAAAACTGCAGCCGAAGTGATCAGAAACGGCTCTGATAAGTGATATTTTGAGACGTCCCTTGTTTAAAAGTGATTCTATGATTTGGTGGCAGCTGCTCTGACCGATTTGGGATGCTCCTCTCAACATCACAGCCTTTATTTACAGCAGTTACAGATGGGGCACCTAGAAAAATACACCCTAACCAGTAGAGGATGGAATATGTGAATGTGTGGAGCAGACAAGCCAACAGAAACCAGTGAGTGACTGATATCTGATCTCAAAGTGAGTCCTCCAACCGTAACTCACAATAAACTGAGGCCATTCAGAGCAGTAAAGAAAACATGACACATATGCTAAAAATATACTGGGCAAAAACCCAGAGTTCCACAATGAGCAACTTTAGTCTGAGGAAAGTACAGGCGTTCATATTAACCATATAAAGCCCTGCTTCACAGTAATAACTGACCTATTTTAGCTACATTGGTTGCTAAATCTAACTTGCAATAATGCCACAGAGCTTATACATTATTTTCACACTCTTGGTGGAAGTTACAAAGCTTTGGTAACCAAGAAAACAACTAGCACAAGCTCTATGGTAGCAGGCGATGCAGTAGAAAAAGATTACAGTATTGAGGCAGTCTGCAGGATTTCTTATTTTGAAAAACTTCTTGTTACATTAAAAATAAACATTTAAAGGAATATTCTGGCATTTTGGGAAATGCGCTTATTTGCTTCACGTTAGATAAAAAGTTAGATACCACTCTCACGTCTGTACGGTAAATATGTAGCTAGAGCCAGCAGAGCATTAGCTTAGCTTAGCATATACACTGGAAACAGCTAGCGTGGCTCTGTCAAAAGGTAATAAAACCACATACTACAGTAGCACCTCTAAAGCTCACCAACTAACAGGTTATATCTCTGCTTCCCCCCCATTTCCAGTCTTTATGCTAAAGCTAAGCTAACAGTTGCCTGGCTCTAGCTACATATTTACCATACAGATGTGAGTGTATCAATCTTCTCAACTCTAGAAAAACTAGATCACAGTATTCCACCCAAAAGACACAAACTTTTATATTAACCCTTTGGCTTTAAACATCAAGATCACAAATGTAAATTAACAAAGAAAAAGAAAAAGGCCACAAGGAAGAAAAAAAAAAAACTAAAGCAAAGATCAGTGACCTCTCATAACCTTTCTTTAATATATCCCAGATCTACTGCCTTGAGATAATCCACAGAATAACTATAGAGGTAAAATTTATAGCTACAAGTAGTCAATTAACATAAAATTATATTCTCTAAACTAATCAATCAATCCATTCCTCAAGAATGCCAAATATTTCCTAGTTCCAACCCCTGAAGTATAAGGACACACCGCCCCTCCCTGTCCCATATAACCATGAACTGGATAGCCTTCCTTCAGACTTTTCAATGGGGAGGTTAAAGAGCTACTCTGGGTTAAGTTAAAGAAATGAGGTGGTCATCACCTCAGTAGTTAAACTGTGAATAGGGTGCACTGCATTCTTCAGTGAGGACCATTCAATATTTAACCCTCGGCATAGTTTGCATGGTTTTACAAGAGTCGCCATGGGGATACCACTGAAATGTCAGAGTAATATAGCCATAAACGACTGCTACTATTTGAGTCTAGAGTCGTAGCACAATGAGAGAAAGGGCCACTGTGTCTTTTATTACAGTTTTAGGAAGTGACATATGTTGAAGAGTACTTCCACAGGCTGCGTCAACATTAAAAACACGTAAATGACAGTTAAAAGGACTTGTAACCATTTTTGGATTCGTGAATCAGGCCTCGAGGGCGTTCCAGGCATGATTGAGTTATCAATTATTAAAAAAACAAGCACTAACAATAAGACTGGACATGAAAAGGAAACACCCATCCATGTTGATCGTGGCCATGCCCTGTGTGGTTTGTGTCACTGGGCTGTGACTGGAAGGATTCTGGGAGAGCCAAGGAGAAATATCGTTTACTTCTGACAATGTGTCATCCAGATAATTGAAACATGAGTCACAGAAGCACCAATGCAGGAGCCTTCACTACTCCTTAAATCTGGTCCAACGTCCTGCCGCTGGGTGTCTTGGTCCTCCCTCATAAAAAAATGTGTTTCTCTTTTTCCAAACATGCAACATTGGAATGTTTGATATGATGCCAACTATCTGAGCTGAAATAATTCAGACTGCCTGCAAGTTAGCACTTTTATCCTCTTTGATCTTTGCTTTTCAGGGACTACAGTTACTTTAGGAACAAATTCCCAAACTTCCTATATGTCAGTTACCAAGACTTGGAGCAGTAGAGAAAGACAAGAAAATGTCAGGAGAAAGAGGGACAAGACATGGGGTGAGGATGCTGGATTCAAATCTAGGGCATCATGTAGAGTAAATGGCAGATATCTCACACCCAAAAATGCATGACTCACATCACTTGCTTTGGAGATACAGTATACACATTTTTGGCTTATTTTCCCAAATTACTCTTGTATGTTGTATGAGTAAAAATATCCCTACAGGTTTAATGTTTTTTTTCAGGATTCTTTTGATATTAGGAACCCTGTTTTCTTCTTCTTTCTTCTCTGGCATTAGACGATATTGGTCAATTAACAAAAGTTGCCTTGTATCAGGTGTCATCAAAAATTAACATTACCATGATATTGTACATACAAATAAACTGAGACTCCTGAGGGGGTTCTGTGTATTTTTTCTGCACAAAAACACGATGAATTCAGATAGTTTTAGAAGGCAAGACTTGAATTTATGTACTGAGTATCTCTACTCTACTTACATATATATCATGCTTTAACATGACACTATACAAATGGGTAGGGATTAAATTAGAGCTGCAGCGAAAATTAATCAGCAACTATTTTGACAATTGATTAATTATTAGGCATTTTTGCATGAAAAATGACTGAAACAATCGGGTTTCCGCTTCTCAAATGTGAGAATTTGCTGCTTCTCTTTGTCATCTATGACAGTAAATGAAATAACTTTGGGTTTTGGACTGTTGGTTGGACAAAACATGCAAACTGAAGGCACCACTGTGAAATTGTAAATGGCATTGTTTTCACTATTTTTTAACAGTGTACAGACTTAACAATTAATGGATTAATCAAGAAATTAATCAGCATTTTAATAAATAAAAATAATCATTAGTTGCAGCCCTGAATTAAACAAGTCATATGTAACATAAGGCTTATCTGACTGTAGCTTTGGGTGTTGTTTCCCATCATCCCCTGCTTCCCCTACTTGTAATAGGTTTCTGGCTGCAGGCTTGAGCCACTGACACTCTTCGAACTAATAATCCAATTACGCACCTTTCACAGAACTCAAAATATAAATCCTCATTTACATATCTCACCAATGTTAAAAGTGATGCAGGATTCATTTGAGAGTACAAAGCTTTCTGGTGGAGATAGCGTCAAAGGAAAAGCTTCATTAAAACAGATTTAGTGTCCTATTGATATTTTTCGTGCTATGTTGCAAAGGCTGGGTCAGTCTCGGGGCCACGTATCATATGCAAGTCAGTAAACCAGAGGATAAAGTTAAAATCAGGGCTTGTATTCTTCTCTTAATATCATGGAAAAGGAAACAGTCTGACATTATCGTCCAAAAAGTCTGTTTTGTGGAAACTGCTATCAGACAGCAATGATGTCATTTCCATGGCGACACTCATGACAACCGTGAGGCTTTTCTAAACAAACCGACAACACACTTTATGACACTGACTGGGGCTTTAGTCATTGTCATCACAATACTCTGCTCTGTTCAACAGCAACCTGTTTCTGCCATGATCTGAGCAGTGTTTCAGCAGCAATTTTCTGTCTTTTTTTAATAGAATCTTTCCAATTTTGATCCTGTTTAACATGTGTTACTTCTTACACTTTAGTAGCTGTATGTTTTAGGCATCTCTGGGCTTTCTAAATAAAGAGCAGAGGATAGAGAAAAGTTTTATTCCAGGTGTTTTAAAGAAGAAAAAAAAAAGAAATATGTTTTACTTATATTTATGTCTAAAAAATTTCCATCACATTTTCCTTCATACTGTAAATCACACATAAGCTGTTATGTTAGAAATTTCCAAACAGTGAGCTGAAGGAGGAGCATGTGCAAATGTACAGTATGTAATAGCTGGGGTGGGGTAATGCCAGTCAAGAGTAATTGAGGGCAATATACACACACACACACACATATATATATATATATATATATGACAGCTTCATCAAATAATGTATTTTGTTTTGCTTTTCTGATGATGAAAGGTAATTGATAGCATTAATACTGTAAATCAGTGTCTATGGGAACCCAACATTAACTGGGTAGCAGCCCCAAATTTCAGCCTGGAAAATAACTTCAAAAGACCAAGAGAGACCCCTGTATTCATCACAATCTCCTGAGGATATAAACAAGACATTTTTCCACCCCCCTTTGTTCATGATGTTGCACAAGTGTACAACATTACAAGGAATGGTAGGAATGGTTTCAAAGATATAGATCCTGTGACTGTCTACCCATACTGTAAGCACACTTATAATGAAACAGTGTCTAGAATATAAGTTCCTAGCTTCTGAAGCAATGTTGATGATGTTCACTAAAACATATATGGGACACCCCCAAGGTATGGAAGGCATGTGATTTGAGTGGCATTCCCCTTTAACACAGACCCTACTGATACTGTAAGTTTCTATGACATAACATACATAACATATTCAGTCCAGTGAAAAATTGTATTGGTCTGGTTGTGATTCAGTCTATAAATGTATTCCTGTTTAGTTTAAAGCCCCATGTTTTGTTTCTGTCTCATTCACTGAGAGATTAAAATAAGTGACATGTAATTAAATGGGCATGTCAAATGTTTCGCAGTAATCACACAGCTTGGAAGTTGAGGAAATCACTTGAACAATCTGTCATGAAGTGATTTACGATTTTTCTCTCCAAATTAGCAACAAAAGACACAAAATTCATAGCCAAACAAACTATCACATCTCAGACCTCAATAAATCAATGTTGAATCAAAGACAAAACGTTCACTTGGTTATCTCATTTTTACACTAAACATAGTACTAGCATCAGTATCAATCTACCATTCACTGTACCACAAAAATCTGCCAAAAACCTAAAATCTTAATTTAATATAAATTAGCTAGATTAATGTAAGTAAAGATGAGAAATTATACTGAATTTAGGAAGTTTAATCTTCCATTAACGTTACCTGTCATGTTTCAGTTCAGCTTGACTGACCTATAAAGCAGTGATACAACAAGCAGTGACTGAAAATATAAATAAACCAAAGGGCTACTTACCGCTTTGGGCATATTTCTGTCCTTTTCCTTGCTCTGTGCGAGGAGCTGTTAAATAAAAAAAGTGTTTTGCACAGAAAAGACCTGTGTTCCGCGTGGCTGTAGTTCTCACGGTGCTTTCCTGAGAAGAGAGAAAGAGGAGAAACGAGTTTCAGACACTTCGGCGTTACTTAAACCCTGGTGAGCGCAGCTCGGCACTCCTGCAGGCGACAGTCATCAGGATGAATCACCGCGAGAACCAACAAGCTAACAACACAGGAAGTTAAGCGGTCTGAACTTCAAAATAAGAGCACAATCCTGGTCACCTGATCATCTATTTCTTTACAATCTTGACCACAGCAAACCTTTAAGCAACCAAAACCATCTCCAATTTTTACCTTAACGTAAATATTTTCAAATGTATACATATACTTAACTTCATTGCCAAAAACATTACCTAAAACCAACCAACTGTAGGGCTGAAACAAACAATTATATTTCAAGTATTGATTTATCTCTCAATTATCTTTTCAGTTAATCATTTTGACTATAAACTGTCTGACAATAGTGAAAAACATCACACATTCTTAGAGCCCAAAGTGACGTCTTCAAATTGTTCAAAACCCAAAGATACTAAATTTACAATAATATAAAACAGAGGAAAGCAGCAAATCCTAATATTTCAGAAGCTAGAACCAGAAAAGGTCTGGCATTTTTGCTTGATGTATGACTTTAAAGCTGCAACTAACAATTATTTTTAATTTTGATTAATCTGTCAAATATATTTTTGGGAAATTTAATACTCATTTAGTCTATAAAACATCAGAATGTAGTGAAAAATACCCACCAAACATTCTCTGAGCATATGATGACATCTTCAAATGTCTTGTTTTGTCCGACCAACTGTCCAAAACCCAAAGGCAAAATTTACAATAATATTTAGCAGAGAGAAGCAGCAAAATCTCGCATTTGAGAAGCTAAAATATGAAAATGTTTGCCATTTATGTTCGATATATGATACACGATTCATTTAAAAATCGATTAACTGTCGATTGACTAATAAATTAATCTACAAATCAACAAAAATGGTTTGGTTTGGACACAGTAATTGAGTATAACCCTGATGAAATTAAAGACCCACTCAGTATCTCTCTAATTCTGTGAAACCATCGAGTATAATTAATTTACCATTTAGTATATTCCATCCCAACCCTCTTGTAGTTGTAGCTCTAACTGATTTTATTCTGAAATTTAAAGCCGGAAGTTCTGCATTTCTGTTATACATCTTGACACCGAGTCGTCCAGGCAGGTTAAATATGGTACTCAACGTGCCTCACCCACCAGCTATGATAAAGTTAAAGTCCCCACCCTGCTTTGTTTTAGCCTTTTATTTTGACGCCTTCACTTGGTAACAAACCCACACCCCAATTCAGATTAATGGAAGCCATTTACACCAGTACTGCTCTGTATCGCTTAACAAAGTCGCTTTAAGAGGCAAAGAAACAATGTTGTATTTCACTACAAATAACCATCAATGGTCAGAGCCACTTCCCCAGACGCATATAACATTTTGAGGTTGTTCCAATGTAAGAAAATGTAACGAAAGTGACGATTTTGAGTGTATATTTCCACGAGAGGGTGACGTCTATGATATGAGTGAAATGGATACACACCCACAGCGACAGAGAAACGATTCAAGCCCAGCAAACGAGAAATTCCACCTCTTTGATCGGCACAGGCAGAGGACACATGTCATAATAAAACACATGTTAAAAGATTCAAGCTCAGGGTCTTTAAACTCAGGCTGTAATAACGTTGCCCTTTGTGCAGGAGCTTTATGTGTGCTGCAGTCAGCCACATCCCCACTGTAATCCCACAGACACCTGTTGTGAGATTTGCCTCCTTTGTGCAGAGCAGCAGAAAGTGCGCGGAAAAAGTGCGAAAAGTATCTTTTTGCACAGCTTCGATCTCGCACTGAAGACTGCAGTCAGTACAGCAGACAGGTTGTCCACTTACTGAACGTCTTACCGGAGCTGATGAGGTTTGGAGATGAGATGATGATTGTTCAGCGATCCAAAGCTCGCAGCAGCAGATTTCCCCTCCCTCTGTTCACACAGGCGCAATATGGCGCTCATCCATCCCACTGTGGCGCCCGGCGGATCCTGTTCCAGCTGTCACCTGTAGGAGGGCGGAGGGACTTCCCAGCAAAACCAAGACAGTTTCATAATTAGTTTAGGGACATTTTAACTGAAGGCGGTCTTTCCCCACCTAAAAGTAGGGGCAGATTGTAGCTTTGGAGCTAGAACCACTACAGTCAGAGAATTATGTTTATGAGGGTCGTTGACATGGAAACTTAAAGTCTTGCATCACCATGAGAAGATGGTTTTAGGGGCCCAAAAACCCAAAACTCAAAGAGGTCAAGATGGCAACCTAAAGTATGACGCGTTGTATTATTGCTGTTATGAAAACATGCTGCACAATGGCTATTACTTCAAGTCAATAAAGGCTATGGCTCTCTGGGAATACATTTGGACTCTCTGTGCTCTTTGTTTAATGTACATTGAAATGAGGAAATAATAGTGTCAAAGCCACCAGTCAAATCATCATTAAAGGTCAGAACCAACAGTATATATGCCAATTAGTATGTCCCAATTATACTTTTACTGTGTAAAATTTCTTCTCCCATACTGTTAATCACTATAGTATTACCAACTAAAACGTTTCAGCTGTCTTATTGTTTTATTTTATTTATAGTTGACAGTGACAGACTATGACATGACATACATATTAAAAACAGTTCATATAGCTAGCAATAACACAAATATAGAGGTGGGGTATTTAATGTCAATATCATTCTTCCTACATCAAATCATGCCATATATGTATGTCTATGAAAAACACCTTTAAATGTAATTGACAGATTCTGCTCAGTATTTTTTTTTTGCCAGATATTTTTGTACTAGGCTGAAAGTTATATATTTTTTAAATAACGTGGCTTTTATTTGTGTAAGTCAGTTTAGCTGAGATAACTACATTAATGAGAATACAATCATGTGTGCAATAACTGTTAATACAATCTCTCACTCCGGATAAATACACATTTAAACCTCATTAATCAGCTGAGGTTTCACCTGTTCAGAGCAGAAACTTTTTTTTTGTCACGCTGTACTTCAGTGGGGAACTGCGGTGCGCCCTGCAGTGAATCAAGGAAGTGATGCCCAGTGAGTGGGGAGGCGTCATAGGTGAGCTGACCAATGAGATGACGGGATTAAAATAGAGCCGTATATATCGGAGGTTAGACCTACTTCTAACCATAGAGTGATGTGACACCCCTACCTACCGCTAACCGGCTATCCGTCATAGTGGCCATTGTAAACATCACCAGTATCATCATAACCCCCCACCAAACTACAGTGTTTGAGCCTATTGAAAAAAACATGTTATGAAATGTCTGTGATACATCAGGTGGTTATTTAGAACTTCATTTAAATTTACACCGGACTCTGAAACCAAACATGTTTAGGCTTAGATTTTCAGATAAATTTAGTCCGTCTGAGAGCAATGCAAAACATTCTTGAATTTGCCTGTTAGGGTATCTAAATTAACTGTTTGCATTGCGATGCCAGATGCAAATAGGCACTTTGAATGGTCCTCTAAACATTTGGATTTCCTTTAAACCTGTTTTTCACCCACTCTGTGACTGATATCTCCTTTGATTCATTCTTTTTAAGATAAGACTTTCATTTTGTCTGATTTGCTGTGCTACGTGTTTTGAAGGTTAACAGGTAGGAACTTTCTTCTGATAAGTGGCAAAATGGACAAATACACTGCATGCCTGAAAGAAAAAGGATGTTTTGACTGGTTATCACAAAAATGAGGTAAATGATAAGAATGGGATAACTTTTTTTTTTTCAAAGCTGCAGCAGGAAACATTAACGAATCCCTGCATGCCTTGCTAACAAAGTCTTTTCATACCAGTTTTATTGGTCGCTTGAAATGCTTGAAATATAATATGCAAAAGTGTGCAAAAAAACGATAATACAAAACTGCATTTGAATTTTCCACTATTTCACAGATTCACT
Source organism: Maccullochella peelii (assembly GCA_002120245.1). Lineage (NCBI taxonomy): Eukaryota > Metazoa > Chordata > Actinopteri > Centrarchiformes > Percichthyidae > Maccullochella > Maccullochella peelii. The sequence continues at coordinate 227,295 of LKNJ01000364.1, read as the reverse complement.
GCTAACCAGAATCATAATAAACAAATGACAAATTATTGCACTGCAGGTAATATATCAATGTCTTTACAGAGATACATGTTACATGCACAAACTAGTATTATCTTCTCAAAGAGACAACTCATGGTAGTTTAGTCAGTGAAAAAACACTTTATTTTTGAGCATACATTCATACCCTCTCAATGAATCATTAGCACCGAATCTTTCTACATGTCAGATACGGCTGCTAGCTGTGTCTCCGGCTCTTTGAACCCCTCCAGTCTCTTCTGGGCGACATCATGGATGATAGCTGTAAGAGAGAGTCAGCAGGAAGACGCTTCAGTCACTGCTCTGTGTACAATATGTTTGACGTGAATGACCTCTGTAATGTTTAAGAAGGATCACTAGATGGCGATCCAACAATGTCTATGACCTGATGACCCCTGGAGGATGACTCGTGAAATGCCTTTTAGCAGTCAGGGATAATAACATCAGCCTCTAGAACATGCTGAATTACCTCCAACAACTTAAGAGGAAGGTTATGTTTATACCTGTAATGTTTGTTACAAGTAGATTAGTGGTAGTTGTAAATTTTGGGAGACAGCCTTTTACCCAAGAATTAGTTGAACTATTATGGGGGAAGGTAATGTAGGATTTTTCTTCTCCCTGCTCCTTTTCGATCAAGTAATGTGTATTATTCTGTGATAGTTCTTACAGGTTGTGTACAATTTTGTGCTAGTAGTGTACACTAAAATGATGAAAAATAAACAAATACTGGTGCTGAATGATGGTGTGTTTATGGCTAGTTAGACGTCTTCTAGTTGCTGTGTAGGATTTACTTTGTCAGAAAATCAAACCTGGAGAAAAAAAATGCTAACATGGATCATTAGAGAAAACAGGTTCTGCAAATTAGAGCATTGCTCAGCGTATGCAGAGGAATGTCTTCTAAACAACTGAGAAAATGATACTGTTTTCCCTTACTGTCCAGCAGCTCTCTTGCTGTGTATCTCTTCTCCAAACTGTTGTTAACCTCAGCCATCAGCCATGGGAAGAAATTAGTCTCAATATCTGGAAATCAGAACCACAAATATGATAAAACACTCAAAATCTTCATGCACAGAGTATCAATGAGCTCATCTCTTACTAGTCACAGATCACATTACAGATTCTATGAAATGGAGTGCAGTGATGCCCTCATGTGTCAGAAAGGAGGAAGCTGAGTTTGAGTGAGAAGTTGGTGCTGGAGAGCAATGCAGCAAAGGAAGGCCGACCTTTCTCCACAGGGTCATAAAAGTAGCCGTGGCTTCTCAGTGAGGTAAAAACTGCCGGCAGGAGATCAGCCAAGTACTGCTGGGTGTACGCCCGGGCCGCAATCTTCTCTGCTGTCTCTCTTTCTTTCTTCAGCACCTCCTTCTGCTGGGCAATTCTATGCTCCTGAGGTCAGAAGAAACTTTTTTTTTAACAAATACAAACTGGTTCTGAATGTGAATGATCAAGTCTGTTGATTTGATCTAACAGTGATCCACAGAAAGAAATCCTCTAGCACACAGAACCACGTGCTTATTTAGGACTGTGGTGGCCGCACGTTTGCTTGAAATAATTAGAAGAACTGTGTAGTTAATCAGGGCAGTGATAGCTGTCCATTTCTGAACAGATAAAGATGGGACCACAACCTACAGAAACTCAACTTCTCAAAAAACACACTCCAGAAAAAAAGAAGAAAAAGAAAAGGTGTCATAGTGGCAATGGGCACACTGTTTGATTGACAAGTGGTCTCTAGGAAACGGCAAGCAAAAACACCACAGCAATGAGCACTTAGCAACATAGATAGGGGCCGGATTTTAATAATTTCATAGATTACATTACCAGATTCTTCCTGAAAAGGACAGTGATAAGCGCACTTAGTTATAAATAAATAAATGTTTAATGCTCAAAAACATAGCTAATCTATTTCATCAGGACTGTGAGGTTATGGTTTGATCAGATTTGATGGACGACGGTGTCTCCCTGGCAACTGTCCTGTTAAATTCTGATTGGTGAACTTGATATAATCTTTTTCCAACACAGCCCCACATAATACAGAAATACAGAAATCTCTATTGTGAAATAAATTAACAGTGTGGTCCTGCAGGATCACATTGCTTATATTAAGAATCTAAGGAATTTCCGGATTCATATAGAATAGATAACAAAATAAAACGCAATGGCAATTCAGTCTGATAATCAGGCTAGGTTTTCAAGACCTGAATGTTGAGTGTTTAGCCCAATCCCGGCTGCATGTTCGGGACTGATTTATTCATGGCATCACTAGTTTACCCTGATTTTCCAGCTTGGGGATGGACTTGTTCTTATATAGTGATTTATAAGGGATTTTCTGTAATTTGCACACCTTCTCCTGACTGTGGCGTCTCTCCTGCTCCTGAAGCCGCAGTACCTCGGCCAGCTCGTTATTTCGGAGCTCTTCGAAGGCCCTCTGCTGGGCCCTCAGACAGGCAAGCTCCTCCTCCTCCATCACCTCCTCCAGAGACTGTTCTATTGTCTTACCCACCAGGACCTCCAACACTGGCTGCACCTCCCTGTCAAAGTCAAACAACTGCAGAAGATACTAGTAGTAAGTGGTGTACATTTGTGCATTTTAAAACATTTAATTTGATCCAACCTGCGAACATTGTACATTCTCATTAACTTCCTACATGACAATAATAATTTAAAAGGGGTATCTAGCAATTAAGTATTGCACTTTGATAAAGTTGGGGGACTCACAGGAGACAGAATAATATCAGAGGCTGCCAACGTATCCCGACTTTTAGTCCCTAGTATGGGTCCAGGTAAAAAAATGCTGCATCCTACATTTCCCATAATGCAACCTGTGACATCTTTTTGTAGAATCTCCCTTCCTGGTAATTGCCCATGTCTTTTAAACTTTAAACCCCAAGTCTGTAACTTGCTATACTGTAAATTTGTAGTCTCCAAGCCAAAGCTGAGATAACCCTGATGACATGATTGAGTAACTCAGGTTAGTAGTAGTAGTAGCTCCTCCAGAGCAACCGAAGACATTATACAACTATAAACTGGCCTTTATGTGTAAAATTGGTGGTTTTCCATTTAAATAATGTCCAAAACAGGTCTAATATATTTTATTAGAACTATGCTGAGGCTATTAAGTGTAGAACGTGTGGCAAGACCTCCCATTTGGACTATGTACCTCTCCCTCCTCTATCTGTGTTTCAACATCTTCACCAGATTTGGCAGGTATGAAGAGAGGGGTTGATGGTTTGTCCAGGAAAGCATCAGTCTGGCACTCAATATCTGTAGCCACTATAACATCACTCAATTCTTCAAGATAAAGCTCTGAAAATAAAGATCAGAGTATTACAAAGCAGCTTTGGTTTCCAACAGCACATTTGACAAACTCATAATGAATTGAATATACTACAGATGTAAAAGTCCTGAAGTTGTCAAGAGAAATGCCTCACCTGTTTGTACATCAATGTGTTTTCTGCCCTGCAGGGCCTCGGGAGTCCTGGATCTGAACTGCTCCCTGGCACGTTTTTGAGCAATGGCTCTCCTCCTGATCTCCTGTTGTCTTTGTGTTTCAACAGGGTCTGGCTGAGCCGTCTGCCAAAGGTGGATGATAATACAATTTTTAAGAAAGAAAGGCAAACCTACCAGATATCAAGCATGGTAAAACAGATGTTTCATACTTACAGTTGGTATGATGTGTTGGGCGTAAGTGTTTCCTCTGACAACACGGCGATCATACATAATGTTTCCATAATTACTCTGTGCCCTACATTGTCGAGGAAAAACAGTGCAGTCCTGCAGTCAGCTCATAGCTTACTTTGACACTTGTTAGCCTCAAAGGTGATATGCTGATACATGTTGTGCTGGTCTTTGACAGTTAAATAAACTGGCATTTAAATGTCTTTTTTTCAGTCACTTTCTGTTTGTTAACACAGTAATGGAAGAAGTACTGACAATAATTACTTGAGCAAAATTATGGATACCACAGTGTAAAAATGCTCAATTACAAGTAAAAGTCCTGCATTCAAATTTTTATTCAAATAAAACTAAGTGTTTTCAGTTAAATGTTCCAAAAGTATCAAAAGTAGAAGTACTCGTTACATTATTATATACATTATATTATTGGACTTATTTATGCAATGTATAAGAAACATTTTAACTAGTTGAGGTCATGCCCATTTTAAAGTCATCAGTATTCAGTATTCAGTTATCAGTAAGAATCTAGTAACTATAGCTGTCAAAAGAGATGTAGCGGGGGAAACAGTATCGGTAACAATAACAATATTAGCCTCTGAACTGGTAGTATACAATAAGTATAAAGTACCATCAAGTGGAAGTACTCAAGTAAAGCATAAGTACCTCAAAAGTGTACTTTAAGTGTAAGTAAGCAACATTGCTGATCAGAGTAACATTTGTGTTGTAGCTTTGATAGCTAGCGTTAGGTCTTTCTGCCTATCTTTAGTTACACTAAAGCAATGTTAGCACTTTGTAAAAACATAACAAACGTACTGTTCAGACGGAGGCTCTCTGTATTTGGAGCGGTTCTCAACAGGTCTGGGGCGACTTGAGAAAGTGTAACTTCCATTTGGATCTCTCTGGCTGTGTGAAACAAAAGCCATTTTTCAGAAACCATCAGAAACCATCAGACACCGTAGTTGTAATAGTTAACTAGCTAACGTTAATGTTTGGTATCGTTAGCGGGTAGGCCACTAACACAACCAAGAGGAAAGGAGGCAACAAACTGTTGTAGCAACCGTCTCCAGGAAGTGTAAAATAACTGCCGTTACGTCACTTCCTTGAAAACACACGATAAAAAGAGGTTTATTTTTACTACTACCTTTACAACAACTAACTACTGGTGTTTTCAGTAGTAGTAGTATACTAGCCTTCGTATATTTCTACAACTAGTACTGCTACTACTACTGCTGCTGTACTAAGTTACCAACTACTAAGGCTACTACCCCCTACCACTACTACTGCTTTCACTACTACTTCACTATTGCTACAGCTACTACTGCTACTACTAGTACTATTAGGCTACTAATAATAATATACTACTAGTATTATTATCACTACTATTACTACTACTGTTGCTGCTACTACTCCTACTTGTCCTACTAATATTCTTACTTCTACATTTACTTCTACATGTACTACCTACTATAGGTTACTATTACTACCACTGCTACTAGGTTACTACTACTACTGCCACTACCAATACTATTACTACTACTACTATCCTAGTCCTACTATATTTTTTACCACTACTACTAATGTAGTATTATTATCACTACTATTACTAATACTACTGCTGCTACTACTCCTACTTGTCCTACTAATACTCCTACTACTGCTACAACTACTACCACTACCAATAGCAATATTAATTATAATATATTTATCTATTTTAAATAAAAAATTGAATCTCACCACTCTGTTATTTTGTCATTTAGGAGCTGTTGTGGAGCTTTCTATCATCATCATACAATCTTCCTCAGCAGACAGGGTTTGCCCAGTTGTGAAAGTGTAGATTTTTGATTTATTCTGAGCACTTTAAGGACTTCTCCATGTTGGCTTAAGGACTGAAACGTTGTAGTAGCTAGTACTAGTAGTACCAGAACACTCAACAGACATATCACAACAGTGCTAAAGCTAATCAGACTTTGTTGAAAAACTGTCAACACCTCTAGTTGCTTTTTTTCTTCCGTGTTTCAGCAAATTTCAGAAATTCTGAGTATAACCTGTTGATGCGAGGACCACTTCCTGCACAGAGAAGTCAAAAGGTGATAAACAAAGTAAACCTTGTACTGCACTTCAAGCACTCTTTTACAAATAGCAAGAAGAACTCAACAGTTAGAAATGTTTTTTAAAAACTGGTATTCTATTTGTACATGTTCTACTGATGCAAAACAAAATTGTGCCCTTGAAAACACATTTGTTGTGCTCACAGGTGGCACTGAAATGTGGGTGGTATGAGGCATTTGGTGAAGGAAAGCAGAAACTCGAATTGACTTAACCACAGGGAGCATTTTCAGCTCTGCGAAAAGTCTGAAAGTGTCGGAGAAAAATAGGGCAATCTACGCTACACTGTATTTTTGAGGACAAAGGTGAGAGCTCTGTGGTCACAGTGACGACTGAACTGGCACTTTTTTTCCTTTTTTTTGTGTTTCCATATCAGAGATTTCTTGGCATAGATGAATGTGACATAGTTACATATTTGATTTGTGATATAACAGGTCACACTGACTATTTAAAATACCCAAGCAAAGGATCATTATATAACATTTCCATTATTCACTACACAGACAGCGTCTGTGTCGTAAAGGGCTGGGATTTGCTCTCCTCTCTGCATATTATATTGGCATTAGGCATTATTAAAGGGTAAACTGCTCAGATTGCCACTGTGTTAGCCTTCTCTCATTAGTGTGCTGTCAGCCATGAGATTACGCAACCAGCAGGGCATACTTCCACCCATTCAACAACAAATGGAAAACTGAGCTATTAGTGAAACAAGTAATGTACATGTATAGTAAGTAGTAAGAGGCAAATATGTAGTAATGGAAGCAGTGCTAGCAGTGAAACAGAGGTTGAAACAGAGGCAGTTACTGTAGGGAAAAGGCAGGATATGCAACATAATAATTTAAAATTGTACACCGTTAATGGGGTGGATACAATAACAGGGACACTTTACAGATCTCCCTTGCAAGAGAGCCCTGAGTGCAGGACTGTTATTATTTGAACAAAATGCCATGCTCATAGGTCATGTGATAGCAACAAAATGATCACCATGGCAACTAAGTATCTCCATCCTCTAAGGAAGTCCACAATAAGTGAAAAACCAAGTCAATTGAACTTGTGATAGAATTTTTTTCAAACTGCTGTTTTTGAAGACTGAAATTTCACTCTCAATCACAGACATCTCTAAACGGGCTATAAAGTTTAAACTCACACAGTAGGATGAGATGTTATATGAAATGAGATGAGATATGAACATCAAAACATTTTTTGCGTGGTGTAATCATTCCTCCTTATATCCACTTGATTTGTCTGATTCAGACTGCTGAAGCCTTATATTAAATCCAGACAAGGGCGTAATTTCCACGGGGGGATGTGAGGGACATGTCCCCCTCGCTTTTCCAGTTTCAAATAGATTTTCTTACTGCGTTCTCTTTGAATATTGTCCTCTTGTTATTCAGCTTCTTGAATCCACATGAGAAAAGAGAGGAGATGATGAAAATGTTGATATGCACATCTGAGTAGCCTTCTTATCACCTTGCAGAGAGTGATGAACGTAACGAGCAGCAGCTCCTGCATTGTTGGGCCTGTATGCAGGATGAAAGGAATACCTGCAGATACTATTAAGGGTTTAAAAAGTAATTCTACCCTCTCTGCCTATTTTCCGGTTTAAAAAGTTTTAAATGATTTGCAGTTAACATTCTCCTAAGAGCTTACAAACATAAATCAAAGATAAGAAAGTAAAGCACAGAGCTCCGTGTTGTAAAGATGCAAGTATAACATTATCTATCATCTCTATTATGGAAACTAAACATGATAGAGATGATTGTAGGGTTAGTGCATTAACAACAGAGCAGCAGAGTTTAAAATATAGAATTTCTTTTTATATGCATTTTTATATTTTGTTATACAACCATTAATATGGAAATCACAAGTACTGGACTGATTTAAATGTAACTGTATTCAGTATAAAGATTAAATTATATTTTACCTGAAAAACATGCAGAAGAAGAGAAAGTAGTTATAGTATATATAATATATATATTAAACTTTGTTGTGTCCCCTACGTCCCTGACTTTCAGATAAACTTTAGAATATATTTCTGCACCGAATGAGGATGGTGAAATGTGTCCTCCATCTCCTCCATTGGAAGCATGTTAGGATGGGATCATTAAATGGACAGTATGAACAGAAAGAAATGATTACAGAAAGCAAGAACAATTTCAATGTAGTCCTACATATGGGCATGTGAGTATCGTGACAAATGTGAACCTATCCTTTAAGCTTTAAAATACTTTGTCATTCCATTTATATGGTGTAAAGTACTAGAAGGCAGTCTTCTTCCCAAATTCAATCCCTGTAGTTTGTCTTGTTCTTGTTTAGGACTTCATTGGGAGACGTCAAAAATACCGCAAGAAACCACCACTCTCTCAAAAATTGCTTTAAAGTTGATTGCTTGTGTAACACTGTCTCAACGAGAAAGAGAACATAAACTTGGCAGATTTATACTACATTGTTCTGCACAGGTGTCCATGTTATTGTATTAACCCCCTTTATGATGTCTGAGTGCCACTAATAATTCACCACGTTCAATACACTGGCATGCTAAGTACAGCTCTGCCTTTCATACTGAATGAGCTGCCACAATGAGCTGAGCAGTAACAATGTACACTGATGAGAGCAGCACAATGTGTTCATTGTGACCTCTTGATAAACAAACAGCTAAAGAGCAGTTGTTCGTTACTTGACTGGATGTTTGTTGATGAACACATGCTCTGCTTATAAGTCGTGTCTTTACTTAAAGCAGTGTAGTACATACTGTAAATAATGGTTCTTTGGAAACTTGACTGATGCATGAAATTGAATAAATGTGCCTGTAAGCCATATAAGATAAATATTAACAGTGGAAGTGAAACAGTTTGTCGTTTAATCCATTAGTCAATCGACTGAAAATGACAAAAAAATCTCTGGTTCCAGCTTCTCAAGTGTGGAGATGTGCTGCTTTTCTTAGTTTTCTATGATAATTAAATTGCATATCTTTGGGTTTTGGACAAAACAAGCAATTTGAGGACCAAATTACGTTCTTGTACATTGATATGACCCTCGAGGGATATCAGTGTTGGTCTGTCAGCTTGGTCCAGACTGAAATATCTCAACTACTGGATGGATTGCCATAACATTTTGTACATACATTCGTGTTCCAAAGAGTATAAATCTCACTGACTTTGGTGATCCACTGACTTTTTGTCTAGCATCACCAGCTAGATGGTTCAGAGTGAAATGTCCACATATTCATGTTCCCCTTGTGATGAACTGTAAAATCTTTGGTGATCACTTAACTTAGCTGCAAAATTAATGACAGCAGCTGCAGCTGTACTTTGTGGTTAGCACTATTTAGCAAATGTTGCTAATGCGCTAAACTAAGATGGTGAACATAGTAAACATTATACCTCTTAAACATCAGCATGTAAGCGTTGTTATTGGGTGCATGCTGTCGTTAGCATTTAGCTCAAAGTACAGTCTCACAGAGCTGCTAGCATGCCTGTCTTGTTCACAATTTTTTGATATTCTACAGACCAAATAATTAACCAATTAATTAATCGTCAGATTAATCAATAATGAAAATAATTGTTAGTTGCAGCCATAGTTAAACGTTCCGATGCAGCTTTTATTCAAACATGGATGTTGGAAGGTAAATGAAAACAATCTTAGGAAGCATTGCTCTCATCAGTGTTCATCATAACTCAAAAGGTCTGGCTTACTTAAGTGTTCTTTAAGAGACCTTTTGGAGTCCCATCATTTATTAAAAACAAAATACACTGTTTTTGTCCGTGTTTAATTTGAGGTTTGGAAATTACCTGCAATGCAGCCACCATGTGGGCGAATTTCTTTTAACAGATGCGTCACAGATCAACAGCAGATATGATTAGTTTTTTAATGGTTTGGTTGATGTTTCTTTGCAGAGAATTAGATCAGCATGCAGGTTATATTTGATCCCCAGTCTTAAAATGTCATCTTTGGCCCAGTGGGATCAAAAAGACCACAATGAATGCAGCCACCCTGATGTTTCTTTTTAGTACTTCCTGCTAATCATCAAATCATGTGAGATCTCAGGTTCAAACTTCACTTTAGAGTTGGTAAATGTGATGCAGAGGGTGAGACATGATAAAAGCAACTGAACACAACATACCTGCAATATATATATATATATATATATATATATATATAATAGTGACTTCATGAAGCTTGTAATGTTTGATTTTTGCTGACACAGATATGTGCTAATTAAGCACTCTGGCTGTTTTTGAGGCTTGTGGTTGTGTTGTATTCCATTATGCTGTAAGATCTTCCTGTTTTTTGTTGTGCCTGTACAAAGATAATGAGTATAGAGTTTAACAAATGCCTCTTTGACTCAGGTTTAATAAACATTGTATGCTTCACAAATGTAGTCATTCCTGCAGGCCTATTGTATTGGACTTCTGAAGATGCAGATGTTTAATTGTGTCTAACTTGTGAAATTGATTATTTAAGATGAGCATTATCAGAGCTTATCATTATTTATCTTAAATTTCACTACAAAATGTTGCTAAATCAGGCTCAGTTTCAATCTTGGTGCAACTTTTGTATGAATTAGAATGACTTGTTGAGGAAGGAAATAATGTTTTAAAACACTTCAGAAAGGAAAGAAGAGGTGGCATCAGTTTATCGTGCAGGAGGAACAGCAATTCAGAGAAAAACCAAATCCGCCCATGTGACCACGTCTGGTTTCCTTCTGTTTTAGCATATGTGCCAGAACACGCTGTTCTCTCAATGAAGCCTCTTTGCTTCTGTTATGCAACACATCTAGCAAAGTGAAGCTGAGCCAAGCTAGTCACTCTCCTCCATTTTCTCATTAATTCTGCCACTAATGATTTGACTGGGGAGCGATTCAGGACCACAACATTCATTTGTAACAGGAGCTTTCTAAAAGGTCTTATAGAAACAGAGAACAAATAAACTTTTTTTACTTTGTTATTTTCTTTTATTGCATAGTTTTTCTTCCATAAAACCATTTATGCAGGAATCGCATGACTCTGGACCCCTGACAAAGATTACCCATCTATATCTCACTTTAATTACATTTTAGCATACAAATAAACAAAGCATAGTTTCTCATCAGAAAAGTGCCTTAATGTAGTGCAAGAAAAAGACCATGCAAGGTGAAGAGGATTTACAAAAAGCGAAAAAAAACTTTGTGGTCAACGTGCTATACTGTATATATCACTAAGTCGACAAAAACCTCACACAAAACATAGAAAATCAACATTCATAGCATATTTTATCCACAGTGAACTGTGTTTTCATAGCTTCATTGTGATAGACTAGATAACGATCATAATAACCACATATCTTTTAAATGTTGTACTCTAAATAGTACTACTGAGAAAGTGCAACCATAAAGGCGGCACATAGCTGACATTCACTCAAAGTGAAACTGAAAAATAAACAGAATGGACTTTATGTACATAACACAGAGTTGCTCAGTGGGCAGAGCCTAAAACACAGTTCACAAAAGAACAGTGAAAAGGGAAGGAGTAGGGGAGGAAGTAGCTGCTATTATGAAGCCAAGCTCTCTTGCTATTAAAAGAAAATGTACAATCCAGCCATATTAAGTTCTCTAAATTAGAAGATCAGCCTGGATAACCTTCTAAGATTATGAATGTCGTGGCTCTGAATGAATGCAAAAAAAAGAAGCTTGTCAGGCTGCTAACTTGCAGTTTGAAACTAGTTCTCTGGCTTTGCCCACCGAGATTTAACTCCGATGTTAATCATTAAATGTTTGTATATCTAAAATTTGATCTGTGAAATAGTTCCAAAGTCAATCAAACATAAGACTCCTTGGCGTAAGAAAATTCCTCAAACACAGGCTGGCTACATCTCCGTGACACAACCTCATGATGACTTGCAGACACAGACTCGGACATAGCTCTCTGGCGGAAAGGCTTCGGCCGCTCAACGATATTGACTTTGTCCTGTGCTGCTTGAGCAAAACAGTCTACGTACTGATTGACACGACAGGTAGCTGGGAAGTCATAATTTACAGAGGATGGACGGGACATTCTCTCCATCTTTTTGGCATCCTGTACAGTCATCAATCCATACTGTGGAGGAAGACCCACGTTCTGCACTGCCTGCTCGTATGCTGGAGGCCTGCAGGGCAGCCTGCTGTCCACCTGCTTAAACACTTCAATGGCCGACAGAGGGCGTGGTTTGTGCAGAAGCTCAGCTGGTGCGTCTGCTTCACTCTGCGAGTCCTCCTGGAGAGTTTCACAAGGGAAGGAGTTTTCCTTCTGAGAGTCTTTCTTCAGGCTGCTCCTGCTGAAGGCTCCTAAGCTCCTGGTCCTCAGTAGGACTTTACTGGCGACTCTCATGGAGTGTGAACGCCTCTTCTCATCTGAAATCGGTCTGGCAATGTCCTGCTGAGCCTTTGCAGGCATTGAAGGCTGGTTGGTGGTGTTTGCTCTCCTGGAGCAGGCTGGCGACCCCACTGGGGAATTGGTGAAAACAGAGCCTTCCGACTGATTAGAGGCAGCACTCTCTAGGGAAGAGCACGAGCAGTCCTTACCCGCCATGTAGGGCAGTGGATCCATGGTGGAGCTGCTGCTCAGTTTTGGAAAAGACAACACTGGCCTTGACTGCCCTCTGAGCAAGAAGGAGTCATCTGAGATCTGCTTTTTCAGAGGCTGCTCCTTAAAGTCCCTCCTCTCCATCGAGCAGTCGTCATGGCTCCGGGAGTGGCTGCACAGGCTCTCGAGATCAGCTGAGAGGAGGATGATGGGCTCAGAGCAGCGACGGTTGAATTCTGGCTTTGGGAAGATAGTATCAGTTGGCCAAGAGGAGGTGGTGAAGCTCAGACTGAGAGAGGAGGACGACCCACTCTCTCCATGTGTGGAGCTGGCACTCTCTCCTGCCTCGCCATCTCCATCTGGGTCGGTGCTGTCATACGCAGAGTCATGATGCTGAGAGGACAATGAGTCTGCAGAGAGGGAAAAGGAAGACATGATTTGGACGTCTAAATTTGACAATAATTATTCTTATTTACTCAATTTGTGCAAATTTAATTTATCTTGAGTAAGGGACTGTATGAAAATGATTAGGCAGAAGAAGGGGTTAGAAAACGGGGATGTATTTATTTAATTATTTGGTTTAAAATTTTGGGAAGAGCAAGGAAGGGTTTTTCATTTTCCAATGTGCCAGATTTAGATTTTGTTTCATCCATTTTTGCAGGATTTTTTGTAAATAAAGATTGAACAGATCAACATAGTTAAGCCATAAACATGCCTTTTGTGAGTGTCATGGATCAGAAAGGTACGGAGAAGACAACAATCATGCCTCTGTAAAATTGTTTTATTTTCTAGTTGCTAGTAGGAGCAATATCTAATCTTTGAGAAACAGGGATCAAACATTATCTCTCCAAAGAGTGCGCCTTCTTATTCCTCTAGTCAACAGTCACCGCCATTTGTGTTAAGTAAAAATGATTGTTCCCTAAACATATTAAACATATTAAACTTGCTATCCAAACCAAATATTGATAACCCTGGGGAGAACCCTGGTATTGCTTTTTTAACAGTTAAACATAAGGTTAAGCCCCCCTCCTCACCCTAACAATTTTAATACAGTCCCTAGAGGGAGATAATAAGATCTGAGTGATGTGTTAATGTACCTTCATCAGTATCCAGGAGATTTGGTATATTCTCTCCAAGTATCTCACAATGCTCAATCAGGAACTGAGTTAGCTCTGTGACCTGCAGCGAATCAGAAAAAGAAACACCATAAGTAAAAGTAACAACGATATCAATTTTCAAAACTAAAACTGAAAATTAGATAAAGAATTCTGAAAATCAAAGCTGAAGTTCTGAACAAATACTACACACAGTGCAGTGCTTCATTCAGTCAAGAGAGCGTGTTTTTTATTAGCACTAAACAAACAGCTAAGAAGAGTCTGTGCATTTGTAACTTTACTTATGAAACCTTTCAAGGTTTTCTGTACCGTGAACCGCAAAGCTTCAAAGCACCAAAAGTGAGAAAGTGTATTCATAACAAGACTTTCTACCTTCTTCAGCTTTTCCTGCTGCTCATCCAGCGGGGTGCCATCCAGCTGCAGCAGCGTGGGGCCGATACACAGTGCCAGGTTGTGGGCGTCCATCTTGTTGGTGTCAGCACTCTTGAGGATGTGATGAAGGACGCAGACTAGATGCTGGAGGAGGAGTTTATTGGCCCCCGGGAGCTTGTCTACCACCCTGTTGGCGGGTAGCAAAAGGAGGAAGGAAGTTTTTTAAAAAAAGAGAACAAAAAGAAGACATTAGCTTGGCGCTCTTTTTTATTTATTTAAAGTTTCTTCCTTCTTTTAAACAGAGGACAAACTGAAAAGGAGAAGTGTAGGTGGAGAAGTATAGGTGGAGGAGTGTAGGTGGAGGATGTTGGGAATGCTCTGCAAAACTCCACTCAAACTCTGTTTGCTTTTGACCACATAAGCAGTCATGAAAATACCACCAGATTTCCTTTCATATATAAATGTCATATATAAACACAAGCTGAGCTGAGCACAGTTGCAGAGGAATGGCTTACTTTTTGACTTCCAGAGCTCTCTGCTCAGTGTCTTCATTGTCCAGAGCCGTCATCCAGTTGTCATAAAGTTTAGACACCAGCAGGCTGCCGGGAAGCTCCTTCAGAAAACTCTGCAACAAGCAAGAGAGAGACAGTGGTGAGACACAGTACTTAGGAATAGAAAAAGATCTGGTGTGACACTCAACTGTGCTATCCAACCAAACCGATGCTTGTCTTTAGGATTTGAAGATGAAATGTGCAGGTGAGAACAAAAACAACTCATATTGTGGATGCTGACTTAAATACATTCTGTGTATTATGTTATAGCAGATTAAATATTATAAAACTACTATTAGTAGTAGTGGTAACTAAGTATAGTTACTCAGGTGTTGTACTTAAGCACAATTTTGAGGTACTTTACTTGAGTACTTCCTATTTATGCTACTGTATACTTCTACTCTACTACATTTCAGAGGCAAATATTGTACTTTTTACTCCATTACATTGTTATGACAGCTTTAGTTACTAGTTACATTGCATATTATTAATACAAAATACAATCAATAAATACATGATGATGTATTATTATAGACTAAGCTATCTAGTTGCAACATTAAAGTGATGATGCATCAATTTTTTTGCATAATGAGTACTTTTGCTTTTGGTACTTTCAGTATATTTTGATGCTAATACTTATGTACTTAATTTGAATGCATGCCTTTTACATGTACCAGAGTATTTCTACAGTGTGGCATTGCTGCTTTTTCTCAAGTAAAAGATCTGAGTACTTCTTCCTCCACTGTGGTAGTAGTAGTGGTAGTGTAGTTGTAGCAGCAGTAGTAGTATGGCACTAGTAATTGTGGTTTTGGTAGTAGTGGTAATGGTCGAGTAGAAGCATAATTTATAATAGTAGTTTAATTACAAATGGGAACGTACTTTGAGCAGCCCGACAAGCTGAACGACCGGCTGGCCCTCCAAGTCCACCTCCAGGCCGCTGTTGAGGTTCTCTCTGATGTCCCTCATGTTCTTGCTGTTGCCAGGTTTCCGAAATACTCCCTCCGTGGACGGCCCTCTCTTTCTCAGCAACACCAGCATCTCCTGGTGAAAGAACGGGGCCAGAGGTGAGGAGAGGTGAGGTGAGATTATCATAGATAAAAACTAAATCAAGCTGTGTGTGTGTGTGTTGAGTGCATGTCGGGCTGAAACTAATCAACGTGCAGCTCGTGTGCTTGCATGGTTTCCTGTCTTCGCTGACAAAGAACTACTGTCAAATGTCAAAGGAAGAATTACATCGATCTTAACAAGATATAATAAAATAACAAAATGAAAAGAAAATAATAAAAATGCCCTAAGAGAAACTTGACTGGAAAGTGGAAGTGATGAGTGGAGAGATCTGACATTTAAGGCAGGAAGTCAACTTACTGCGACTGGTTTGGGTAGCGAGCAGTCGTCTGGGCATATCTGGCAGAGAGGCCGTCCAAACAGCTGTGTCTTGGCGTCTGTATCTGCTCGGCGTGCTTTGCTGACAAAACTAGAGCCCTTTCTGAGCCTCTTCACCAGGTTCCACTTGGTTTCTGATGGGAGAAGAAATGTTTTGTCCATCAGCTTATTCAACATTTTAGATTTTAGATTGTATATAATGCTTCTGTTCACAGTAATCTAGAATCAGTGCAACAAAAACCGGTGTGCAAGAATTGAGGCCACAGTGCCAATTTCTCAAAAACTGTTTCCTCCACTTGCTCAGTAGTTTGATTTCCTTCTTCTGTCTCTGTGGTTGTTCTCTTTGGTCTCATATCTACACATGGCACAATTAATGAGCCCCTCCCTCCACCACAGCTGCCACTGAGAGTCTTTCAAACTCACCAGTGGACTGCGTCGGCTTGTCCTCTTGGTTAATCGACTGCTTCGACAGACCAGAGACCATTGCATCGCCCTGGCAACAAAACAGAGAAAAGGTGATGCAAAGATGAGTACGCAAGAGGAACCATGAGTATGACAAGAGCAACGAAGGGAGGGGTTGTCTTTTCTCACACCACAAACCCTCGCCCTTCATGCCTACTAACACGTGAATGAGTTAGTGAAATAATCGTACTATGAAAGACACTAGTACTGTAGAAGCCAGCAATCAATCACACGTGTCAGTATTCAAGTATATAATCTTTTTCATTGGCATTTGAATTGTGATTCAACTGTATTTTTTGCTGCTACAGTATATGCATTTCAAAAGCTGCACATATCCAGTAAATCTGTCCACTGGCCTCCTTTCGGCATGAGTCGAAAGGTACAGGTGTCTTTCACAACCAGCTGTTGCACTTGAATATCTTTAATCTCAAGAAGCCCGTGAAAATGGGGGTTTTACTTACATCAAGTGGAAACTCAATGAATTGTTCCATTCCACCACCTGTTAGAGTTTTAGCCTAAAAGATAAAAGAGAGAAGGGGACATTTAGTAAAAGCTCTTATTTTCATATTTTGGTTTCTATTGGACTTGGCAGTGAGAGACTTACTGTGATGCTGCCGCTCAACACCTTCATGAGGACGTCTGGAGGTGAAGAGGCACAACCAACCCTCACTTTTGTGTGTTTAATTTTTCTGTGATGAGAAAAAGATACATATAATACATTTACTATACTTACTATTACTATTTGGCTTCAAACTCTTTGCACCCTCTACATGAGTATTCACTTTTTACATTTAGTCTGCTTTTTGATTCTACACTACCACACAGTGTAGTGTCTGTTATTTGAAGTATATCAACCTATCAGTGGATCAATATTATTCTATTACATACTTTTTTAGAGTAACAGTGACAAAATGAACACTGTTCTTCACAATTTAAAGATTTTATCTTGCTGTAATCAACACCACATTATCTATAAACTTGATTCAATTCAATAAATTCAACTGAAACTGACTGATACTGATACTTATATTCATTTAGCTGATAATTGTGTACTTCATGCAGCAATACGATGTTGTCAACATTGATCAAAATGACTTTACAATCTAGCTGTGGTACTGCCCAACTCTTATCACTATGAGAAATGAAAGGATATTTATGGCAATTTGTTGATAGCATAAAGATTATTAAATGCCTAATATGAGAATAATGTTGTTTCTTACCTGTGAAGAGTATCTAACCAGCGTTCTTTCACCTCAGGCGAGCTGTTGGCAAAAAAACAGCATGGTATGAGTTACTAATCCACAGAGAGATTCAAACAGACCAGCAGATACAGTGGGAGGAATGAGACAAAGTGCACACCCACGTTCTCTTTTAACAACTCTGGTTGAAACTGACTCAGTCATGGGAACAGGAAGCAACGTCACGGCGGCTCCCAGCCAGACACCTTCCACTTCCTCCTAGACTCAGTGTGCTGTGGCTTGGTGTCCGACCGTCAGTGGAAACATGACGACGAAACACATACGTGTGCCTGCATTCACACCTGAAGGGCTTCACCTTTAATAACCAGTGCCCTCATTAATGCCAAGCAGCTTGCAGTACCATATGGCTGTGTGCCAACAAGTGAGCACAGGGTTTCTCATAGGCTCCATGACCCCCTCCATGTGAGTGAATAGGAATGAAACCTTCACACACTTAATCATCACCAGAGTCAAATCATCTAATCAGAAATTTCATTTTCTAACAAAACAACTCAAAAACCGACCAGGGGATTCATCATCTTGGGAGACAACAGCGAGTCAAATATAGATTTATGGTTTGATTGATGACTTTGCGAGAAACGTGGGAGTCCATGAATAACACATATGACTGCCACAAGTGAAGCATTTCTCAACTGGTGCCATTTAGTGCCTTTGATGTGACAGAGCACATGCCATTTACTGTAGAGAATGTATTTTCATTCCTATTAGTGGATTTCACTATCATTCAGTGTTTAGTGTAAAGGCCAGTATTTCCAGAGAAAGCTGATGTTAATCCCCTCACATGAAGGTTGGTTTGGCAGCCAGCGCCGCACTTCCTATTTTTCAACCTCTTGATGCTGCAGGGAGGACGTTCTCTTTGCTACTTCCCTGTTTTTCACTTTATCAGAGATTTTGGTTATGACACAGTATACGTATTCTACGTTGTTCAGTCTGTTCCTAGCATGTAGCTGGGTAGCTAACGCTAGCTAGCAGATATCAGGTTAATGTATAAAAAAGAAAAAAAAAACAACTGGAACAAATGAATTACTCTGCAGACTTTTCATCAGTGCTGAAACTGATTATTAAAGTAGATGTCTGAGCTGTGTTTAGTTGAAGCATCTGGCACTAACAGTTGTAGCTGTAAGGGATAATCCGTGTCTTTGTAAAAACAGGTATGCATAATGAAGATAACCTTGTAGCTGGTGCAGGTCTGTCTTACACATGAAGAACTAAAAATATGACATTTTAGTCATGCTGCATTTTGCATTGAGAAAAAAAGAAAATCGACTGAAGATCCTCACAGCCACATATATGCATGATCGTGCCTAAACGTGTGCAATCAATCATGCAAGCACATGTGAATCAAAACACTACACAGTGCTGTTTGTGTGTGAGTCATCTGCTGTGTGTCTGCTCACCAAAAACACACCAAACAAAAAGTGAGAGGCCAAGCCAAAACGAGGGTCACCCTGAGGTCAATATCCCTCGTCGTTCCCTCCTCATCCTCCAGTTCATCTTCAAAACTGTAAAGCCAGACGTCCTCGAGGCTCACTCTGTGCTTCAGACGGTAGCTGGCAGTTGACCTGTTGATACAGAAGCAGAAAGAAATGCAGCAGAGCTTCAGGATTCAGGAGGTGTTATGGTATAGACATGCAACTGACCAGAGCAGAGGTAATATATATACAGTAGAAATGATGTGAGAAACAGACATGGACGGATTAACACACTGGGGGGTCCTGGGGGAAATAGGAATTGAGGGCCCCCACTGACCCACTGTGCACAGTCACCTTCAAGAGCCCATCATTTACACAGCACACAGCAGATTAAACACTGAATAGTACCATATACATTCATCTCTAGGCAAGGTAGCTTTATTTATATAGCACATTTCAAACACAGAGGTAATTCAAAGTGCTTCACATAGACAAAGAAAAGCATTAGAATGACATTCAAAACAGTAAGAATAAACTCAATTAAGACCGAATAAAATTAAATTCTAAAATGAGATGAAACACAGTTACAGTGCAACAACCAATGCAACACGGGAAATAAATGTGCATTAGAGAAACAAGTCACAGCCTTTCTACTGTATATAACTCTAAGTCTGTTTACTGTTCTGTACTGTAGTCACAGCTGTGCTGGGCGTACTGGAACAGCAGGCAGGTTTGTGGTACAGAGATGAGTGTGACTGTCCTCCCACTCAAGCAAGAGGTATAAAACAGCTCTAATCTGACTCAACTTAAAGTTTATTTATATATATTAAGATTTTAATCGTGCCCACTAATAATAACAACAAGCCAAAGAAGTGAGTAAAACTGGACATTTTAATCCTAAAATAATTTTCTCATTAAGGGCAAAGTGTATAAGAGGATTTCCAAAATGGCTCATATAGTTTTCTAGTTCTTAATTCAGTCAGGTCTCTAGGTATGTGTTGTAATTTGCCTCATTTCAAGATTGATTTTAGATTTCAGATGTTGTTGCTTGTGAGAGACTAAGGAACCAGCATTTAGAAGTGAAAGTACCTCACTGACACATTTTTGTTTGTTTCAAAGGCAACAGAACTTCAGCTGAAGATGTGTTGAAATTACTTTTTGAGATTTAGACGTTTTTTCAGTGAATACCGTTGAGTTTCCCCTCATGTGACTCCACTCAGAGGGAAGCACCATGCTTTCTTTTTCTAGTCACAGTGACCAAACACAACAGCTTTTGCTGCTGGGAGATTCCCCAGTAGTCTGTGTATGCAGTCCAAAAATACACGTTTTGCTTTACTTCCTCTTTCACTCTCCCATTCCAACTGTACAAATATGTGACATTTTTCAGCAGAAAGTTATTTAAATTCCACATCAGCATTACAACTGTATTTCCTACCTTTGTTTTGTATTTTCTGTCAGTAGTTTCCCCGTGGTAAATTATTTGTTCTGTAGACACTGAAAGTAACTGATGATCACCATCTATATATTGGCGTATATATTAATATATATACACTTCTTACTTGAGTTTGGCGAAGACAATGACATCACTGAAGAGGAACAGGTGTCTCTCCTTGGTCTTCGAGCCCTCGGTGACCTGAACACACTCGTCCAGCAGCAGCTCTCCGTTCTCACTGGTGAGTCCGAGGACGAATGGACTCTGCTCCACGGAGACCCAGTAGGAAGCCTCCTCCCTGAGGGAGAGGACACACACAAAAAGGGTGTGAAAAACCCACAGCCAAGACCAGACTAAATTTGGTAATAATGCTTTTTGTAGGACCAATGTCAGCATCCTTAAACTGCAAATGTTGACATTTTGGAGGTACAGTAAATGGCTTTTAATGATATACAACAGCCTAAAAATCTGCATTTTATTGGGAAACCACCAACTAAACAAGAATCTGTATGCTTGGTTGACAGATGTGGGGTTCCAAGACCAAACAGAGAGATTTAGTAGAGATTTTAAAGAAGAGTTCAACATTTTGGGGGAAATGCTTCGCGAAGAGTTAGATGAGGACACTGATACCACTTGGTATGGATCTTCTCAGCTAACTCTCTGTTGAGGTATTCATGCTAAAACTGTATCTTTTGCCTAATAATGACGTCTGAAGCAAGAGCAGCTTCATAATGTAGTTTCACAGTTAGCCGCACCAGCTGTTTTTCACAAAAATATGAATATTAACTATTTCCTGAGATAATGTTTTCTTTGAAATGTTCATTATGTGCTGTAACACATTGCATAAGTTTTTGCGTTAGAGCACCTTATGAAATCAGATGGTTAAGAACTGAATAAATATTAATGAAAGCGCCTTGAACTGTAGCTGCCATAAAGTGGGGAAAGTGTTATCAAATTCATAACAGGTTCATCATCACACCATTATTCCAAAACATTTTGTCCTTCATTTCAATGTTACAAAAGATGGGAGAGATTTTAACTCATTTGAATTCAAAGCAATGATATCTTGAATGCCATTAGGGCCAACTGAGCTGTCTAGATTAGTGATTGCCTTGGAAATCCAAAGCTATGTCCCATTTCGACCCCTCTTCACATGTGCCAGGAGTCTATAATTTACAAGTTTTCAACTCTAAAACTCAGATTGCCTCATTTGAAACAGGTAAACGTATCCAGTATTTCACCAAGATTAGAGATAAGAATTCATATTTGTGTAGCAGAACATTGTTGTGTTTCTTCTTTCCTTTCCCATTAGTCATCTCATGAACCCATCAGTTTTGTTTTACAATCTGAAAGGGTGCATCACTCGTAGGCTAATACATATTGAACTACACCTATGGCAACAGGTTAAAGGTTGACACTGCTGCGTTTTAAGAGTCAAAAAGGTTGGGAACCACTAGTTAGTTATAGGCTACTGGATCAAATCGGTACAAACAGCCTTCAAATCTGCATCTCTGCACTTGACATCCTCTGTTTGTTTCATTCTCCTGCAGGTGTGATATTGGAAACTACCAAACATCAGCAGCGATACTGGGCAACAACTGAAAAGGCAAGAAGTTACTACTGTTGTAACAGATTCATGAAGAGTGACCTTAATTCAATTCAATTCAGTTTTATTTATAGCGCCATATCATAACAAAGTTATCTCAGGGCACTTTTTCATATAGAGCAGGTCTAGATCGTACTCTTTATGTTTATAGAGAGCAGCACTAGGCGACAGTGGCAAGGAAAAACTCCCTTTTAACAGGCAGAAACCTCAAACAGAACCAGGCTCTGGGTGAGCGGTCATCTGCCTCGACCTTAAGAAGCCCACTATTTTGTTTTGTAAAAAAAAAAACATATTCACTGACTATAATCAATAGCCTCCAACACTGTGATCCTTACCTAAATACCACAGAGAGTGTAATCATGTTTTAATTTGAAGAAAAAATTTGAAGATAGTATGTGAAGGCATCACCTACCGTGACGGATCAATATCATGTCAATAACCTGATATGATTATTATTATAATAATACACTCACAATGTATGGCTAAGAAACTTGGATCAAGAAGTTTTCATTCTTTTGATAAACAGTGATTTTATCTGCAGTTCTGGATTTTTTTAGGGGATTACCTGTCATCTCACTTGACATTTCACACCACTGTTTATCTGTGTATTTAATAATAACATTTAAAAAAAATCAATCTGGTTATGTCACTGCTGCTCGTGCTTAGAAAATGCTCAATGTGCATCAAATCAACACAAAAGTCAAGGTGTACAGAAGTTGTTTGTGCTAAATGATTATGAAACCAGTTTTGGTCACTGCTCTTCCCACTGACTTTGAGTTCAGGGCTCAAATTCAAATTGTTGCAGCAGAGGTACTTTCCCTGTTACCCTTCTGGCCTACTGAAGATGACACATAAATTACCAGCAAATAAAACAGAGGGAGAACTAATCCAACTGGTGGTTATTGTCGTGTGTAAACACAAACAACAGAAAACAACCAAAATATGAAATGAAAGTTTTATAAAAGCTTATAAAAGCACCGTTAACCTGAACCTCTACTACTTAACTAACTATTACCCAGTCATTTTCTATGTATAATATTAATCTCATTATATTATAGCAGTTATTGTTATGGAATAATTATATTTAACTAAGCACACATCTATTTTCTTTATGGTGAGGTACTTGCTCAGTCAGTGGCAGCCCACCTACAGTGAAACTAACACCCACGGAGTCCCCCACCTCATGGAAATGCACAACGTGTGTGTTTGCGTGTGTCTGAGCGTTGAATAGGTGTAAGAGTGGGATGTGTCTGACATTTCTTTTCTTTATCTTTGATGTACTTGCCCACTGGATTGTCTGGTGGTCTTTGTGCGATCACTGCAATAATAACTCTAAAAGGTTAAAGAGTTAAATGTCAGATATGTAAGAGGAGGTGATGAAAATCCTACACATTACGAATCTGACTAAAGAGCCTAATGATCAACTTTCTTTCTATTTATTTATTCTATTTTCTAAGTGTAGTTAGCAACATCGTCTTTTTGTTGAGTGGAATTTAGTTCCTGTCAGGATTCCTCCAAATTTCCAAAGACATTTTTGCATTGGGTTTTCAATAAAGTAAATCAACAATTAATAATAATATGTTTTGGACTTGTTTGGAATATAATAACTATGAGCAAGTACTGGTCTTTCAATCATACAGGGCTGTCTTGATCAGACCGGTAAAGCAGTGCTCAGTCCTCGAAAACATAAATACCAGAGACCATACATAATATTTTTTAATTATTTGGACTTTATTTATTAGGCTAACTGTTTTATTACATTGAAGATGAAGATCTACATGTCGCTTCAAAACCCAGACGACATGAACTCATGTCGATGGTAGCTACAGCCCTAAATACAGTTTATTTAAAAGTACAGAAAATTCATTGAACTTAAGTTCCTAAAAGTACCTCATAATATAAGTGACAAAAATGCTACTAAACACGAAGCACAGTTACCTCTGTGTAGTGTCATTTAAGCTACTGGATGCCTAAATTTCCCTTGGGATCAATAAAGTATCTGTCTATCTATCTATCAATCTATCTACATAGCCTACTGTAGTGGCTCCCAAGATGGAGGTCGGGAATTCCAATGAGGTACTGCTAAATATGAAGGGTCACAAGATTATTTTTCTTGTATAATACTGGATATTTTTACGTTTTCAGGCTTCGAAAAATCCTTCAAATGGCAAAATCTGGGAAAATGATTCCCTGGTTGAACTTTTCACATTTAACATCCACATAGAGGCCACAACTTGTGAGAAGGGAAAAAGTTTGGCAACTGCTGGTGTACTGTATGTAGCCCTGTGCCATGCTGCTTTTATGTATAAGGCTATATTGTTATATTATGAATGTACATATAGGAACTTGTCTGCACTGCAGTCTCTTTAGTCCTGTTGTCATTGTATAATATTGATGATATCACAGCCAACTGCAGTCTGAAAAGGTCAACTTCTTCATGTTAGAGGACTGAACACGATAACCTGCTAATTAGGTTTTTTCCAGAGCTAATGATTTGAAATAGAAGGCTGACCTATATCAGACAACCAGCCTGGTCCTCAGAGTCAGACTGGTTGTGACTTGAGGTTTAAGGGGTCTGAGCTATGTGTAGGTTGCTGTTTCAAAACCCCACTCTGTAAATTCCCTTGTATGTGGCCTGAAGACAGCAGGGCGATATCAAGGTCACATGACGCTGTTCAACACGTGGTGGGATCACAGTGAGGGGAAAATACTTCTTTTTTTTCTTCATATGGTATGTCGAGGGCTAATTCTGTGACGATGGCAGAGTTTATTTGAGGTTGTGCTCCTATGTGCTGCCATCTGCAGGCTGGAGGCTGCAGGAAAGAGAACGTGAGCCTGAAGGATTTACATAAAAATGTTCCTTTGAAACTAGTCGATGGCTGCATGTGAACAGAAAGTTGCTACAATATTTGATATAATCTAATTTCTTAATAAATAGTAAAACACCCTGAATAGCATTCTCCAGTCGCTCTGAAATGTGGGTAATACACGGCCTACAGCTTCTTTGAATCAGGGCTGCAACTGATGCTTATTTTCATTACCAATTATTTTCTCGATTAGTGAATTAATTGTTTAGTAAGGTCAATTGTTACACGCTCCCCCTTTCTTATGTTCTTCTCCCTTCTTCTTTCTCAGGTGCTCCTGATCAAGGAATCAGCGGTGGCCGGCCCCTATTTAAAGGAGATCTCGCTTTCTCTCTCTCAGACCAAGCAGCCTTCTGACTGTTCAGTCTTCTGCTTCCTTATCCTGTGTTTCTTTCTTTTGAGGATGGAGGTCTGGTAGTCCAGTTTTCACGGCTCTGTTTGTTAGTATAGTTTTGGGGGAAAGCTCTGGGTCCAATGGCCCGCTATGTGGCTGGCCCAGACTTCCCCCATCCCTTTGTTATATTTGGCCAGGCCTCCAGTAGTTCTGGTTAATGTGCAGTATTATTTGGTTTATCAATAAAATCCTTTTTTAACAAACTAATCAACTGGAATGGCGTCCTCTGTATATGTTGCTGGCCACAGGTTGAGCCAAATGTTTGTGTTGTGGTGGTGAGGGCAGGGCTGGTTATTGTTTTAGTGCTGATACCAAAGTACAAAATTCCTCAAAAAAATACGTCACATCAGACAAAACCTGCTGTGAACACCTGCTTTAATATTATCTTATTTTCAGATGGTCCACATTTACTCTCTGCGTCAACACCTAAAGCTGTCAGTTAATCAGGCCTGCAGTTGTCACCAAAGTGTGGTGACAACTGCATACAAAAGGTGAAACATCCTGCAGATGAGGGGGGAAAGTGTTGTTACATAACAATGTTACATAACTGACATTACGTCATCTTGGGGAAACGTCCAACTCATCCATGTCCATATGAGGCAGGTTTGACCTTTGACCTTTCTGATGTTTCCAGGGCTCAACATTTTGGATTCACTTGATAAACATATATTTTTTATATGAAACGCTTGTTATAATCTAAATTTTTCCTCTCTCTCTCTTCCGTTTGCTACCTTCACTTTCTTTTAAAGATTCTTCTATTCAATTTTAAAGTCTCTACATTGGTTACCTGTTAGTTTTTGTATTGATTTTAAAATTCAGAAGCAGGTTCCAGTTACACAACTCTACTTTGAGTCTCCAGACCACTACTACTAATGAGAAGCCCCAACAACATCTGTTAAACCGCTCAGTGGTCAACAGCAGAAAACTGAAAAAGATTGTGATCTTGCAGCTCTCGGAAAGCAAATGTTCAATGGACAGAAAAAGGTTTAAAACAATGATGTACACACCTGATAGGAGACCATGGCATCCCCAGCGCCTTCCCAAAGACCAGTGACGGGGCAGAGCGTCGTCTCTGAGCCAAGTGTCTGAGGTGCTGCAAGAAAACATTGGACTTGTAATTCCTATTGGTATGCGATTATAAAATAAATAAAATACCATTTAAACTGTCGGATTTTCACAAACAGGTTTTATTAGCGTGGAATTTAACTTACAAGCACAATTTCTCACCACAACGTTATTATATCTGGAATAATGGGGATATTTTATATAAAAATAAGATTAAGAATTTTTTTATTAAGAATTGGTTTCAGATATTTCAGAGGTCATTCTTGCCAGGTAAATAAATAAATGGAAAATGGAAGGACAAATCTAGGAGTTTTCATAAGCACTATAATTATTTCTTCTGATAATGTGCTAGCAGTCAAAATTGTGACCAGTAAGTGAAAGTTAAATTATTATGTTGAGACACTGTCTCATAATTATGATGAACTACAGTATATTACAATAATGAAATACTGACATTTGAAAATTAAAATTAAATGAAACAAAAATGAACAGCCTGTACTTACTGCAGGCACAGCAGTGCTTTGAGACCAAAGCTAAAGACCAACATCAGCATGCTAACATGCTCACTATGACAATGTTAACATGCTGCTGTTTAGCAGGTAATGTCCACCATGTTCACCATCTTAGTTTCTCGTGTTAGCATGCTAACATTTGCTAATTAGCACTAAACACAAAGTACAGCTGAGACTGATGGGAGTGTCATTAGTTTTTCAGGTATTTGGTCATAAACCATAAAAAAGTATTGGATGGAAGTTATTACAATTCATCCTGAGGGGAACATGAATGTCCTTGCCCAAGTTTCATGGCAATCCATCTAATAGTTGTCAAAACATTTCACTCAAACCACAAATTTCAACCTCATGGTGGCGCTAGAGGAAAAGCCAGGGGTTCACCAAAGTCAGTATGATTCATCCTCTTAGGACCATGAACATCTGTGCAAAATTTCCTGAAAATCTGTTGAAGAGTTGTTGAGATATTTCAGGCTGGATGGCACAGCTAGCAAGCTGAAACCCAACTTTTTTATGAACCCTAACCTTTCAATTTTCCCAGCAGGAACATTCTTCCATACACACATCAACTCTGTTTTATTAATTTGGGTGAAAGAAAACAAACAGATTTTCTGTCTTGTTGTGGCTGCTCTTGTGCTCTAATTGCTGGACCAACTGAGAAACTGGGTTAAGCAGAATTGAAGACAAAGCAAAACAAAACAAACAAAAGCAGGAACACTTGACAAAGCATCTCTTTCTGGCCTCTGTCTCTGCAGCCGGTTCTATGCTGGCACACGAAGTCCACTGACTCGTGATGGACAAGGACCAGGACACAAAGGACCGGGGTGACCTACCAGTCCAGGGTGCACGCATGTACTTCATGTGAAGTATGGATTCTCTCTGTGTATGGGTCAATTTGTCATGTGCTTTTCTGTCATGAAGGAATTCTTTGACAGTAAAATTCAAGATTTATTATCATGAATGTGAGATTCTGTTCAGTATCTTATTTCGTGTTTGATATTCTTTATTCAGCACCTGCAATACACCTTAAATATATTTTTGAATGCAGTAGTAGCCATCAAAAGCCTTCAAACATGATGAAAAATGTTAGTGTTTCTTCAAAGTGGGCACACAAGAGCCAATCATATTTTCCGTTGTCAGGGATAAATCACTCCAACACTGTCATCATCGGTTTTGAAGGTCTTCATGTTGAAAGAGCCCAGAGATGACGAGATGAAGAAGAGATGAAAGGAACTGCAGTTCAAATTGCATAGTTAGACTCTAATAACATTAGAGGACCGCAGATAGCTACGACAACAATCATACATCCATCTCCTGGAAATTACTGGGCTGATAATCTATGCCGTTTGCTACTGAGCTTGTAGTATCTCTAATAAATGTTGGCTTTAATAATCCTCAGGCCAAACTGTTTGTGTTGCATTGTATCTTACACCTGCAATAACAATGATAGATAATTCTCTGTAGGATGTCACTACGGGCAACAGCGTTCACATTACACAGTGAGTGTAGAACAAAGTCAAAAACAAGAGTTTGTTCTCTTGTTTTTGACTTTGTGCAATAACTTTGTTGAGTTAAAAAATACAATGCTGCTGGTACCTGACTTTTCCTTAAAGTGTCTGAATTTTCATTTAAAATGTTTTTTTTATATAAATTACACAAAAGACAAAGAAAATATGATCATTTTTACCTATTTTTGGCCATACACGGTCATATTGACTGCACAGAATTTCGCACAATTGGATTGTTATTTTTTGGCAGTTGGAGATGTATCTTGGTTGCTTAGCAACTATTATTGTCTATTATTGTGTCAAAGAAATGTTGCAAGAGGTCGGGAGTCCCTGCTGTGCCGTGCTCCGCTGCCCTGCACTGCGCTATAGCCTGGGCTATTCATTAGTTCTGCTGGTAAACAATAGATGATGTAAAATGCTTAATAATCTAAAAAAAATACATTTAATTGTTATTTTCTTGTTCTGAGTAATGCTAAATTAATTTAAAATGCAAATGGGATCTCTGATGGTTATTACCCTACAGAAAAATACTGGTGTGAATATATGCAATAATTACAGTTTATATGCGATGGTAAATAATAATAACTTTACTTATATAGTACCTTTAAAAACAGAGTTTACAAAGTGCTTTGACAGACAATTAAATACATAATTAAACTTGATAAATGTACATTTTGGTGTTATTTTATTTTTTTTAAGATATCCTACCAGAATAAATGCATTAATCTCTCAATTGGGTATTTATCATGAGAGATTACAGAGTTTAGAATTTAAACAGGCAAAATGGCAGCTTACTGCAATTCTAGCAGTTAATGTGGAATATGTAAATGATTATTTAATTTAGAAAAGCCAAATCACCTAATAAGTCCTCATACGTAAATGACTAAATAGGTCTTTTGTCATTGCCTTCCCAAAGAACCCATTGTGCGCCTCTATTAGCAGGATGATTTCATGTGTCAGAGCTTTACAAAACTGCCAATATAACCATCAAGAAAATGATTCTCATGAGAGTTTTCTGCTCTGCCACCTCTATAGTTATATAGAAAGATCAGGGTCATTGTTAAAAGGAACCAGTGTTGACTCTAAGGCGTGATGGGGGCTGCAGTCTCCAGTGTCAAGGTGCACGCCATCCTTTCTTCATGACCTCCTCCTCCAAGGTGCAGTCACACCAGCGCATGTTCCTGCAAACATTCACCCCATCACCATCGTATTCACGGACAGTTTAAGTCCGTAATGACAAATTCACGGACGCGTTTGCTGTGTCAGTGGTATCTCCCAACTGGCCCCAACACATTTGCAGGTCAGAGTTCATGTTTGTGTTAGAAATGGAAGTCATTTTACACTCCCAGTCAATAAACTGCACTACTCTTACACAGTGTTCACAGTTTGTGATCACTTTGCGCATTTTTTAATCGTTAAATCAAATCATAACTGGTCTTGTGTCAAAGTCTTTCCCCTTCAAATTGTGTTTTCCGCAGCGTTGGGGTTAGGGTTAAGGGGAAACGCAAATCAACAGGGAAACAGATTTCAACACAACACCAGGAAATCAAATTGACTGTTACTATAAGCTTAAGGGGTTTCTTGGCAGTATAGCAACTTCACGCTACTTCAGCCTTTGCTTTTGGGAGAGGACAGTAATTATTTGCACGACCACGAGAGTTTTCTTGTCAGGAAAAACATGTGGGTCATTTTAGGCGTTTCAACTAACAACAGACTCCAACTACAAGCAAGTTTGGAAATTCTTCCATTGGTATTTCTAAAGCATAAATAAAGGGTTGATTCTCGGTTCTTAGTATACAGAGGCTACATGTACAGTATATGTTGTTGATAGTAGTTTGCATCTGCAGTCTGTGAAGCTCAGAGACCCTCTATAACTACCATCACTGATAGCTCAGGATTGACACGTCACACTCAACAGCTGAAGGACCTCTATTCGAGCGTTTCATTCACCTCTCACCCGTCTTATGCAACACAGCCTTCATATTGCTCCCTTTGACACACAGCAACTGATGAACAAGATGTTCATGCAAGTGTCAGATTCATGAGGCTGGAACCATTAAAAAAGCAGTGGGATCAGTACTCACAGGGCGTAGAGAAGGTGCAGCATCATCATAGCTTCCTCTCCTCATTGCTGCAGTTCCGTAATCTGGAGAGTCCATGCTGTTGTCTCCGAGCGAGCCCTCGACCCCCTGCTGTCCTGTACTGTAGCTTGTGTAGTCAGCTGGCAGTTTTAGCTCTGCAAGTAGAGGGGAGGTAGCTTGTGTCCCACTTTGAGGGATCTGCTATGAACGAGCCGGGGAGCGGCTGCAGGATGACGCCTCCTGTCCTGCAGAACAGATTCTTCTAACTGGTGCTAATGAGGGTTACAACAATGGAGGCCCGGCTGGCACACAAAGTAGGAGAGAGGGTTTTTGTGCCTGACCTGGAGCTGCAGTGCCAGTCTGATCCATAACCTGTACCCACTGTACCCATCCCTCCATCCATCCCTCCCTCCATCACAGCCTGTCCTGTTCCGCTCCAGTGGGGCAGCTTCCTTCCATAATGAGATCGCCGTGAGTCCCATCAGGGCCTGCCGCCTCGTCCCCATTTCCAGGCTAACGAGGGTGAGATGCCGTGACACAAAAACAGGGTCTCACAGATTCTTCCCATCCCCCCTGTGCATACATGAATAGGTGCACACACACACACACACACACACACACACACAGACATACTTTTAGAGTTGAGTTTTAAGGCTAGTGCAGAGTACTTTCAGTTTAGTCAAGCCTAATGTATAGAAATTGTCAACTCAACTCAACTTTATTTATATAGCACCTTTCATACAAACATGCAGCCCAAAGTTCTTCACATAGTACAAACACAGAAAATAGAAAAAGAAATAATAAAATACACAACAATAAATATAATTTTGCACAACAATAAAACAATAAAATGTTAAAAATAGATAAAAGTCAATAAAATAAGTAAACACAAAGGATAGAACTAGAATGAAAACCAATGATTAAGACTTAAAAACTAAGGCAACAAATGACGAGGCACCTAAAGTAAAAGCCAGGCTAAAAAGATGTGTCTAAGGTTTCTTTTAAAAATGTCCACAGAGGTGGACACTGAAGCCTCTGATGTTTATGTCACAGAAAGACAGGTAACTTTCGCATGCTCTGTAGGAAATTCAGGGTCTCCTTTTTACCTGACCTGCAACTATTTGGACTAAACATGCAAACTCCAGTGATAACTTGTCAGCGGGGGGACATTCAAACAAACAAACAGCGCTTTTGCCCTTTTGTTATTAGTGTTTTGAGTTGGCCCTGGTCCTGGAGGACTCGATTTAGTCTTGTTTAGAAAAGTTAATGGTTTCCATCTAGTTGTCAAAAGCTCAGCATGGAGCTAATTCTGAGTAGGTTGCTGTTTTCATGACTCATTTGATCTTGGCTGTCTGGCAGCGTGGCAGTGATGGGCGACATTTACTCTACAGATGTACTTAATAATTGTCTGCAATTTATTCCAATTCACATACGCTTCCTTTAATAGATCTATTTTGAGACAGTTTTCCATTTTCAAGAGGTGTGCGCATATGTGTGTGTGTGTGTGTGCGTGTATGTGTGCATGTGTGTGTGTGTGTGTTTTGATTGCCACTGAAAAGTAATTAAGCTTCCACAGACTGATACGCCTCTTTGTAAAGCTTTGCCATGCCCAGACGCAGTTTTTTCCTTCCAAAGTTGAATGTTTGAACACACTAACCAGAGCTCAGCACTGCCTTTGATACTTTATCAATGTTCTTTCCTTTCTTTTCTTTTTTACAGCATTTTAACTTTGTTGAGTGTATGCCTCCACGGTAAATTTCCTGATGAAACCCTGTGGAGTTCATACAGGGAAATGCAATTAAGTCTTATTGCTGATTTGGACGATGGAGGAAACACTGCGTTGCTTTGCAGCTTTGTTCATCAATGCAGCCTATTGTCAAGAGGTTATATAACCTGCAGCACATACACAAAGCCTCGCTAAACATCTCACTGCAGTGCTCATCTTTAAAGACCTTTCTCAGGAACAGTTGCTATAACCAGGACTTTAATCTTGTGTTTCGTCTCCTGAAACTTAAATGTCATTCTCTTTGTCATGTTCGGTTTCTCGGTTTGTTTTTCCTGTGTGTGTGTGTGTGACTTTCTCATTCATGGATGATTTGTGAAACCCTTTGATTTGGGTTAACATCCACACGTTAGACAAAGCCCCCAGGAAAGCCTGATATATAGGCCTGTAAATTGATGTTTAAAAGCATTTCACACTCACACTGATTTAAAATAAGCTGCTAATGACAGTGATCACATTGTGATGATGTTTAATTTAGCTTTATTCTGCAGTAACCACTTTGTGGCAGCTGTAAACACAACATTGACATATAATCACCTTGTTATGTGTTAGCAAACAGTTCCTTATTTACACATGACAAGGACACAGAGATACATTATCATTTTTGTTTCAGAACACCCTGTATACACAGGAGACATATTACATTATATAACAGAGTGAGCAGCACGTTAGCAGAGCAGCAGCAGCAGCTTCAGTGCTCCTACTCAGGATGCGTTCAGACACAGAACTGAGTGTAATTCGTCCATCTCACGCATGTTTGACGGAACAGATATGCTCCTATTAATCAATCCATCAGCTCATGTTGTACTGCCAAAATGCGAGTGACCTATAGTACAACCCAATACTGTGCCTGAACGCATCCTGAGTAGACACAGATGGAGCACTGGAGCTGCTGCTGCTAATGAGCTGCTCACACTTCTGCGTAGACTTGCACAGTCCAATATTCACTCTTCTTTTAGCTCTGTTTTGGTCTCCAACTCCTGAGGGAAATAATTGGCTCAAATGGTGGGGTGGACTCAAGGGCAGACAACAAGGGAGTCTTAAAGGTGAGTTTTAATAGCAATGAACAAAAACCATTAAGGGCAGAGGAAGGCCGAGGCCTAATGTTCATAAGGTCAGGTAGCGAGGCAGAGGTACCGGCAAGGGTGAGGCAGAATCCTGGTCGTCTATGAAAAACAAAGCAAGGTCACAAACAGTGCTTGCGCAAAAAGGCTTGAAAGCTTGGCTGAGAACACAAGACAGTCTAGCAGTGAACAAAGGAAGGGAAGTGGCTGATGAGGGAATCAGGGGCAGGTGCATACTGTGGAGCAGATGTGGCTAATCAAGCAGACACGAGGGCAGGAACTGAAACGACAAGACAGGAAGTGATTTCAAAATAAAACACACACAAGAACTAACGTGATGTGACACATACAGGTTAGTGCAGTTCAAAGTGCTTCACAGATGATAAGATAATAAGACAGAACAAGTGTAGACCATAAAACACAACAACAAAAACAATTTAAGAATTCGAGACCAATACACACGAAAGAGAAAATAAAAATGATGAAAATGTAATTATGTGTAAGATATAATAATAAAAACAATAATAAATAGAGCTAAATGAAAGCTAGACTAAAAACTAAATAAAATAGATTAAAAAGAAAAAACAAAACAAAGAGATACAACTGATAAGTGAGATAATAAAAAATCTATTTATGATAATATTAATAATAATAAAATAACAGATACAATCAAACAGAATCAGATTTTATAACATAAATACATTAAAGTAAGTGAATAAAATAAAGTAAATAATGTCTATAAAACATTCTTAATCAAAAGCCAGGCTTTTCAGGTACTTCTGTATTACTAAGTGCCAAGTCGGATATACAGTATAGCACTTTCAGAAAAATCTGAGTTTCCCAGTCGCAATTATGACTTGGATGTTGGCTGTTTACAAGTTGGAAACGCTATAAACTCTGATATGAAATGAACGCAGCAGAAGGCACAGCGGCACTTAGCTCAATGATAGCACCAGCACCAAACAAGATCATAATGACAATGCCAGCACGCTGATGTTTAGCAGATATAATGTTTTCCATGTTAATCATCTTAGTTTAGCGTGTTAACATGCTAGCATTTTGATCTGATGGTGGCGCTTGATGAAAAGGCAGAGGATCACCAAAGTCATTAGCATTTATCCTGAGGGGAACATGAATGTGTGTACCAAATTTAATGGCAATCCATTCAAAGGTTATTGAGATTTTAGACCAAAGATAGACCAAAGTGATAGAACTACAAACCGACATCGCCATTCATAGAGCCGCACTGCTAACGTGGCTAAAAACACGCTATAACATTAATGACGGCTCTGTTGCATTTAGCAACAGTGATCTAGCATGCTGAATATGAACGCCCCAGACCTAATACACCTTAATGGAATTCAGCCGTTATTGACTTTATTATTATTATTATTACTGACCTGTGTTTGACAAATAAAAACATGCCCTGAGAGGTGATCGTTCTGTAGCTCCTCTAATTTGTAGTGCAAGTGGATAAAGAACTTACAGTCTGCATAATAAACACATTAACATGTAACACAGATCATATTTGCGTGTAACTAGTGATTACAGTCAGTTTTAATGTCAGTAGTGTGCAAAATGATACACAGTTGTTTCGGTTTGCATGTATAACACTGAATATAACACTGAAATTACACTTTGTGCCCTGAATAGGGTTGTTATGACAACAAAGATGCACTTTGCTATTCAGTTTCTACATATTATTCATGGAGAGTTTGTGATCTAAGGATTTAACAGGATGCAGGTGAGCTCACTGGAAGCTGGATGTTGCTCAATCTCCCAGAGGTGCACCCAGTCCAGACAGAAACTCTTATTTATAAGCTCATTCATTTACAAAATTAGCAACATGGACCCTGATTAATTCCCGGAGTCTTCAGTGAAAAAGTACTAGACCAGATCATAGACCTGACCTGTCGTTGTATTGACAGTGATAGACAGAGCTCATATAGAGACAGGCTGGGATTCTTTGGGAGGTTTATCGTCTGAGAGGCTGGGAGCATTCTTCAACGTGGACACCCAGCAGGCGTACACAGGCCTGCCATGGACACGGTTGCTGCTCTTGCTCTTGCTGTGATTTCTGTCCTGAGACGAACCACAGTTCTTCTTCTGGACGCAGCCTCTTTCCTGGAGCTGAATGTGGATGGGATATGGCGCGACATGGACGCCCACTCGATTTCCTCCCAGCTTGGGGCAGAAAGAGAGGAGCAGGCAGTGAAGCTCCTGCTGAAAAGTCTTGTTAAAGTAGAAGTAGATGAATGGGTTGTAGATGTGGGAGCTCTTGGCGAAGAGGGCGGGGAAAACAAAGCCCTCAGGAGCCATGTGCCAGTTCTCCTTGTGGAAAATGAAGAGGAAGGACACAACAGCGTACGGGGCCCAGGCAATCACAAAACCCAGGCTGATGCAGAAAAACATCTGGAAGAGGAAGTAAGAGATTACAGAAGATTACTACACTGGAAACACTGTAAAAACAGAAACTTAATGAATCATTTCTCATGATGTTGACGAGTAACAGAGGTGTAGTTATATAAAGCATGTTTCCTAGGAGACTGTCCTCAAAACAAAAAAAGCCACGCGGTTAACTTTCCTAAAAAAAAAAATGCTTAGTTTGTCATAGTCATGTGAATAATGACTATCCTCTCAGAAAAGGGAAAGCATTCGTACAAATTACTTGCTTCTTTTCAGTAGCAAAGCAGGAAACTTTGAGTTGTTTCATAGCTTTGAATAACGTCTTAAGCAGAAGTCTTGGGTGTACAAAGGTGACTGACTTAATCACCACAGCCTGGGGTTAATATTCTCTAATAGTCTCCTATCTCCTACCTACTGCCTGGTTGACCTTTCTTAACCAGTAGACACTTGCAACTGGTGACAATGGGTAAAAACATTGCTTTGTTTTGTTTTTGTGTCAAAAGGCAAAAAAGTTGGGAACTGCTGCCTTAACAAAGTAGTTTGGCCAGATTAGAGATATATATAAGATATTAGCTTTGTTGAGAAACATTGTCTCCATTACAAAATGTGTCCACCAGAGATCACTAACAATTTTATTTATTAGCGGTAAAATGTCCTGCTCAGTGAATATCTTGTTCACAATTCTTTAAATAATTAATCTAAGGAATTCTTATAAACATGTTTACTTTATGTTATGTGTTTATGTAAAAATAAAAATATATTGGCTGATAAATCAATATATATTTTTAAACTCTCAAATACTGATATTGGCGCTAGTCTCTTCTTCCCAAACTATAGCTTTGTTTGCTAGACAGGAGGATGTATTGCGCAGGACAATACCTTTAACCTGAAGGATTTCTAAGTATAAAGGATAACCTCAACTACAAATACGAATGTTTTGAATTGTCCTGTATGAAATTGTGATGCTGGAAGAATGACAGGTTACCACCATACATCTCTGCCTGATAAACAAGCCACTTGTGATCCATGTGAGCTTTGTTTAGAAATCTTATTGTCCGACGAGGCAGAGCACCTTTTCCTCAAAAGCGCGGACAAAAGAAAGCAAACTGTTTGATGAGTTATGAAAATAATGTACTACAGCCTTCACAGTCACCAGTCACCTAGTTGCCTGTATATCCACAGGTTTTCAACACACCACAAATATCTGTATATGAATCTATAGAGAAGAGTTACAGTGTCCTGGGATTGCTTTTAATACTGAAGAAAATGTCTAACCATGACAAGTATGAGGCAAGAAGTTTAAGAGGTGGGGTTTTTTCCTATGATTTCTAAGTGGATTTATAGATGTTTTTTCTCCATGTACATCATTGATACCACTATCATTGGAAAGAGCATGTTGAACTGATTCCAGGAGTGTGTGTGTGTGTGATGTCTGTATGATCAGATTTGGCTAAATCATGAGTCCAAGAAGAAGGTGTACGACAGCTGAGACCTGAAAGCGTTGGAAATGCAGCAAAACAGTTGACACAGACAGAGCTGTTTTTAAGTCTTTTAGGGAAAGTCCAAGTCAGCTCACAAGTCTTGTCAAAGCCAGTCTCCAGACAAGTTGTTTTTTTACCAGGCCAGGTAAAAAACCTGAGACTTGAATGTTTTTGCTTTCGAGTCTCTAACAAATCAAGTGAGTCAAGTCTCAAGTAAGTCAAGTTTTAGAGCAGTCAAGTCCACATCTACGCGGCTTAACATAAAGATTTCAGGAAGTCACTGCTCCTGGCCAAGAAGTAGTCCCGCACATAACCTCCAAGAAAAAACACAAGTTATCGTTTTTAAACTTTGCTCACTCACCATGGAGAGTCGCTTTTCAGCGTATCGCAGGTTGTTGCGGATACCTCTTGTAGACAGCAAGTAGGAGAAGCGGGACACCTTGTAGAAGATCTGACACTGGGACACCACGATGAGGAGGACAGGAACCAGTGTGAAGCAGGCAAAAGAGCAGATGACGTAGAAGGCATCCTTGGCTGAGGTGTGATAAGCCCTCCAGGCAATGGTGCAGGAGAGTCCGTAAGGCTCAGGGACGTACTCGCCCCAGCCGAACAGTGGGAAGCTAGACCACACTGCGGCCACGAGCCAGATGGCAAAGCACACTATCCGAATGTTGGCTCCCTCCAGCCACACAGCTGTAAAGAGGAACAAAACCTGTTAGTTATCAAACAGTGTTAGTGCAGACTTTCATGTTTGTATGGGAAATATGAAGCTACAAAGAGTAGCCAGTTAGCTTCTCTAATTCGCTGTTTTACGGATGTTATGTGCCGGACTATTTCTTGACTGGGCGACTGTCATTTTTACACTTTAGTTTTTGGACAGATTTAACACACAGTATAATGTGTTAATTAGTGAGCTTTAGAGGTGCTGGTAGGCAGATGTTGTTACGTTTGGTCAGAGCCAGGCTAGCTGTTTCCCAATGTTTCCAGTCTTTATGCTAAGCTAAGCTAACTGGCTCCTGGCTGTAGCTTCATATTTACTGTACAGACCTGTCTCTCTGTTTTCATCTTTGTCTCTCCTTTGTGACTAAAGTAAGTGAAATCAATGAGGAATCTTTTTTCTCATATATCACATGGTGTCCTCTACTAGTACATTTCTTAAGAAAGGTCTATTAGATGACGAGCTATATGACTACAGTAAACAACCCCATCATTCTTAAGTTCTTAGAAAAATGAGACACATCATGTCTGTCAACGCCCAGCTCAATTCATCATGAAAAACATCCTTAATGTGGCCACATACAGACATGTTCGTCACACAGCAACTCAAGCTTTTACATGATATTCAAGCCTTTTAATCAACTTCTGTGCAAGCCATTTTAAAAATAGTTACCGAAGCATAAAGCAACAGTGCACTCTAATGTCATTTCATGTCACATCTGGACAGAAGGAAGAAAGAGCAAGAAAAAAAGGGAAGACATTTGCATATAAACTGTTGGGGATCATGGTTTTTGTTCCTGTTTAGTTGGGTTGGTGTTCAGGGTTTTATTTTATGGGTTGGTCTTGTTTCTTTTGGGCTCCCAGGTTCTGTGTGTTTCTGCCCCAGTGTCTCCAATTGTCTGCTGATTGTTTTCACCTATGTCTCATCACTCACCTGATTCTGTTTCCCTTGTTAGCGTCTCGTCTATTTATGCCTGTCTCTTCCTTGTGTGCCTTGTCGCGTCATTGTTTCTGGTGACCCCCCTATTGGTTGGCTAGTTAGTGTTCTGATGTTCTTTGTGTTTCCATGTACCTATCCTCTCCTTACAATAAATCATCTAA
This sequence comes from Maccullochella peelii, assembly GCA_002120245.1. Lineage (NCBI taxonomy): Eukaryota > Metazoa > Chordata > Actinopteri > Centrarchiformes > Percichthyidae > Maccullochella > Maccullochella peelii. Next base: position 188,389 of record LKNJ01000364.1, on the reverse strand, counting down.
CTTACCTTCCGTAAACTCTATAATGTATTCCACCTATCCATTGTGACACATTTTTACTTATGTATAAATGCATATTGCAAAGGTTTTGAGCTTGTTTAGGTTAATTTAGGGTCCCCTGCATGCTGCCCTCAGTCACATGCTTGTTTTGTTTAGTGTAGTGTTTGTTAATGAAAAGGTTATGCAACTCTCGCTGCCTTACTTGCTTCATGTAGTACTACTAACGGCAACAACAGCTTCGCTCACCGTAAACCAAGCTGTAGCAGGTCTTCAGGTATCTGAGGACGCTGATGGCGGTGATGGTGAACATGCCGCACAGGCCGAAGATGTAGCAGCCGAGTCCGTAGTAAACACACGTGATGTTTTCTCCCAGCCACTCGTGGTGGAAGGAGGACAGGATGGAGAGCGGATAGAAGCAGGTGCAGCAGAGGAAGTCGACCACGGCCAGGTTGACGCACAGCAGCTCCACGTCCAGCATCTTCTTCCTCCTGCGGTAACAAATCACCAGGACCAGCCCATTGCCCAGAACAGAGAGCAGAACTAGACAGCGGGACAGAAGACAAGAGGAATAATCACTTTAGTTTCAAAATGACTACATGTAATGTGAAAGGCGTCGCTCACAGTGTTGAACCCACAGAGAATCATCACTCGACTCCACAGTTCCCCTCAGCTCGCTGTTTTGGATTTACAGCCTGAAATCTTGTTTGGGTTCGCTTTCACTGCTCTGCTCTCAACGATTTGTTTCCAGCAGCAGCAGGCAGCTGTTTTCTGTTTCTAAAAAAACACGATAAACCCACTGAATACTACCTGCCGAGCACCAAACAGCAGACAGACAAAGTTAGCGACTAGCTGGTGAACATAGTGGAGCATTTTACTGCTAAAGAGGTTGATATTTCCCTCAGGAGTTAGTGAGTAAATATTGGACCTTCATCATTCATCAGGTGGCCAGAAACACCACTCAAAATAAATGATAATGTTGCTCTGTATCAGCTGGATGTATAAATTGGAATTTGTTTGCTAACAAGCTCGCCATGTCAACTTAAAAGCTGATACTATATCAGTGTCCACAGCTTGTTTCCACTGCCCCCAAGTGGCCAAAAAAAAATCAGTTATTGCAGGTTTAAGCTCCATGAAGATGTTCAGTATACTTCTGTGTTAGCTGCTGTCATATTTGACACACAGTGATGCATGACGCAGGACAACATTTTGAAGGTCTCCTCACACATCCAACTTTATCCTGCTCTACATTTTCTCAGTTTCGCTCAACTCACCCTTAAGTTTCCATTTCAGAATTGACACGCAAAAATCTGAGATTACTACGTCATATTTGATTTGATCCATCATGCAAAACAGCAACTTTCCTCTCCTGTACTCTTACACTTCACTTCACTTATCACTGCAGAACCACAGACACATTTTTGTGGTGAGCAGATGAAGCTAAATCAGCAAATGAAAATGCAAATTAATGCGGGTTTCCATCCGCTACTGTTAAGCACACATGAGGAGTTGGTTCATCAAGATAAACAGTTCTATTGTTTACAGCTCTAATTGTCCTTTGGAAGAGGTAACGAGGTGACGTAATTAAAAGAGGTCCATTCCTCATGTGAATAAAAACAATGTAGAAAATGTGATGGAAACATGGCATAATTGTTTGTCTAATGTATTAATTTGAGGAAAGTTACAGATTTTTGTATTTCTTCTTAAATGTCATCAAAGATAAAAGGTGCCTTAGCAATAAATAAATCGTATTGGCTTTTAAAGGTTCCTTATCAGAGTATGTGAACAACAACAGGCAATTGCTGTGATACTGGAAGATTGACATCTTATCAGATATATCACAGGAATATACAGACAGTAATGTAAGTGCCATGAATGCAAAGCAGTCCCTCACATCTTCCCTTCAGGAATCTAATTGCTCCTACTCAAGTGTAATTAGCCTAGTGACTGATAAGTGCACACATCCATAAATGGCCATCGAGGAGTTTGGTTGTTAGGTATTAATACTGATTTTGATCTTACAAACCAATTGATTTTCAATTAAATATGATTTAAAAAGTTATGTGCTAAGAGGTCATTTGTCTGCTATTGCTACTCGAAAGAAAACAAAAATCCCTAGTTGTGTGTGTTTGATGCACATCACAATCCAAGTGCAGATTAAACATTTTAAAAACAATATCTGTTATTAAAATAACACATTTAGAGGATCATGCAGCCTCAATTGGAGGTATGTGCTCCCTGATTTATAGTTAAATGTATATTGAGTCTTACTTTTCTGAAAATAAGTAAAATCTGCCAGTGGGCTCTTTGGTTCTGGTTGTTTCCTGTATTTCTATCACACTTTGTATATTGTTGATTAGAAGAATAATTTGGGTCATTTCAAGAGACCCCCTTTAAAATATATTTGAAACAAGTAAACAGTGTATTTTTAGGCCTATTTAGTTTTAGCATAAAAAAACAACACATTTTGTAACTTTGTAGGCTTTATGTGGCCACAAGCTTGTCAAGGACAGTCTTTAAAAAAAAATTCAGGTGAGACACAAACGCACGGGGAGCAGATAAAACACACATACCAACGGAGAGGATGGCCAGTCCCACACATATGTCAGCAGCAGGGGTCAGTTTGGAGGTGAAGGCAGAGAAGGTCCGGTTGTCATCAGAGGAGTTTGGAGGCATTGGTTGGAGCTGCTTCTGGTGTTGTTGCGGGTAAAATCCAGACATGTCTCACAAAGTGAGATGTGTGCACAGAGGCTGACTTTTATACAGGCGAGCGTGTCACCATGGTAACTTGAAGCACGAGCTGAGTGAAGAAGTAACACTGGATGCTTGAATAAATACAGCGAGTTGAACCAGTCAAATTAAGTAAAGTAGTTAATGTTAATATATTTTTTCCATTTAGCTTTTAGCTTTATATTTTCAATCGTCTCACGTATTATGCCCCCTCAGCCCAAATTTTCCATTTTCTTGTTTTCATGTTTTTTTAAATATATATATATATATATATATTTCTGTATTGTTTTTCTTTGCATTCCTCCAACACTGTGAAAGCGGCGCACCTGGTAATCCTGAACGCACCATGACACACTGAAAGACAGCCCCCCTCATTTGCATAATGAAGCAGAAATGCATACAAAAATGTAAATAGACAAAGAAATGTAAAAAGGAATGCAAAGAAAAAACAATACAGAAATAAATAAGTTTGGGGAAATAAACGGGGGAAATGCAAATTTATTTCCCCAAATATTTTTATTTTATTTTATTTTTGATTATGGCAGTTTCGGTCCTCCATACTTATCAGGTTATTGCAATAACAGTATGTGATATATTTCTTCTCCTGACTTATTACTCATAACTATAGGCCTTTTTCACAGAAGACATTTTGACGTCCCAATAGGAAAAGCACAGGTGTAAATAATGAAACTGATGAATTCCATTTAACTGCTTCAGTTTCAGGGCCCTGGTATTGTGCATGCTGGCTCTCCTCGTCTTTGGAAGCCAAAATCAATCTCCCTTTCTTTATTGCTCACAAATTAATTTGATTTTCACAGCGTATTGACTTGCCGTAGCAGGAAAAGCACAGGTGGAACAAATAGCATTAACAATTGCTGTGTTCCAGTAATTACTGCAATGCAGTGCAGCAATTCATAATGCTAACATTTTGCACCGGGCCATGTGTGCCTCTCACTAATTGAGTGTAATAATTGAGTTATGATTGCCTGTTAAAATGTGAATGTGACAATCTCACATACCTTTTTTTTTATTTTATATTTTTTAGACAACCAACAACATGATACACAGTGATAGACAAAAAAAATAGGGGGGGGAAGAAAAAGAAATAAAATAAGTCATAAACTAAAAATAGAAATAGGATATAATAAAATAAAAAAAAATAAAAATGTATATGCTTGGATGATAACATACTGTACTCATACATGCATTGAACATTGTGTACAGTGCATGTGACAATCTCATTAAAATGACATGTCCTACAAAGCAAATAATGAGTAAACACCAGCGCTCCACTGCTTAGAAACAATGGGTGTTGATTGTGTGATTTTTTCATTAAATGAGCTTTAATAATTGTTCGGTGATAAATGGTTTTCAAATCATGTTACAGTAGAATTTGTTCTCTTGGCTGATGTTTCTAAAGAGCACTGATTACTATTGTTTTGCACTACACTGTACTATAATGTACAATGCTATACTATAAGATACTGTACTGTCCAATACTGTATTGTACTATATAGTAATATAATGTACTGTACAATACTATATGATACTGTACTGTACTGAACTATACTATACTATGCTATAATAACTGTATTATACTACACTATATTATGCTTAAGATTCCAGTCTTGCAGTACTTGTTTCTGTTTCTTTCCTCTTACTATGTTTATTATGACCTTTATGCACCAGAAGGCAAATTCTGATTCTGATTGCAGGACTTTTGTAATGGAGTATTTTTACATTGTTGTATTGGTACTTTTACTTAAGTAAAGGAGTTCACTTCTTCCACCACTGACTTTGCACCATATACATGGAATGAACTTCAAAGGACATCAAAAAGTGAAAGTCTCATCCAATTAGTTTAAACTTTAAATTTTTTAGAGACTTGTGTGATTGTTTCTGCTGCTGTTTGTACGTGTGACTCACTGTGTTTTGTTTATATTATTTCTCTCTTGCAGAAGAGTTCTTGATCTCAATGCAGGGTTCGTACAGCTTCTTAAGAGTATAATTCAAGCACTTTCAAGGTACCTGAACCAAGAAATTTCCACTCTCGAAGCCTTTATCGTCACATCTAAATTGTTACTATAAATGCCAGGAGACAACAAACATAATCGACAGGACTGTTTCATTTTAAATATTAAGATTTTTGGTTTACATGAGTTGTGTAGGTGAAACACCAGATGATGTTGAAAATCAAGCATTTTTTCAAGTAATATTTTTCAAATTTCCAAGACTTTGTACAAACCCTGTCAATGAGACTACCTGATAAATAAAGGTTATATATTATACACATTATGAAAATTTAATGATTCAAAGAAATGTATTGTCATATGAAGCGACCAACAATGATACTGGGGCCCAGGAGCTCAACGCTGATGACAGGCAAGAGGGGGAAAAAAATTACCTAGCACCATCTGCTGACCTCCATGATGTACTACAACTCAACAACAACAACAAAGACACTGGTTCTTTGAGTAGAAAGATAAAGTAGACTTTATTTGATGGTGAAACCTAAATAAGATCTGCGATTACAAAACAGGTTCCCCACGCAGTTTTTTAACATCACAGAGGTTGGAATGCTGTACTGACAGAAAGGCATCAGAAGAGACTGGACCTAAAAATATGAACTCAAAAGTAAGAGTAGACAGTCAGGGTTCAGAGGGAACACCATTCAATTTTAAAAACTCAACACGTTGTTCCTATGATCTATGGCAGTCAGATTAAGTTTATGAACACATTTATCAACTCCCAACGTCAGAAACTGGAAAATAAAAGCAAATGTGAAGTCTGGAGACGCAGGGAGTGAACAGGCATTGATTGTGGGTGTTAAGCGTTAATTGTCTTGATATCACTACTTCATAATGAGCTTTGTTTGGATATAAAAACTCACAATACACAAAATCAGCCTCTTGTGCATTGTAAAATACCAGATAAGTGGTAAGTCAAGTGTAAGTCTTTGCTTTTCAGCTCTGACAGAGAACCATTTATGTTCCTAAGCACTGACTGCACTTTCATAGACCACAGAAACAATATACTGTACATAAAATCTTAAATTGAGTGGCATTTCCCTTTAAGTAGCCTCCAAACTAACATATACACATATACGCACTCAACAAATATATACTCAAGCGCATCCTGCATCCAATCAGAATCCATCTGCAAAATGAAACATTCAAAAATATTTGCTGTCTCAATACTCTGGAAAAATATACTACTGTGGGTCTCATATGTTTTTATTTCTTTAATCTAAGACTTTTAAAGGAACAGTTTGACATTTTGGGAAATAATCTTACTTGCTTTCTTACCAAGAGTTCAATGAAAAGATTGATACAGCCAGCAGCTAGTTAGCATAAAGACTTGAAACAGAGGGAACCCGCTAGCCTGGCGCTGTCCAAAGGTAACAAATCCATCTACCAGCACCTCTAAAGCTCACTCATTAACATGTTTTATTTAATTTGTTGAATCAGTACGAACACCCAAGTGTAAACAAAACAATTCAGAAATAGTCTGGTGCGGATTTGTACATATTAAACAAACAAAATAAAATATTTTAGAGGTGCTGTTGGGTGGATTCAGACCGATTCAGCCTCGTGTTAAAACAACGCAGGGGACGTGTTGTTTAAGGTACCGGTGAGACAATGAAATATAGCTGTTACTTCCTGGATCGTAAGTAACAGCTTAATGCATTCAAAAACTTATCAGATGCCAAAACACTGCACAGGGGTTTGAAATACTCACAGACAGGATTTTACAACTCAGGAAAGTTAAATAAACACTAGTTTATCTTTGGTCACTACGATCACGAGGTAAACAGAAGAAATATGGCGTTCACGTTACAAAGTAACCAGGAATGTGTGCTTGCATGTCTTTGATTGGCCAACGCAGCAGCTCCTTGCCGGATGACTCACGTTACGTTGCAGCAAAAGTGGAGACTGGTTCAACTTTCAAATAAATGAGAGGGCTGTGTTTTTTCACGCAGGGCTCAAGTCGGTCTGAACGTGGCTTTGGACAGAGCCAGGCTAGCCGTTTCCCTCTGTTTCCAGTATTTATGCTAAGCTAAGCTAATTGGCTGTAGGTTCATATTCACCATAGGTTTCAATCTTCTCACGTAAGTCTCAGAAAGAAAGCAGACAAACCCAAAATCCCAAAATGTTGAACCATTCCTTTAATTCCAGTCAGGCTGAAAAATGTTCATTCTTTGAAAACCCCGTCTCAATACTTTAGTGTAAATAATCTTATAAATGCAGGTGTTGCTATTAGCTTCACGTTTTCACCCATATAAGAATATATTTACCAACATTTACATTAGAATAATCTCACAAATATGACATTTACCCTAATTGTGAACAAATTTTTACTTCATAGTCCCAACTAGAGTCACCTAGAGAGATATCAATCCACATCTGGGATTATTTTTCTTTAGGATTTATCTTTATCTTTTTTGGCCATGCACCTCCCATTCTCTGTCTCTAACGGGAAACAACTGTCCTCTAGCTTCTTCTGCTCCTGATAACAGCCCTTTTCTATACATTAATGGACTCTAAATGACTAATTATGGATCTGGTCCCATCTGTCCCAAGTACTCCCAAAGTCCGCAGTTCCCTTCTTCCTTAAGGTTTGCACCCAAGTGTTGGCAGCAACAAGGAAAAGCACATTAAAAAATAGACATCTTTAAATAGCTATTCAGCTTGTCTAAGTGCAACACAATCGGAAACATTTAATTCAAGTCATTATTATTTTCTCCCCTCCCATGTATCATACAATGAATATAGCAAAAAAACAAAAAAAATTCAGTTAAGAAACTAAATGTGAAAGGATACATCTTTGATCGGACAAATAAACAATATACTGCAGCCACACTGTAACATCCAAAAATAGTCTTAAGTTGAAATATATATATATTTTTTCTGCCAAAGAAATGCTGGCGTTCTAAGTCACTCTAAGCAGATTTAATATACTGTTGAGGTGTAATTTGTGTTTTTCTGTCTCCGTTAATCCTCTACTGACAGTCCTGAACATGATGTCAAACCGTCACAGAATAAAAAACTGGCATCCGGTGTCATTTGGCACATGGGATGCTCTCACTGGCCGCCACACTGACGTCTGGACCTTTGTTGTCTGTGGTGACAGCAGCAGCATCAACGCTCTTGTCCTGGTTGTCATTATTATTATTATTATTACTATTGTTGTTGTTGTTGTTGTTCTGGACACTCGGGAGCCCGTGGCTGTTGTTCTGGACCAGAGCGGTGTTACTGAGCCTCAACTCCTCCAGTTGCTTCCACAGCTCGTCCCTCTCCTGCTCCTTCTTCTTCTCCCTGGGAGGACAACATTTTAATACTTCTTTAGGGATTGAGAAATAACCAGCACAAACAAAAATATAGATGGTAAATGATACAAATTCTCTCCTAATTAAGGGTACAAGTTGCAGCATCTTTTACAAACTTTGAAACTCCCAAGTAACTGCAGACTAGAGTTCATCACGAGTCCAAAATGTGGATCTGAACCAGACCTGAAAGGAACCACCGATTAACACGGTGGAAAAGGGCAGCAGTGAATCTGCCCTTTTCCTTGAATCCAGTTCAAGACACGGGTACTTGCCTACCGTGCTGCAAATGGCTCAAGCCCATCCTACATCCAGGACATGGTCAAACCATACACCCCAGTCCATCCACTACCTTCTGCTACTCAGCTTGCTACTCCCTCACTACGAGGAGAGGCCCAGCTACCACTCAACAAAATCACGACTGTTTGCGGTCCTGGCGCCACAATGGTGGAACGAGCTTCTGTCTGTCCTTCACTACGTCAGCAACAGTTATATAATGTCTTCCTACAGAAAGTGATTTGTATGCAGAGTACAAGTTAACATCTGGTATGCCAGGTGAATGAATTGAAATGATTTAACTGGCTGGTAGAAAACCAGCAGTACTTTGTATCCTGAGGAGCAGAACTGAGAGATGCTGCACCGATTAATTATTTAAAAGAGAAAATAATATTTTTTTGATGGCGTGTACGTGACAAACAGGTTTTGGGGCATCAGGGACAATTACTGAAACTGGCCCAGTAGGTGACAAACATGATGAGACAAAAGAGCATTCAATCTAATTTTACGGTCCATGTCTGTTACTCACCGTTGCCTGTCTGCTTTATAGGAGGAAGTCAACTCGTCAAACAGCGTGCAGTTCATCTCCATCAACGTCTTCAGCACATTGTAGACCAGAGCGACGATTGTCCTGCAATACAGCAGAGATATTCTGGCATCAGTAACATAACTGGGACACATAACACACGACACTCGTGTACTTCACTGTTTGTTTAGTGGAAGAATGTAAAGGGTCAGTTCACTTAAAGTATCTCTAAATGAAAATCCCCAAATCCATAAATTAAACAAACAAACAAACAAACACATATTTTCTAACTTAACACACACAGCAGTTTTCATGGGGAATATTTCCAGTTCCAATAAAAACTATTAACAGAGCGTTTTGTGGGCTATCCAGAGTAACGAAGACAATCATGCTGGAAAAAGATCATCAACAACAACATCAGCAACAAACAACGCCTCCTTTGTATGAATGTGGCAGCATAAATTTCAACACCTGGGCTTATTAAACTAAAACGATCTGCATAACTAGATACCACCAGGGTTAATTGGGAAAACGCCTTTTTTTGTAATTTAAGTGAATCGACCTTTTAAATATAATAAGTACGACCACACAGAATGTAAACATCTGTATTGATAAAACTGGTGTACAAATAAATATATATATTTTATTTTATTTTATTTTTTTTTAAAACACATTGGCACTCTTTCTACACTTTCCTGGAGAACAATGATCTACTTAATTTTTACAGAGTAGCCGACGCTGTTGAAGGAACTGGATGATATCTTGATCCTTTATTTTGGAATTGGATGAACTTTTGACTGTAATTTAGGCTGCACTGCTTATATTTGCTTTCTCTGCTTTACTCTGATGTATCTTATGATGTTCTGTTATTATTTATCGTATTATGGTTTTCATTCTCATTTTATTTGTTAATCCAAGGAGTGATTTCATCGGCAAATTGTAACATTATATATTTTGTTGCTGTGCTTGAGCCTTGATAACTTGTAAATCTCAGTAAAAGTAGTTTTAAAAGAAAAAACAAGAACATACTGTACTTAGTTATGCAAACAGGGCCATTAAATTAACTGACAGAAGCAAAAGTTTTTATGTCAACACACTGATCAACCAGATGTGGTTTAAAGCGCTAATCATTAAGCGGACCTTTGAGCTCAGATTCTCTTCATAATACGATAGGTTTTCTTTATAAAGCAGAGGATATGAATACCTCTGGTGTTACCGTGGTAATTTAGCTTAGCACGCGTTACCATGTGTGAATGATTATTAAGTTAGTCAGACAGCTTGGCTGAAACAGCCATCTGTAGACTGGAGTACTTACGGATTCCAGTGCTCTTTGGAGATTCTGTACAGGCTACCGAACATGATGGGAAGAACCTTGTCAATGTTCTCCTCGATGAGGCTGAGAATGTACTCGTTATTCCAGAAGTACAGCGCTCGCTCTGCTACCTGTGAGCACAGAGACAGAAAAGTAGAAAGACCACAGTCAAAATTTTAAATCTCTCCATAAGGCTGACTGAGTGCAATTGTGCTGGTTAACGAAAAAAGAAAGTTCAGACAAAGGAGAGAACAAAAAGCCCCTTTCAGAGTTCAGTTTTTGTTGAATCTGAAATTATTTTGGAAGTTTGTGGTGCTGTTGAATTGTATTGCATTACCCAGAGAGGTGTTTCTGTTATTTGGCCTACCCATATTGATATAAATGGAGTGGACAAAATAATAGAAACACCTGTCAGTATAACACATGGGATTAAAGACACTGCTATATATCATTTGGTGTTATAGCTGGTCAAAAAAAGCTAGTTTTAATTTTTTTTTAAAACTTTCTATACTGCTGAATGTTTCATATGCAACAATATTTTATAAACTGATTGTGTGTTTTTAACTGTATGTAAAATCTTAATCGACTAAGTATCCAGTAACTACAGCTGACGAGTAAATGTAGTAGTGTAGAGTACAAAGTGCAATTATTTCTGTTTGAAATATAGTGGAATAGAAGTATCAAGTAGCATTAAATGAAAATACTCAAGTATCTCAAAATTCTACGCAAGTACAGTACGTGAATAAATGTACTTAGTTACTTTTCATCACTTGTCATTTTATGCTTTTGTTTTGTCAGACTTTATAAACTAGGCTGTAGAATCCTCTGATAAAAAGTTTCAAATTGATAAGAAAAATATTAGAGGATTCACTGTGAGAAGCTGAGCGAGTATCATTAATTAAGGGGGTTCAACTGCAAAATACATTTTAAAATCAATCTCTGATGCAGCTTGTGAGGGAACAGAAAACACTCCTTCTTCCAACAGGCTTCTTCTCCAGGTGCCAAATATCGAGTCATTCATTATCTGTTTATACGCCAACCAGCCTCCACTTACATCCTCCAACGGGAGGAGTTATTGTTGTTGACAAATGCATTAATGAACACTTTTATCTGCTTACAACTACATTAAAGTGTGTTATAAACCATTTATCAAATGTCTATACAACGCTTATGAATGCTAAATAGGGGACTTGAAGTGTTACAGACATGTATGTCTGAATGACAAAACGTTACTTTAACAGCTTTGTGTCATAAGCTTACCTGAAAGTGTGGATTGGCAACACATTTAGAGATCTGTTTGAACAATGGCTCCTGAATTTTCTTGAACTGTGTTGGCTCAATGACATCCAGAATCTCCTCAATTTCACCCAGGAACATCACCTAATTAGACAAGAGGTGCAGAACACGAACATTAAGATCTGACTGACAACTGTGATAAGTGTAAAGTTAATTTATAGACATGCAGAATTACCTCTTTCTGGCTGCATGTTTTAGGCCAAAACTTCAGCAGCCCACGGATCACCTGCACAGATAACAGAAGTTCTTGAGAATTTATCTCTAATGTCAAAAAAAGAAACGGAAAACCTTCAACAGTCTGTTTGAGTGGGTGGTTGCTAGCACCCACTAAAAATGTCTCTGCAGTGTACACTAATTTTGTGCTCAAGGCTTTGTGCTTTGAGTGGGAGGAATGGAAAAAAAAAAAATAAAGTACCGGTTCAGTGAGTGTAGGATCCTTCTCCAGGAACTGGACCACACAGTAGGCCAGCTGAGGGACACAAAAGAAAAACAGTAAATGTACCCAAAAACTGCATCAGACAAAGGCTGCATTACACAGAACCTCATCTGGAAGGACATCTCTTATAATAACATAATTAATATATATTTGGCGTGAAAACATATGATCAATGTAATTATTCTTATTAATTCCCATTGCGGTAACTTTGAGAAATTCAAGACAAACACTGAAACACACTAATATTCATTGAAACAGTGCATTTTTACTTCCAAGCCACCAAGAGGTGCTATAGTACAGAGATTACATCATTACAGTGCTTAATCCTGAAGACAACCCTCAACAACAACTGTATAATTTAGCTATACATGTCAATCTTTTTCTGTGCCGTTTTGAATGATGCAAGTCAAGGATATGCAAGTTATAACTAAATAATAGAATTAATATTAAAGACAGTTTCTCCTACCTGTGCATGGAAAAGGGACAACGCTTTAGCTGTGTGTAACGGGATGAGCACCTTCATAAGGAACTGCTTGTGCTCTGCCTTCAGAGGCAACGCAAACCCATTGATGATACTGTAAACAGAAAAACAACAGAACAATGTTAGACAGATTCCTGTACAGAAAGACAAAGCAGCAGCACAAACTGAATGCTACAAGATGAGAGCAGTGACATGTCTGTATATATTCAATTCCTGGAGCGGAAAAGAAATGTAGAGAGAATTCACTGCAATAGTAAAACAAACTGACACGAAAGAAGACTGAAAAGAGAAGAAGCCTGAGGGGCCTTTTAGTTTAGGACAGCAAGAGAGCACAAGTCCTCCATGCCATCGGACACAAGAAACATTATCCACAAGCCGGTTTACAACCTGGTCTTTCTTAGGTAAGCTATGACATAATAAAGACCAGGTTTCTATGATACTGATGGTTATATTTTTTCAAATCCATCTTTCTTTGAGAGTGATGTTGTCCGTGTTACCAAATGCCAGACACCGAAAGAAGTCAAAACTAATAATAGTACTTGTTAAAAGGACAGGAAGTACCCAAAGTGGCTGAAAGTTTAACTTTTTTTTTTATGCATTCAGTATTTTACAACCTGCTGTGTTTACCATCAACTGAATGTATTATGAAGTTCTGTTTACATTCCGCGTTTAAAGCCACAGGATGTTAATGGTGATCCATGATGTCACATAACTTAATGTTATTACTCACCTTCCCAGGATTTCTAGCAGCTCAGCAACCCCGTTGAAGTGCTCAGTTTCATAGATGAACCTGCAACAGAAATAATGAAACACATGAACCCAAAAAAGACTGTCACAACTCTAAAAACAGAGCACAGACCTGACTCGGGCCTCTCCCAGGACTGTGTTCCTTTTAAATAACTTCACTCTGATCTGGGAGTTTATAAATAACATTTCACTGGTGTCCCATGATTCTTAACATGCAGACCACACAACTCTAATATTATAGCCTTTTTATGAAGTTTTATATGACTTCTGCCCAAAAAAGCTGTCAGTCTTTCTGCATTTGGGAAGCAGGGATCACTTGTATGTCTTTGGCCAAAAGACTGAAATCTGCTAATTCTTTCACTGATAAGAAGTCTCATTTAAATAGCAGACTAAGAATTACATATTTAGCTGAAGATCTTAAATCGACTGCTCTTATGTAACTGGAAGGATCCATATGATCCATCAATCACCTCCTCTGTTTGGTAACCCACTTCCATCTAGCTGTGCACCCCATGGTATGTACAGACAGAGCCTGACAACTGTGGCACTATTTTTATTCTCAGTGACAGATGGTCAAAGTACGTGTACCCATTTTGCCACCTTGCCTGTTGGAAACGACATCAAGTGCCCCCTGTTTCAATCATCTAAAGCCTCTTGTCACGCAGCAACAGGAGCCGTAAAGAATCAGTACACTGCTGCTGGGAACATTTGATGCCTCCATCTGAACATTTTTCCTTCCTCTCTGCTTCAGGGGGCTGGGATAAATCTGTTTGTGTCTACGTAATGTAATAATGTGTAGAGAAAATTATGTCTTAGAGGACTAAAACATCAAATTTGAGCCCATCACGTGTATAACAGGGTCAACTGAAAACCAAGACCAGAAACTCCACACCGGAGCTGTTAACAGAGTTGTTGAAACATATTTTTCGGTTGCATTCATTGTATGTTTCTGTAAGTCAGACAGCTGTATCTTGAATGTCCCATAGTAAATTGAAACAGGTTAGAAAGGGCTCCAATACTCCCTCAGAAGTCTTTTATGATTCCAATGATGTTTTTTTGACCTGCATAGGAATCCTATAGTTGCAGGAAATATGGAGCCAAAAGCACTGGAGTGGGAACCAAAAAGACCCCTTCTTGTTTGCAGCTCCAATGCATCTGAAGACCCTTTTCATGGCAGACATTTTGACGTGTCAAAGCAGGAAAAACACAGGTGGATTTAATAACATGAATGGTGGCTGCATTCCGTTTAGGTGAGCCAGTTCCAGGGCCCTGATGTTCTGCATGGTCACTCACTGACATTTAATGGAACTGAGCCATCGCTAACGAAATTAGTTTCACCTTTGCTTTTCCTGCTTAGACAAGTCAAAATGTCTGCCGTAAAAAGGATCTATTAGGCAAATTCGACCAATGACATAAAACAATTTCTACACACGAGGAAACAACAATGAATCATCATATTGTTCGTATTTGTCTGACTCCAAAGTACACAAACCCCTGAGTGTTTTGTAATTTATTTCTGCTTTGGAACCTAACAGCCACGAAGCTTCCATCAAATTAAATTTAATTTCTCTCCTTCACTCGCTGTTTTCTCTCACCACTCTCTCTCACACACAGTCTTTACCTCTCTCTCTTTATTTAAACTAGTCATGAAACCGACAACATAACCTTTTTTTATGTTAATAAGTATTACAAGAAATGACCAACCTTTGTCCTTATATTAGTACTAGTGGCACACAGTAGTTCCTTGTTTTTTGAATAAGGCGATACTAAAGTTGAAGCAGCCGCAGTTTCTGTGTTTGACCAATCAGTGACATACAGCGCTGCAAACTCTGCCCCGATAGTTCCCGAACCTTTAGAAACTACTACCCCCAGAGGAAGGACTTTTTGGCACCTGGAACTATCGTACGGGAACTAAATTTACTCCCTGGTTCCTCTGGTTGAAACTCAGGTTTAGTTCCCGAGTTCCTCAAAAAGTTCTTGGTCCCTAGGAAAGTTCATGTGGTGGAAACATCCTACATGACTCTTGGTGCCGTCCTTGAAGTACTTTATTCTCAGATATAGAGGTACTTCACAGTGAGTTTGTGTGTCTATACATGTCTGGCTACAAGGCACTGTTCCAAAAGATCTAACTTTTTGCCAAATACTCAGAAGTGAGTTTCAGTTTCCCATTTCAACTGGCTGATGACAGGTCAAAAGAAATAAGGGAAACAGGTGTTGGGATTGCAGGTTTGTGATTTGTTTTCCTATTTCACAGTTTTGGTGAACTGATCACATTTACTAAAATATGTGAACACTACATACATACATACATACTCTTTTGGGAGAGTTGTCTTGGCCTGTTTATGTTGTTTGTGTTACACTTATTGTTGTAACAATGTTTTGATGATGCCTTCCTGACCAAGTCTCTCTTGACATTTTAATCTCAATGAGACTTGAACTTGCTTAAATAAAGGAAAAGGAAGAAATAGAAAATGACTATGTGAAAGGACATCAAATATGTTTTCCTGTTCTTTGGCTGCCTTTTGAACATTTCACTCACCGCAAAAAAATGTTGTTAATCTGCTTCCTGATGAAGGCCCGCAACCCCAGGAACTTTCCATAGATCCGATGCAGGATGGTCTTCAGGAAGTCCCTCTCCCTCGGGTCCTCGCTGTCAAACAGCTCCAGCAGCTGAAAGGACAGACAGAACAAGACAAACACACACTGCCTCAGTTTTCAGTCCTGATTCATTTGAAAGACACAATACTATCTTTTATCATGTCTCAGACTGTATAGCTAGCTTCTCGTACACTGTACCTATATTGTGATTAATTTTTACCACTAAAGCATTTGGCTGAATGGGAAAACACATTTAAAATGTATCTTTGTACCATTTTAAACACTTACTACATATTTTTGGTGATAAATGCTGGTTGGTGTTTGTGACTGATTGTGCCGTGTATCTCTAGTTTTCCCTTATTAATTACTGCGAAGTGAATGTATAATGTGATCGATCAATCAATCACCTGCTGAGCTGAAGACAGATTCTGCATCTCGTCTCGTTATCAATGTAGTTACTAGATGACTCATTCAATATGTGGCCTTTGCTAATGTGATGTACTGGAACATTTTCCTTGAGGCTTAATATGGCTTCACTACAAAACTCTGCAGGTTACCCAGATATTGATATTGAAATACTGCTGGGTGCTGTGATTATTTATTGTGAAATTAGTTTTCCCTGTATCGCCTGTATCTAGGCTAACCAGCAAACTAGGGATGCCTTTTCTACTAAGCTTAACAAATGTATTGTGCTCGCTGTAAGGCAGTAATTTGTGCAAATAAGTATAAACAATCAGGTCATAAGTTACCAACTACTAACATCTTATCTAAGAAATGTACAGTATGTGTGCCTGAATGCTCTGCACTGTAAATAGATTTGAAATCTCTGGCATTTAACAGCTTTTTCCAGCAACATATGATGAGTCATTATTACAATACTGTTGAGGGCAGCCAAGCACAATGACACCGAGCTCAAAAGGAATGTTTTCAGGCTCAACTCAGTGTCAGAGTATTTTTCATATCTTCCACTAGCCTGTCATCAGCACCTTGGTGACAGGTGTCAATTTTAAACCTGCGTATATCCAGGAAAGGGTTTCATCACGAACACGTGTTTGTCTTCTGCACTGTGCTGATTCACATTCATTCAGCTACACATATTAAACCCTGGGAGTTCAATGGTGCGACTACACTCTCTGTGTTGCATCACAGTCTTGATGTTTCAGATGTTGCTCATTCCTGTTCCCCTAAATAACTTCCCAGTTTGTCAGAGAACTCTAACTACCTACCATCACCTTTCATACCTAGTGGCGCACTAAATGTATCTAAAGCCCAACTGATATTACTGTAGCTCATCGCAGATCAGTACTGGCATATATGTCAGCCAATAAATGACAAGAAAATGAAGTACAGATATGCCAAAGATATGTTTTGAAATGGTGTCATCATTTTGTAGTTTGTCCAAGTAGTGACGAGTTTATTTTTCAACTGTAAAATACCATGCCCAGACATTTCTTGGATGCAATTGTTTAAAAAAAACAAAAAAAAAAAACATTTTTATCTACGTTACGGGTTAAGTTATTTATCAAGCAAAACTGCCAAACATTTTCTGGTTACAGCCTCTCCAATGTGAGGATTAGCTGCTTGTGTCTGTTTTCTATCTTTGTTAATTAAATGTGTTATGGACAGAAATTGCTATTTGAAGACATTGCCTCGGCTCTGGGAATTTGTGATGGGCTAATTTTTTTTGACATCTTATAGTCGACCCCTAAACAGCAAGACACCTATTGCCTCATGAAAGTGATACATGTACGTAAAGGAAGGGAGGAAAACTGTAAAAAGACCAGACAGAAGAGATGAGGTTTTGACCTCTCAACTACACTAAAGTGGATCAATGAGGACAAAATGGGATATAGACATTGGACCTGGCTTTATCATGAAACAAAAGTTGCCCAAGTATAATTCAGACACACAATGTGTGCCTGAGGAAACGTCAGTATTCAATCACAATAGGCCACACTAGGATTTGAGTTTTCTCAGGAGTCTGACCAGTACATGTCCCTGAATAATGGCCACAGTATGATTTGTACCTTGAGTTCAGGAAAAAAAATTACTAGGCTACATGTTATGTCTATGTGTAGTTACACAAGCACAATCATAAAGGCAACTTGCTTACAGAAGGTCCATAGAAATATCCAGGAAACAAACAAAAACTAACATCAAGGAGAGAACAATTCTCCTTCATTGTTGACAAAACACACTCTTGGAAATCATATGCAGTCAAGTCTATCTCTGTGTAGTAATTCCCCGAGTGTCCACCAAATATGATTGAGACTATGTTCACAGAGACAGAGCAACAAGTGCAACCATGTGACAACAACATCAAAAAAAGGCACATGTATGTAAGTTTAAAATCTTGACTATAATGACTTTCAGACTGTCAAACAGCAGTTTTTTATTTATGTATAAAACCTCAGTCTCCATCTGACATTGGCTAAACAAAGTCACGTTTGAGCCTAAGGTTCATCTGCATGAAGGCCGTTTCTAAATGAACTTTAACCTGCAACTCTGCTAGCAGATAATCATTAAAATAATGTTGTGAGATAAATTGAGAAATTGACCATAATGAGATTTTATTTTGTTTGGTGATTATATGTCTTCACCAGTTGTATGTGAGGATCAGCACAGCCACAAGGAGCTGCTAACAGGGATATCTGATTCTTGCACCCTGCTCACACTTGAGTCATCGACATGTGTGTCCTCGGTTATATGATTGCAAGTGGACAAAACTACATGCAGACGAGAAATCAACCTAGAACACACTGAGGAGACGCTGGAACCTGTCCACACATACAGAGTTAGTCATGAAGCAAATGTGTGATGCAAATATGTGCTCCTGACTGCTTCAAAAAACTTCCTTATCAGCTCTGTAGTATGGATATAGCAGGACAAAGCTAGCACACAGTTTGTAGCTGAAGCGGGGAACTGCCTCACTTCATATTCATTCACCTGGTGTTGGGTAGGCAACCGCTTTGCGACTGCCCAAGCTAAACAATGTGCAAAAACAAATGTGTTTTACAGCCGAATAGTTTAGTTACAACTAGACTGAGCTAGCAAACCTGTATTCTACATGGCAGGTTTGGAAATGAGTTTCCACAATGTCAAATGAACAACTGTTTAAAGGTATCCCCATTTCTAACAGAAGCATTTCAGTTACTGCTCACAGAAACATTAAACTGACGAAATAAATAACACAGGGACTAATAAAACTTTCTGAGTCAGGTAGGGACTTGCATCAAACGATGATAAGCTTTTGAAAACTCAACACTTTATACTGAACAAAAAGCAGATCCCTCATGCCAACACACAGACACACTCCATAACATTTTACCAGTGATCCCTGACATAAAAAGCCTAAAATACACCCTGGCCATATGTCTGACCACATGTTCTGCCCTTAGCTCCACATATGGTTGTTTTCCCATGTCAAAGGCTGTTTTCTGCAGCAGTTGTGCTCTGCACTAGTTGATCCAGTAGCACCAGAGCAGCGCCGTATTCAAGGACCAAAATATGCAATTAACTAGTGAGTAGGGGTAGAAATCCGGTGGTGATCTGGGTCCTAAGGAGCCGCTTAAAATTATATGCCATTAAGACTATATATGGGTTCAGGATGTTGCAGGATGAGTATCACTGTCTCCTGGAGATAATTCTCCCAGGTATATCTCCTCCACATGCTAACAGCTTATATATGTATGCATGATTACACACAACAGATTCGCAGTTTCACAAATCGCTGACTAAATCCTATTCCTATGCTTTTTGTATTATGATAACTGAAATTAACCAAACCACGGGCCTTCTCTCCCTGCCTTTATTGCCACCCAAACCTCCACCTCGTTCCCTCTGCTCCAACCACAGCCCTCTTCTCTCGACCTGAAGAGTAAACCACAGCCGGCTATTTAAAACTCCCCCACGACACACTCACATCATGGAAAGTTGGTCCAGGCACCTCGAATGTGGCCCAGCCAACATTCCAGGCCCTGCGGTCCCCTGTTAGCTGCTGCATCGCTCTGCAGTTTCACACAAGAAGTGAAGCATTCCTGCAGTAGATGGTTACTGAGCCAGGACAGATGTAGCTGTGCCACAGTGTATTAATGGTTTGAATCATCCAACTAATAATACTGGGCTGCTGAACTCCCAAAACACATCACAATGTGCTGGTAATTACTGTTATAGTATTCACATAAAAAATTCTAAGCATTTGACCAACCATCTGTAACAGCCGATGGGAACTGCAGCGATTAATCAATTAATAATTTTAGTAATTTTCCGAGCAAAATAACAAAAACTCAAAGGTTGCCGCTTCTTAAATGTAAATATTTTCTGGTTTCCTTTTCCTTTTATGATAATAAACAAATTATCTTTGGGTTTTGGACCGCTGGCCACTTTTCACAATATGCTGACATTTTTTGTTCCAAACAATTACAAACAATTGATTAGTTGTAAAAAATAATCAGGAGATTAATAGATGATGAAAAGCGCTGGAGCTGTCACAACAGCCAGCCAGTAGTCTCCTCTAACATACAATTATGACACTAATTACCTTAATGACAAAAACAATCTTTAATTATTATTATCATTATTTTAGGTGGAAAAAGGGTAGTGTGTACTCCTCCTGTCTTCTAAGCTGTCATTGCTGTGACATGAGGTTTGTGTCCCTGCTAACAAACAGCCTGCACTGATGTATGTGCAGTTACGTAAACTATAGTGTATTCCAAATGTGATCCAATAAGAAAACGTCTACATTGCCTGTAACTGACAACTTTGTCTTAGTTTAATAAAATAGTTTAAACTTTGAACCTGTTGATACATTCACACAAACATCATGAAACAACTGAGTCATGCTAAATGTTTTCAAAAGAAAAGACTCCTACCTGCAGAACAAATTTCTGATCAATGTAGCGCTTTGCAATGCTGGGCTGGAAGTCTGGATTCTCTAGAAAGCGCAGGAGAAACTCATAGACCAGCTGGAAGATAAAAGGAAAATAAAAAAAATAAATATAGAAATATGCACCTTGTAAATACTACAAAACACAATGATGTAATCTAAAGGGTGATAAGGACAAACAGGCTGAAGTATCGGATCCTTACTTGAACGTGAGGCCAGGAAGCCTCTAGAGTGGGTTCATCCTCCTCTGGGTCAAAATCAGGGTTTTCACTTGGTGGAAGAGTCCGGAATATATTGGTGCAGATCTGGAGGGGGGAGGAAGAGTCTTGTTAATAAAAAACAGTAAAAGGAGTTAACATCCCAGGAGAGCATGGGAGGAGATACAGCAAGAGAAGAGATGGTTATCCACAGATAATCAACAAGTGAGCCTTTACTTAAAAAATACAGAGATGTGAAGAGCAGAACGCTGAAATTTGATGGGATAAAAGAGGAAAAACTGCAAATGAAAAAAAACCTTCTTATTTCTGTGACAGATTATTATGACTATTGTACGCCTATGAAGCCCATTAGTTAGTTTCACCAAATTAGTAAGTAAGATTTTATTTATATAGCACCTTTTAAAACAAAGTTACAAAGTGCTTGTAACCTATAAGATAGACATGGAGAAAAATGAGAATACATACATACATACATACATACATACATACATAACAGCTATATACAGAAAGATCAATTACAGCAAATGGGCTTTGAGAAGTTTTTTGAAGCTGTTTACAGACTCAGCTGATCTAACAGAGGTGAATTGTATTAGGTTTCCAGTGCTCCACACATCTAATAAAACAAGCTTATAGCTTTATTCAGAAGCTGCTACTGTAATTGGTACAACCCTTCTTGCCTTTTTTTTTAAAGTATGTAGTGTAGTGTGAATGATTAAGATAGTGTGCTTATTGCATGACTAACCTCGCACTAAACAGTAACAGTTAATTTGCCTATATGCCAAACAACTCAGATAAGGGCACTGAGTTTGTACCTACAGCAAGCTACCAAACACACACTGTAAGAGCTGTATGACCAGGGTTTTTATTTTGTGATGAGCAGCGATTAAACAAATGTGGGTTGGAAAGCAAAATTTGATTACAAGTGGGTTACAAGTGGTCAAGGTGCATTTTGAGAGTCAAGCCAGGCGTGAACTGCAATCCATCTCAACTGGATCTACACACAATCTGGACAAAATTTTGTTCTGAATTCTCCAGAACTGGTGGTGCAACCCAAGAGGAATCTAATACAAACACACATGCACGAACATCACTGGCAGCTTGCTAATTGGAGTGGAAATCAACTATTTTCTGAGCATGTTTGATTTAACTGAGGATGTTTTATAAGACCACCAAAACACGCAGGGGCTGAATAAAAACCATTACAGATTCAGCATCTGCCACAACCCCCTATTAAAATTCTGTACCAAAGACAATCATTGTAGACAGGTCACCACCACCTCTATCCCACCTTGTTATTTTTAGCAAGGGCAAATTCGAGAGTGACACACATAGCAGTGGGGAGCTGGAAAAGCTGGCATTATGTGACTGGGTGCACACTCTCATGCTGAAGTGATAAAGACAACATAAAATTACTTATTGGCAGCTGGAAAATCCAAATGACACTAATGGGAGAGGAAGGCAGCAAAGGAATTTCAAACCTAACAGTGGCCCAAAATCTGACATGCTGAGAAACCCACAGAGAAACTTTGCAAGGGAGTATGATATCTGAACTAGCTGGCAGAAATGCCATGGATGGAAATGGTAAAAATAAAGTATGGACACTGAACTAGTAAATCAGAGAATGAATTGGTTGCTATGGGCTAAATTGTAATTGTAAATTATAACAATACTAATTTTCTCACCCAATCTCCTTGTCCTCTCCGATATTTCCTGTCATGCTTGAGATGTTTTTATTAATGTCCTGGTCAGAGAGTATAGTTACTTGAGACCCCTTAAAACAAAGCTATGTCTACTTGTGTCTTCACAGGTTACACATGTTTAAGTGAAAAAAAACCCAACTTAATTATGTGTAGCATAAATGCATTTTCTCTGCTTTTCTATCCTGTTAACCTTCTTGCGACCCCTCCGATTTGTTTTGTGACCTTTGGGGGGGATCCCAAACCTGTTCATTTTTCTCTACCGGAAAAGTATCGTCATCATAACTTCCTCTCGTCAGTGCCAAAACCCAATCGGACGCGTGCTGTGGAGTTCAGCGTATTTGTGGTCAAAGTTTAATTTAGTTTAACTTTGGCCATATACCATGGGACAAAATGATCACCTGCCCGAGACAGCACAGCCTCTCTATACATTGGAAATAATGGCGTTGCTCTGCCGTGTCAAACTTGTGCTCTTGGTGTGAAAAACAAAGCGAAAAAGAGTTTCTGAATTTGTTTCTGAACTGTTTACATACACTCAGTGGCCACTTCATTAGGCCCACCTGCCAAGTGCCTCATCAGCCCCTGTTTTGCTTCCTAAGTGGTCTGAATTATATAAGAATTTTTGATTTAAAAATAGTTGTATATGTTCCTCTAAAAGTTTGATTAATCCCTCTCTTGATAGTGTCATACATTTACTCCAGATTTTTACAGGACTTGTTTTGGCTCTTGCACAAAGTCACTATGAACCACCCAGAGATGTTGAGGGCTTTGTGACATTACACTTTAGCCTGCTGGAAAACAGCAACAATGCTTAGGTGATCTTCACATGCCCACGTTATTCTGATCTTGTTATAAGCTGAAAGGAATGGTACCCCAGCATGGTCTCGTGCTGCTGTAGCCCATACCCTTCAAGGTTGAGTGAGCTGTGCATTCAGCATGTTATTTGCCTGCTTGTGTCCTTCCTGTTACTTTAGAGAAGTCTGACTGTAGTGCAGCTGTTTCTGCGCTGCAGAAAACACCATCTGGAAACAATTGTACAAAGTTCAAACTCACTTACATCTGGCATCTCAGCCAAACAGTAACAGAACCTGTTGACTGCCTGCATGCTCTATACACACAGTAATTCACTCTTTGGAGTTTCTGGCTGTTAGCGTTAAGTAGCACTTTTGACAACTCTGCAATAAAGTTGCACATATAAGCATTTGCAACACACCCACAAATACAACTGAAAGTCATTACATTCATCTTAACCATGCCTGCCTATGACTTCTATGACTGGCAGTACACCTCAGTACTTCAGTTCCAATAAAGCAGCCAATATAGTTAAAAGTTTTCACACAAAAGACAAATGAATAAACAAAATTATTATCTCTACTAGCGATTCATCATTTAGTCTCTAAAATGTCAGAAAGTTGTGAAAAATGCCCGTCACACTTTTGTATAGCCCAAGCTGACGTCCTGAAATTGCTTGTTTTTTAATTTGCCATCATAGAAGACTAAGAAAAATAAGAAATGGTCACATTTAAGAAGCTGGAGTGCATTTTTGGCATTTCTGCTTAAAAAAAAAAAAAAAGATTATCAAAATTGTTGCAGATTAATTTTCTGTTGATTGAATTGTTTCAGCTCTACTGTGTACACAGGTTAATGTAAGAAGACTAGGATTTCCTCCACTACAGCAGCCTCTATCCTGTCCTATTCCAAAGGCTCTGCTCACCTGTTGGGTCCAGTTGTGTCATACCTGTGTGACCAACCAGGCCTGTGACTGTATCTGAAGGTTAGGTCAATGTTTAACCTGATACGGGTACTGGATGTTGTGCAGGCTATGGAACATGTCTGTCTCTTATGATACAACAATCATGTAAGTTTACATTTTCTTCCCTCTAGATATATTATACAATTTTCACCTGATGAGAGGATGCACCACAAGCCCTCAGGTAAGATTGAGCAACCTTCTAGTCCATAGTAATGGCTTTACATCTGCAGAGTATGCAGATGCCGATAATGAGGCAGATTAATTAATCAGTGTGCCACCTCTATGAGCTCTCTGTGGCATATTACTTTGTTTTCCGTGGGGTGAGGCACATCATTGGCTGATCTGGAATCAGATGACTCACAGAGTGGGTTGCCAGGCGAGACATTGCGCCTCAGTGTGATGCCCATTTTTCCAGAGGAGTGCTCTGAGGAACAAATGCTCACAAAGTCAAGATAAATGGTGGGGTTGGTGGCACATGGTGCACACACACAGGAGCATAATCTGAACCACATATAGCCTGGTATTGCCAGGAAGTATTGTTTAATTAAAGGATTGTCTTTAATATCAGAGAACTGCTCTAGCAGCCTGTCTCCATTGAGGGTATTAAACAGTCTATTCTTTGGCCTACAGCCAAGGTTTTCAAACTGTGAGGCAAAGATACTGCATGAGATGAAAGGGACAGGTGCATGCTAACTTTTTGCTTATAACCCCCAAATTATGGGAAGTGTAGTTTAAAGATTTTTAGCATTATTATCCCCCAAATAAAAGTAAGACAAAGAATACTAACAGGAGTGACAAAAATCAGTAACATGAACTTCCAACTATTTAAAATTGCGGGTGGTGAAGGAGGGGTTCTGTCTGAGGATTTAGAGATGCGTAACATAATGGATTACGTAACTCACCACACAAGCATCTGGCGTGCTTAATTAATTCCCCCACTCACTTCACAATATTGAAAAATAACTACAGCAGGACAAAACAAGAGAAAATATTGTGAGAAGACAGCAAACATGGGAAGCGTGTGAGAAATTTTCACGGAGGGAAAAAAAGTAAACAGATTTGTGTGTGAGTGTGAAAGTAATGTAGGAGGATCCTAAAACAGTTGCGCCTAAGTGACTGTAAGTGAAACCAGCGTATGCTTGCTGATGAACAAGGGAGGCTGTAGCTCTGCATGGTGTCAAACTGTGGGTGACAGTAGTAGCAACCAACACCTAGCAACGCATGTGATGGAGGGGTGGGATGCAATTGTAAGCATTGAGTGCAGCTTTAGCAAAAAGGATGAAAAAGGTGGGGATTAAAGCAAATAAAGGGGGAATTACAGCTCATAGATGCTCTTTTCAACTAACCCTTCTTGTTTTGCACTCTCTGGCACAGAAAGGAACAATTCAATGAAAACTGTATAAGAGAAGTGATTTTCTATAATATACTAATTACAGAGTTGGCGAAAGAGGCAAAACCTCCTTTCACATAAATGAGAAACCTTGCTGTTTGTACTCCTAACAACCACAGTGATCAAAGCAGTCCTCAATGCCGCAGAATAATGGGCAGCACTTTGAACACTCACCTCTTCATTATCATGTGATGCCAAGCATGGAGTATCCGGGAGAGCTATTATCAACCCAGCTTTCTGAAAGTGCGGCTGCTATTTGTCTAACCTCATTTAGCAGCCTGTCTGTAGTACAGACACTCGGCTCTGAACTGGGTTTCTCTTGAGCTCGACCCATGTCCCTCCGTTCTGCCCTGAATAGATGAATGAGATTACTAAGAAAGACCACTGACAATATCTGAGCACCAGCCGGAGTCATGCATTTAAACTACTCCAGCCTTACAAATCCAGGAGATCACTGAAGTGCAATGTGCAACCGAGCTACTACATATTAAGTAGCTCATTATAAAGTGGATGACCTGTTGCTCACACACTTTCATTTGTGCACTTTTCTGACTGCAGTTTTTCTGCCACATTGTGATTGAAAAAGTGTAAATTTCAAGAATTGAAAATGCTTCAGACCAAAGCATATTTTACTCAAATGAACACACACAAATCGAAAATAATTTGTCGTCATGATTTTAAAATTAACTGCAAATTAACGGCAGCAGATATTTCTTGCTCCTGGTTCGTGTAATTTATTAGTATGATTATATATATCACTTTTATTTTTATTACTTTGGACTGCTGACATCAGAGGCTTTGCTGCTATGTTTACTGTCTGTGTTGGCACATTGAAAAGTTAATCATGCCATTTTGCAGACAGAGCACAAAACCCCATATTTCCATCCTGTATTTACCACAAGGTCCAATGTTTATTTTATTTAGGAAGAATCCACTCTACTACTCTACAGACAGGGAAATTAGGAACACAGTGTATCTTATGGTAAAACCAGAAAAGTAAGATCCAGCTTGAAAAATATATTGTGTTTCTGTTTATATGAGCTATTTTTGATTGCTGTGTTTGTTTGTAGAGCTTTACAGCTTTAGCAACTCCTGACAAAGTGAAAGTAGAGAGCTTAGAGAGAGAATAGAAGGTAGAGAGTATTTATTTAAATTCTGGTGTTATTATCAGCCACAACTGACAACAGCCATAACTCTCTGGGCAGACTCTCCATTTGAAATTAAAAATGATGCCCCTGCTGTGTGTTTTTGGTTGCTTTAAGGGTGGAGCATAATAACAGAGTACAGAATGGTGCTAATGCATACTGCAACTTAAACACAGATGTTGTACCAGTTTAAACATTGACATTAAATGTAAGTTGGTTGACACTGTTAGCTGTCAACTTACTCATATTTACATTGCCTTCCAGCTGCGAACGTTTGCCAAACTGTGGCAGCCGTACCCGAAGCTAACTAAACTGCCAGTGAAAAGGTTTTTGCACAAGCCATTTGTTTTTTTGGCATTTTTGATTACAACTCAATGTATGTGACAGTTAGTTATTGCGGTACTTAAGAAACATTAGCACTAAATATGTCTGAATGGTGCTTTTTATACAAAAAAAAAAAGAAAAGTAGAACCATATGACTGCACTCCTAACTGTATTAAGGCGTGTCAAAGAAAAAAGCTTCTGAATTCACGTTTAATAAAAATGTAGGCAGTGAAAATGATTAACCTTGTCCTCTCCCTGTCTAAATTAAGGCAACAAGTACTTAAATAACCCATTCAGGGCGGCGCAACAACCAGCACAAGCAGCACTCCGACTGTTTGGTATTTTCCTGAACTTCAAATTCGCTTTGCCTGTCTGTGTAGTCTTTTGGTGCCCAGTGCTGAGCGCATGGTGCACAGGTGGGAGGTTCATTCAAATTAAGCGCAAAGTGAGTTGTTGGTATTTTGGCGGGTGGGGTCTTACACTTGGCACTGGGAACAGACGTCTTTTTCATTTTACGATATGATATGACCATTTACGATGCGAGATACAGTAGAATAAAATCTGAAATAGTGTCGGTTTGATGCGATCATATAAATAGCTTTATCAACATTTTTTATTATTTATTTCTCTCATCATTGTACAAATTAAAATAAACCCCACTCCATCTGCCTTTGGCTGCAGATTTGTGGTGCTGTGTGTTCCCGTCGTGCTGCTCTGCACCATCCAGACAACAATATGATTTCCTGGATGATTTCTTTATTTGTTGAGCATTTGTTGTCATGCGTCACTGTGATTGGCATGGCTGTTTCAGAGCGATGAAACCAGTGATGTGATTTGCTGAGAGATTAATAAATCACCACACCCTCCAATTTATATTCCATATTCACCCAGCCCTTCTGCACTTTACGGTGTTGCACCTACATGAACCAAAATAGCAGGTGCGCTTGGAGACGCCCACACAGTCCATGCGCCCAAGACCTACCACTTAACTTGTCGTTGTGCTTGTGCGATTAAAACAGAGCCCTCAGTCTCCAAAACTATGGGGGATAATAAGTTAAAATTGCATTTGTCTGTAGTAATTTGGTGCAAGACCATACTTTCAACAATACCAACTTTCAAAGACTTCCAACTCATCTAGTCCATCTCATTTTGCTTCCAACTGCATGTCAGCTGCTTAAACAAAGTAATTATGTTAACCTGCAAAACACCTTAGAAGAAAATAGTTTGAGACAAACAGAACACTGAATCAATAGTTGCAAGGTATGACATGGATTACTGCCTACAGCCCATTAATAATCTGAAGACTCCTTGACTCAGCTTTGGATGTGCTCATTTGTATCTACCGTGATAATCTGCTGTGTGGAGTGAATCACTGCAGCACTGACTACAGTACTGACTATTGTATTCCAAATGTTGCACATGAGTCATTACTGTACTGTAGGACAAAACTAGGCTGCTCGGGGCACCTGCTCCATCAACACAAATCTATAGCATGTTGGCAAAAGATACTTTGCAGGCCGGGGGCTGGGTTGGTTTTCAAACAGACTATTGTGTAACAAGAATCCTGCAACAGCCGATGTGTTAATCACTCAACCCCGACCCGTGCTAAGTTGGCTCTGTGCTCTGACCTTTCTAGTGAATGCACTCATGGAAGTACTGTATATCTCCAGATGATATGTTAAATTATATTAAGTTATATTTTCTTAAGTAGTACTTTAAGTACATGCAACTGTTCAATATGTGACTTTCTGATGAGTTGCTATTTTGATTATTTCCTGTGTGTGATGAGTGCAAAACATACATTTCTAAAAATAACTTCTGATTCATGATGACAGAAGTCTGATAACAATGACACCAGATGAGGACGACAAACACAAATAGCACAGGTAAGCAAATATATTGTAATGTATGTTGCCATGTAAATAATAATGATATATCAGATCTAATGCTTCAAATTAGGATAATTCAAGGAGGTGGTTTTTAATGTTTGTGTAACACTCAAGCAATGTTCTCCGTATTTTAAAGTTGTTTCATGTCCTCAAAAACTCTGCACACCTAAATGTGTGACAGGTGCATTGGAGGAAAGAAGCACAACCTTTTCTGACGAAGGTCAAGCCAATCGAAACGTTGTAAATAAATAGCAGTACAACAGTGTGCAGGGTTGTTTTTTTTTTTTTTAAATAATAAATCTCCCTGGGCTTGAGAATGTTACATGACATGCATTACCAAAAATTTTCCCACAGAGGAGCACTGCTTCGTGGGGTTTGGAAAAAGCACTGAGACAAGGGAGCAAAAGAGAGTAAAATCTTTTCAGCAAAGAGAAGTGTGTTTGTTGTGAAATAGCTACAGAAGTCCTGTGTGATAGACACTGGCTTTAGCTTAGTGTAGGTTATTTAGGTTTTAACTGAGGTTAGAAGTTGGTCTAAATCTTAAGTCAGTGGATTCATTTAACACAGTGAAATAAGACTGGTAGTGAGGTGAAGACGCTAGTGCAGTAAACCTCAAACCTCTGGCAAACATCATTAAGGTTAGCAGTATTGTTCCCTGTACTGTGGCTAGGAATCTAAAAAAACAAAACAATGAATGGGTGGGTGTCATCACATAAGCTTTCAACAGCAGCTTTTAGACAACAATAGTAACGCTGACAGATAGCACCAACGTATTACTCTCAAAATCAAACATGTTTTTGGGAGAGGTTGTCAGTTTGTACAGTGCTGTTGGAGACTAACTTTGCACTGAATACAACTTCATGAACTCTGCTCCCCATGTACTGTATTCAGTGGGTAATGCAGTGGGTGAGAGAGAGGAGGAAATAAATACAGACAAAACTTCAAATTACACCAAGAATATTGGGCTTTTCCTGTGTTTAAACTGGATTTTGTGCTTAAATGGAGCCAGTATGGTAAGGGGTTTGGTATGAAGATGGCAATATGTTCCTCCAGTACTTCTGACATGACACACCCTGTCTAGACACACGATCAGCCTCCATTTTTTAATCCTGCTCAAGTGCACAGGATGTTTCACACAGCAACACAGAGAGACCTCTTTGCTGTTTAATAATAAAACACTGGTAATAGCACATACCTTTTTAGAATTAACTGCAGTTGTTGTTGCTTTGGGATTTGCATGCAGAGTTTATTTTCTAAATCTAAAAAAAAAAGCCACAGAAATTTAGAGAAACACCAAAGAACCTAAAGCCCTGTATACGTGTATCCTCACCATATCAGTGATCTCTGGGTACGCAGATTCCACCAGCACCCCTCTGTTGGTGGAAACGTAGTCGACAAGCTCGTTAAGTGTGGCCCTCTTAATCTCCTTGCTCTTCAGGTC
The DNA here is from genome assembly GCA_002120245.1 of Maccullochella peelii. Classification (NCBI taxonomy): domain Eukaryota; kingdom Metazoa; phylum Chordata; class Actinopteri; order Centrarchiformes; family Percichthyidae; genus Maccullochella; species Maccullochella peelii. Next base: position 157,928 of record LKNJ01000364.1, on the reverse strand, counting down.
TGTCACCGAGTCCAGGAAGTCAAAGAGCATGCAGCACTGCTGGAGTTTCTGGGTGAACAGCTCCTGCTGCTCAGTGGAGGGGGCGTCTGGAATTACACAAAAGAAAGGAAATACACTGAATCACTGTTATATACAGTACACTAGAAAGCACAATGCTCTGTGGAAGATTACAGATGAGACAGGTGGTGCGATTTGCTTGTGCAGAACAGTAGGACATGTAAGGTAAGTTAGTGCATTTTAATAGGACATGGGTTAAGATATTTTTGTTTTTAACATCCCCAACTAATTCAAATCCTCAATGAACAGGACTAAAGACTAAATTGTTCCAATCAGCTGGTTTATTGCAGTTACATAGCTAACTAAACTGCTGGACAAATAGGTCGACAGACACAATACATCAATGTATTTTGCTACACACAGGCAGCCCAGTCATTCTCGGCTTTGATTGTAAAGCCTTTTATGGATTAGACGGTGAGTGCGTTCAGGGTTATTAGAGCTGTCAAACTTGACCCCAGCTGAGCTATAAACAGCATTTGGCAGCCGTCCAAAAAAGCAGTGACACACTGTACAGTGATGTTCTGTTCCCACACAGCAGCAGCTCATCGCTGCAGAGACAGGGTTCTTTCTGTAATGGTAGCAGAAGGACACAGTTAAGTGAACCAACACTGCAGGTCTGATTTACCTCACACACCCCAATACCTCAAGAACCAGACACCCCAAAGGTTCGAGGGTTATGCAAATATAGATGCCATCCATGACACTTGTTGACATTGAGGTGCTAATACATGCCTTCATAAAAATGTATGTCTAAAATGCACATTTTCTATGTAACTTAAACTGAAGTCAATACATTTGGATTGTTTATTGGTTCATTTTAGTTATTCATTAGCATCTCCACATTAGTACAGTTTCCCATCTATATCAGAACTTGAGTCACATGCATGTGATGGGAAGCAGTTCTATATACTTACAATAGCTAGTAACACTCAAGTACACAAGTATTGATATGCATTATTGTCCTAAAACACAATAGAGCTAAAACAATTAGCCAACAATTTTAATAATCAATTAATTGTTAGAATGATTTTTTCAAGCAAAAATGCCAAATATCTGTTGGTTCCAGCTTCTCAAAGGTGCAGACTTGCTGAGTAAACTGAATATCTCTTTTAACTGTTGGTCAGGGAAAAAAAACAAAACAAGGAATTTGAATATATCACTTTGGCTCTTGCGATGGCCCTTTTCTGACAAAATGATTAACAGATTAATCTATCATGAAAATAATCGTTTGTTGCAGCCCTAAAACACAAAAACACACTTGTACATTCACCCTCCAGTGCTACAGAGAGTGTAAAGTTAGGGTGAGAAGTGTCAGAGTTTCTTATTGAGCAATATTATGCAACTGAAAAATAATTACCAATAAAATGGGTGCAAGGCACAGTCAGACACAGCCAAAAAATTCACTGAGTTTCACACATAGTGAAAATGTTCTAGTGGTGTTGACAGCTGACGAAGCAATTAAGCAACTCAACTCTACAGGTCAGACCACTGGCTGCCGCTCTGAGTGTAACTACACTTCACTGACTTGTTAACGCACTACTTTGTCCTAATGCCAATTTTCCAATGTATTGAATCTCAAAGGACTCGATATTCAAAGGGCAGACTGAATATGAAAGTGGAACAAGAAAGTAAAAAAGGACCATGCTGCCTCTGTGGCCTGATTGAGCTGTTGACATATGGGTGGCTCTCATTTCTACCCTGTAAGTGCGTAACGCTGACTTGTGTAACGCTAGGTGTCATCACTTGGGCAGACGTGCTGAATTCAAACCTTCAGCGTTTTCTAGGTGCACATCAGTGGCAGTGAAAATCACATATTTACGTGTAAGACAGACATAGCACTCTGACTGCACGTTGAAGGAATAGTTTGACATTTTGAGAAATGCGCTAACTCTCATGTCTCTACAGTAAATATGAGGCTACAGCCAGAACATGGTTAGCTTAGCTTAACACCAACACTGGAAATGGAGAAACAGCTAGCCTCCTTCTGTCCAAAAGTTAAAAAAATAAAATAAAATCCACCTACCAACACCTCTAAAGCTGACAAATGAACATGTTGCCTCTTATGTGTTTAATCTGTACAAAAACCTTGGTGTAAAAAACAACACGCTGTGGTTTTATGGGAAGTTATGTGCCGGACTATTTCTTAGCCTTGTGCAATCTCTTCCTGGAGTCTCAGCTGGGTGCCTGGCAACCTCATGGTGAAGTCAAGACTCGACTAGCCCGCAACATAACCCCCCATAAAACTGCAAATTGTTGTTTTTAGACTTCAGTAATTGGAAAGGTTAAACAAACGAGATATAACATGTTAATTAGTGTGCTTTAGAGGTGCTGGTAGACAGATTTTGTTACCTTTGGACAGAGCCTGGCTAGCTGTTTCCAGTCTTTGTGCTAAGCTATGCACAATTAGCTATGCTAACTGGCTGCTGGCTGTAGCTTCATATTTACCGCAACTCTCAGCAAGAAAGCGAATAAGTGCATTTCCCAAAATGCTAAACTATTTAAGTCTAAGCTCTAAAGCTCTTCTCTTTTTGAGGATCTTAAATATATTCTTCTCTCTAAAGCATGCGCCACAATTCCTTCATGATAAGTCATGGTCATGCATAAGACAAACTTAGCCTTCCATGCTGTTTCGTGAAAACAATGCAGGCAACATATTCACATATTCAGAGCATGTTTTCTGTAAGCTTTCTGGGTAACCATTCAAATCATTTTATGTCTTTACGGGGAAACGTCTTCCTCCCCCTGTGAGGAGAGATGGGACTGTTAGAGTCTGACATGTAGATGCTTTTCCTCAATGTGAAGCTATTTTTGCCTTTCAGATACAGATGCATTAGTGCATGAATTCCTCAGGGTGCTTAGCAAGGAAGGAAAATATTTCCATTTTAACTATGATGCCACATACGAAAACTAAGAAGAATAAACCATTTAAGATATCAGATAGAAATTCCAAATTAATCAAGATGCCAAAGATCTATAAGGATTTTGTTCCAGAGCAACAAATGGCTATGTTAATCTAACGGATCAAACCTTCACTCCCACATGAAAGATTTTATCTTGGCATCACAATGCAGCTGAAATTAGAAGTGAGATGAGGAAACACATTTAACAAAAGTAATCTCCCTGTACTGCATATTCTGACTGCAGGTAATGAGTAAGAAAGTGGCGGGTTAAAGGGAGAGACAGATACAGCACAAGATGTGTACTTATTCCTTAGAGTGAGTTAGAGTACATTATTCACAAATGGTCTTAATTGTGTCTCTGTTGATCTCTGCTGGTATTGGTGTCTTATAGTTGAACTACTCTATCTTTTAAGTATAAATGACTCCACTGAGAGGGGCTCTGTAACTAGAGGAGCACTGAATTACAGGTTTCACCATTCATTACTGACCTTTTGAATATCTTAAAAAGTGACGGTGTGACTTTAAATGACAGACACACAAAGCATCACTTCACCCAAACCGCAATTAAGAACAGAAACCATTAGATAATGTTACAAGTCAAATGTTACAGGGAACTTGAATGGTTTCTGCACAAGTTCGTGAGCAGTCATCACCCACAGGCTTCAGCCATGTTACTGTTAGTGGAATAAGATCGGAGAAGACTCACACAACATCCACTAAGTCCTAAAATATGCTGAAGCTTTTTCCTGCTGTTGTGTGAAAAACCCTGATGCAAAAAGAAACATAGCAGCATCATCTGCTCTGTATTTGGCAACAACAGACTGTCATGTAGAAACTAAATGTTCCACAAGCTATTCAGTCAGAATATTTTCTTGGTTTTATTTCATGCTGGTCGTATTTTTCAGCCTACTGTAAATGGGTGAATACCACAATGGTGTGTCAATATGAGACAAATACTATGTTGGGGTTTGTTAAGTACCATGCTTGCAGAACAAAGCATGTTTTGCAGGCTTTACAATGTACAATGCTGTGGTTATTTCCAAATCCTATAATTGCATATCCACAATATTTGCTGAAATGAACCAAGTCTTGTTTATCGGCTGAAATTAAACTTTTCCGTATATCTTTGACTTTTATAGAAGTACAACATTTGAGACACTGGAATTAAACAAAGAGTTTCTGAGTGGTTTCTCAGAAACTGTATAAAACACAACAAAGATCAGATTTGGTGACAAAAACAGGAAATATGATCTCAGCTCTACAACCACAGCACTGCAGAGTGGGTTTGAAGAAATCATGCTGTGAATTCAATTAACTACATACAGACAAGTGACAACTTAAAAAGTTTAGTTTTATTCAGGAAAAGTATGAAAAAATGAGAGGAGAAACCTAACACACATGCACATGCTACCATACAGGGAACGAGGGCGTCACAGGATGGGTTGATGGGTACAAAATGATGGCAATCTTATGTTATGGCCTTTACAGTCAGCAGCTCTCAACACCTATGGGATATTTTGAACCAACATGTTAGACAGCGCTCTCTCTACCGTCATTATCACAACACCAAATGAGGTAATATCTTTAAAAAAAAAAAAGAATGGTGGTCATCCCTCCAGTAGGGTCCTGAGACTTGAGGCTGTTCTGGTGCCTGGCAAGACACTTCACAATATGTTGGTTTTTCCTTTAATTCAAGTACAGTATCTGTGTATTTTACTGTGCTTCCTTATAACTATTATCGTAACATGTTTTTTTTTTTGCTATAAATCTACACAAAATATCTCAATGACAAAGCAAAAGCATATTTTCATAAACATTTGCAAATGTGTTAAAATTTGAATACAGGTATGTCTTCTGTACATGCACTATCTCTTTAGACCCTTTGCTGTGAGACTGCAACTTCAGCTTAGATGCATCTAGATAGTTTCTTTTGATCATTGTTGGAAACCCAGTGAAGTCATTCTGGGATATGCATGCAGACAGGGATAGAAAACATAACAGTATTGCAGAAGGCTACGGTGAGAGGAGTTGAAGGGGAAGTATTGTGCATTAAACTGCACACATTTCCGTGAGTGATGGGCTGAAAGGGTTCAGTATTCTATGAGGGAAACATCCCTTCCAGCACAGAGTACATAATTACATGTATCCAGTGATATACAAGCATGACGGCTCTTACAAGTATACAAAGTGGTATTTTCTATCAGGTGTGTGGGACGTTTGGAACTTGGACTATCTTGTTCTCCTTCATATGCACTGAAATTCAACCAAGCCACATGGGCAGGTGCTCATGGGCCTCTAGCTGAATGACTTACAAAGCCTGATGAATACACAGTGTGAGAAACTCCCATACAAGCCAAAAATATGCTTAACCCTTAGCTACTCTTTTTGTAATACATCTAGGTTTCAAGTACACATTGGTCAGTCCAAAGTTGTGAGGCTGAGGACTGGAGCCATTTCACAGTAGAATATAATGTTTTATGTAAGATAGAGCAGTCTGTTGATGGTGTAGCACACCATAAAAAGGATGAGATTCTTCTAAAAAAGTAATTTTAGTGTTTTTCCAGCAAGTTTCTAAAAATGTCCACGAATAAGCTATTGTGATAATGTACCAATGTGTTTAGAGGTCCATAACTGCAAGCACGTACACAACAGCAAACAGGAGACATTTCTATAACTTGTGTTGAGCTCAGACAAATGTATTTTACTGGACATTATTTAGAAAGGCTACATCTGTCTACATAAGGTCCATTAGTTTATAATTAGTGTAATTAGTACAATATCCGCATCATCACTGTTGAAATATGTGAACAGAATGCAACACTGTACATGAGAATGATGCAGTTATGCAACCATTTTCCATTTAAGCTCCCCTTGTTTCACTGCCCCAATGACTGACGAGTTGTGTCCTGAATAGTGAACAGTGTTCTGCTGTTCAACGGTCATGGAAAACAGAAATGCATCATTCACATGGTGTGTTTGTGGCGATCACTCAGTTTTTTCTCTCAACACAAGCGGGATTAGATGACCCATGTGAAAATGTGTAGTTTAAGTTTAAAGATAAATTCACAATAATAAACTTTTAAACTAATAACATGCTGCTGTGTTAGGAACAGACATTAAATATAGAAAAACATATTTTTCAGAGCTATGACAGTTTGATACTGTGCAGCTAGAGTTAAGTGTCTGACCTCGATTTGCATTTTGATTACCGCTGCTCAGCAGCAACAGCACTTGGCATCGCTTTTCAATCCAAAATGTGGTTAAACAGAAGAAAACTACTGTCTCAATGTATAACCACCTTTCAAACTGTTAAGGAATGTATCAAATCTCAGTATTTAGGCATAATGTTTACATAGACTCGTCCTTAATGCTTTGGCACAACTATAAGGACAGATCTGGTAGTGTGAACATGAAAAAATAATCACCATGATGGTAGAAACACTGGGGATGTTGACCTATTCACAGTTTAATATATAACAAAAATATTTATGTTATATCTCAGAAATCCAAAGCTCACCACTTAAAAACTGCTTTACTCTAATCCCTGCCCTTTTGGTGCCCATCAACATTTCATAGAACTATAGTCAAGCAGAAAGAGGCCAAAACAAACTGAAGGAAAGTATGCAGGTCAGGTGACCTCTGAACAGTGACAGATTAGTCCTGCACTGCCACAAATGTACTTACAGTGCTTCTACAGCCTGTCCAGTGTGATTACAAACACTGGTTGATGTATGTTTGACAAATCTCAGTCTCAAGCCACAAATGACAAATAGTTCAATGACTGATGCTAAAAAAAACCCAAAACAACTATTTTAACACTATTTGCCACAGAAAGAAAAAAAAAACAATCATTAGATTAGAATTAAGGTGGATTTATGAGTGTTGCTGTTTTGCTGTATTGAGTAAGTACACTCTTGACTGCTACAGACCTACCTATATATAAGTTCATGATTAACAAACATGTTAGTGTAATGAGAAAATCACCTCGACTGGTCAGAAAAAAAATATGAATAATGTTTCTTTAATTATGGGAGGAATTTTTCCATGGCCACAAGAAGCTCAACCAATCACATCTTTCAGGTTACTGATGGTTAATGTGAAGATTAGGTTCAGATTTAGGTCGGCCAATCCTACAAATGAGACATTTGTACTGTGTGCCGCCTTAGAGCAATGTCTGCCTGGGAGGCTCAGTGCAGAGAAATAAAGTCCCCTGACTAGTGCTAACAATAATTTCTACTCATGCATATTTTACTTTATTTAGTGTGTTTTCCTATGACTTGAGAATGCTTTACAAACCCTCCTTCCTCACAGACTTCAAAAGAATTTTGGTATACTGAAAACATGAAAATCTAAGGAAAGTAAAAAGGTCTTTGCCAAAAAACATTTTCATGTGAAAAACCGGATAAACTAGAAGGGTTTCATATTTGGCTGTAACGTCCGGAGAACCAGTAGGAGATGACAATAAAAGCCCTTGAGTGCTCTTGTTAAGGCTCCAGTATTGTCTGCACTGGTTGGGACTGCATTCCTGCCTGTTAGACAGACATACAGTCTTTACAACAAAGATATGAGAAAAGGAGAGAGAGAAAATGACTTAATGAGTTTTTCTGGTATCACAACACTGAAAAAAATCTTATTAAACACATTGAAAGACATGTGAAGTGCTTCAACATGCACAGAATATGACTGGTTATGTGTAAAAAAACAAAAACAGGAGTGACAGTCTACTGTAGCCCAAATGTGACCATTAATAAACGACAGGAGGGTTGCCATGCTGCTGAACTGGTTGGGTAAGACGGTACTGCATGCATAATTTGATTTACACTTGTCTCCACGTTTGTTTGGAGCCTACATTAAAATTATGCTGGCACAAGAGCAACCGAAGAGCAGCTTAAAGATCCCTCTAGAACAGTTTTAATGCTAACTACAAACTGGAAATGTCAGAGAGAGGAAGATAATATTGTGGTCAAGGTAAATTTAATGCATACAGTATCATAGGACCTGCAAGTAGACACAAAGCTAGGCAGTGCAGACTGAACACAAGGAATCAAAATGAGGACTGCCACTAAGAAAAGACATTACATTTTACTATAATTTGACATGATATAATTTCAACTGGTAGTACATCACCATTTATATTCTTTTTAAATTAAGTACTGCATCTACACAACAATCTAACATTTATTATTTCTTCACTTAGATAGCAAGCCTCTAACAGTGAATATAGACCCAATGAGACATTTATACAATAAAAAAGTAAAAGAGCAGCAGTTGTGCAATGATTTCAAGCCTAATCTTGACACCAATATTCTTCCTAGCCTGTCATTCCAGATAACAAACACTTTGTTAGCTTTCCCTTCTAGGTTTGCTAGACAGGTGTGTGTGCGTGTGTGTGTATAAAAGAGAACATGTGGTCAACACATGTAGTGTAAGTCCTGTCCTAAAACATTATTTGGCCACATGCATAAACGTGTATTGATGCACAACTTAAAAATCTATGTGAAAACATGCCTTCAGAGGTCTAACTGAAAAAGTAACCTGTATCGTAGCCAAAGGAGCAGGTGATGAGACTGAATTTACTATAATATTATTACAAATATATTTCTGATATTGGGATGGAAAATGTAGGTAAAATTACTTTTGAATGATCTAGCTGGTTGGTGTCTACTTGGTGTTCCACTATTAGCAATTTCCTATTAGAAAAATTATTATACTATTAGAACAACCCCTCAAATACGCATGGAGTCTTGATTTAAGCAGAATTTTGTAAAAAATGAACACGATATTATATCGTCAAGACACAATTCCACTTAAAGTCAATAGAAGATCTAGTCATTGTCAAGCCTGAATAGTTGAGATAAGGCAGACAATAGTGATCTCAACACTACCTATTTAAACAAACAGTTTAATAATAGTGGATTATCAAACAGATATACTTTAACAGCAACGACTACTTAGTTTTAGCTACAATGATTTTATTGCCAGTCATAATTTAATCTTTGGGATGCAAAGCAGCTAAAGCCTTGAGGATTGTTTTAGTTTCTTGAATGTCAAGTCAAGCATCATTAGCTTTAGTTACTACAAGTCCTAAGATTCGCTCTGAGAAATTAGAGTAGAAGATGGTGCAAAAAGACATCTGCGAATTCATGCTAATTTTGTTTGGGTATAGCGATGATATTCTTTGACTAGAGTGTTATAGTGAGAGATAAGTACAGCAATGGCAACTACCATGAGAAAATGAAATCATTCCAATATCAACTGCCCTCCTTTCTCAGGTGAAAGGTGGGAGGGTTACAGTACTGTACATGATAAGGTGGTAGATAGCAAATAGGCTGTCACTTTTTCAAAAGTCACGTTCAGATGAATTCAAACATGTAATTTGTTCGAATTAATTTGTATAGCGTATCACTGAGATACAGTGAGCTGTGTCACATAAGCATGGGTGGCCAGCAATGTCCATCTGTCGGTGGTCAGAGAGGGTCTTGCGCTTCAGTGTAGTCTTTATTTTTCCCCATGTGGTGTCAACTGTACCGTGTGTCTTGCAGTCAGACAAGGTTGCACAGTTGACGTTTCTCCACTCATTTCTGGTGCCTGCGCTGTCTCACTTGGATGGCAAGTTAGCAGGTGGGTCCACAGATTTGTTGTCGTTGTAGAGGAAGGCAGCTGCTTTTTATAAAGACAGCAAACAGCCCTATTTTTGTTGGTAATTTTGCCATCTACGGTGTAGAACCCAAAATACTCCCACACACTGCTTCTCAGATGTTTCAGTGTTGTGATTATCCAATCAGCATGGCTGTGCTCCCTAGTGTCCTCCATTATCATCTATTAGCTTAGTTTACTGAGAGGTGGAATTTTAACAGGTGATTAGAGTTCAAATATTTAATTTTTTTCCAAGTTCAAACAAAAGTTCAAATAAAAAGTGACAGCCTTAATGCCAACTTTTGCCATTATGTGCCCCTGGGCTGTGCAATCAGAGAACACAGTATGGGACTTTAGAAAGGCAGGTAATCAGGGCAGTAAACTGAATGCTATTGTCTTCAAATCAGCCTCCAACAGAATGCTAATAAGTAACAGCTGTGGCTAATAGGTTTGTTTACCCAACTGAGAGCTTCAGTAGTTAACCAGCTATCATTGAGAGGTGTTTCAGATTATGTTTAATTAGACAGTGACAATTGAATGGCAAGCTACTGGACTCAAATTAGACTGGTCAGAAGGCAGAAAATGTTTCTTTCCCTAATTCCTGTTATTTTGTAATTAATGTATGTTTTATTAGGTGTTGACTTCAACTCCAAACCAGTGAAAACAAGTGGGCCACTTATTAGGTTCTCTGTAAGCTTGTTTCTCATTACAAGCCAATTCAACACCAAAAAACAGTATCCGAATGCTCATTTCCAAATTAACACAAAAACCACAAGTTCAAAAGCACAAAGCCAGAACTCTTTTCTCTGTCCAAGGACAATCAAAACATGAAAGGAAAAAGAATCCTTGTAAACAAATCAAACTCTTTAGAGGTCTAGTTCTATTTTGGATTTCATGCAGTAACAGTAATTCAGCCTATCTCAGAAAAACTACTAGTGGAGTTTTACTCACATTACCTCTGTGGGTTACTCTGAAACTTGAGCATGTATTGCAGTTGCAAAGAAAGATGGATGTCAAGGCAGGTCAGGGCTGTGCACGGAAAAAGGGTGGACAAAACCGGCAGGCCGGATGCCCGACACATTCCTATTTCTGCCTCGGGTAGTAGATTTCAGCACATCAAGGTCTGCTTTCACGTCACTGGCTCGTCAATCCCAAATGGTCCCATAAGGGAACGTTCACACTATTCCTCTTTTCAAGCTGCCAGCACTTGTTTATATTTAAGTCAATGGAGAGGTGTTTATAGAGATGCAAAGATTAGCCTATTATTGGGTAGTCAATCGAAAGAAAATTAATTCATTAATCAGCAGCTACTTTGTATATCCATTTATCGTTTGTCATTTCTCAAGCAAAAATGCCAAAAGTTTTGATGGTTCCAGGTTCTCAAATGTGTAACCGAGTAATCGAGAAAACAACTGATAGGGTAATCAATAATGAAAAGAAACATCAGTTGCAGCCCTCAGTGTGAGAGATATGAGATATGCATATAAGAGATATGCACCATTATATGGATTTAGCTCTATCATTTATTCTGATATAGCACAAATTCCAGTTGTCATGTCACATAATGTGCAGCATCAGGGCAACTTACTGCATGTTAACGAGTGAGCACAGGCTTCCGTTTTTAAGATAAAACACATATTTGCAATAGTGAAGAGATGAAGACAGGCAGGCCCAAACGATGAGGAAGCATTTCTGCAAGTTTAATGAATGTTTGAGAATGTTCTCACAAGTAGCTTTAGCTGCAGTGGGAAACGAAAAACCACAACCAAGACATTCTTGTCTGAGTCACTATTTAGCCTGCCAAACTTTGCATCTATGTCAAGACATGGTTTCCATCAAAACTGTTGAGAAAGATAGCTTTAAGGCAATGGTGGAAAAGCTGCATTTGTTATATTTGTTGTACCTAGCTAAAAACATTTGATCTTAAATAAAATCTAGAAGTTGTACAGCAGCTGTGGAGCAAACACAAACACACACAAAGTTCACTATAATGAGCTTTTAAATTCTGTCACGTATCAAATTTTGTATCCATAACCACTGTGAAGTACATAAGTTACTTAAGAATACTGTAACTTTCACTCGAGAGAAAAAAAATAAGTACTATCCCACATTTCTGTACATTTAAAATTACATATTCAATTTATGAAGGGGAAATTATATACTGTGGAATGGTCCATTCCATGATAAAAATGTATTGTGTAATGACACCCAGCCCTAGTTGCAGCTGGTCATTATGGGAGCACAGCTTCACACAACCCACGTCTTCAGCCAACAGACTGCCAGCACAAAATAAAGTGGAGGCAGCAGTTTTGTACAAAAAGGTGGACGCAGATCCTGACCTGGCAGCGGCCACAATTATAAACACTGACAGCAATAGACACAAAAACACAAACATCATCGCACTGCTTCACAAAAGCCTTGTCACTTTTTTCCTGGAAAATTATTTATCGATTTGCCATCTGCTGGTGGACATGATGGAAACAGACTGTGTGGCACACAATTGTCAATCAATAGGCTGATAGAGTGGATATGTTTTCCATGAACAGACATTGATAAGCCATTGTTAAAGGTTGCAGTAATCAAAACTGGCTAAAACTCAGGTATTTTGGCTGCAACTAACAATTATTTTCATTTTAAATGAATATGTTGATTTTATTTTTGCTATAAAATGTCTGAAAATAGTGAAATGTCCATCACAATTTCCAAGAGTCCGAGGTGAGGTCTTAAATGACTTTCTTGGTTGGATCAGCCCTCCAAAAATCCAAACATACTCAAAAACAGAGAAAAGCAGCAAAACTACAGGTCTGAAAATGAAAAAAATCTGGAGGTGTGGAGTTAGAAAGAAGTGAGTTTACCAGACCTCTGTAGCCCACTGCCCATCGCTGCTTGAAGCTAGCGGCCCATGGCTACATTAGCCACTACTAGTATAACACACCCGAAACTACAACTGAACTGTCGGAGGTTGTGTTACATTGTGGGTAATGTAGACAGCAGGTTTTGACAAAGAAGAAGCAGCAATGGAATAAAAAAGACAAATCTCCGGTTCTGCTGCATCGATTTTGATATTTAAAAAAAACCTGTCCATCTTGAGTGTGACAATGTTATAGGAGTCCTTTGCTAAATTGGTGGAGTACTCTTTAACCACCACACCACCTAAATGTAACCTTAGGTCTAGTTGGCTCGGCTCAAAATTTCACTGCAGTGACAGAAATATCAACCTAAATGAAGCAGTCTGCCTTTGGAAAATAAAACATTTCCCTGGCTTGCTCTCAAGGCTTCTGGCTGCCATGGCAACAATGTTGGTCTCATGAGTGACTCATCTTTTCAGTGTCTATCACACAACAGGAGCTATAAGCAATCCAACCTCTCCACTGCAGGAGGGAAGAAGCATCTTTGCACTATCTTTTAGGACCTGAAACCTACTGGCTGCAGAGATTTCCTTTCTTAGTCTAATTACCGTAGGAACCAGGAACAGTGCTGATTAACTGAACATTGTAACTCAGTTAAAGTAGGCCAGGTAAGCATGTGCTCTAATTTGAGAAACCATGATGCTTAGTTTACACCTATAAAAAGGGCTATCCTTGCATTGTACGCTTATCACTTTTGGGCAACTGTGTAAACTGACTCAAATAGTGCTATCAGCTGATAGCACAATACCACCATTATTTTGTTTCCATGTGCCCAAAGTACTACAACTACTGCACTCTTGCTCAGAGATGGTTCGAGTCGCCAGCAGGTGATAAGGATATTCTGTTAATTCATACATAACATCTAAACCGTTTCAACAAATTAACACCTTAACATACAATAAGTATGGACAGCTTTGCCTCTGCATGTGGCCTATTTGTAACCGCAGACTCATGTTCTGTATATGAAACATGAGACATACAATAGTGTGCTACTATACAACAGACGACAGTGAAGCAATTAAAATAAACAAGCTCAAACAATTGTGTGACTGGTCCTACAATCATCCATAAGATAAGGCACAAATATGGGCCTCAGTGAAGTAAATAAGCAGAAATATGAATTTATTATTTATGGATGCCCATTTATGAATACCTTAAACATGGACAAATACTTAAAGTGCTCAGAATAATGGAAAGTTTTAACATCCACAGTTCCATGAGAACTGAGACAACTTCATCTGGTGATGAAGACTTTACTAGTAAGACAGTAAGTGGACCTTGAATTTTGATTGTTTTGTCAACTACACTACCTTAAAATATTTTAACGAGTGCAAGTAGAGTAGAGTTGGTTTACCAGAGAACACTAATACTGAATCACAATATTCAATACACAAAAATACAATATTTAGAAGAACTGCAATACATCACATTTCTTTGCTGTGCCAACCATATCCACTTGTGTCTGATTTTTTATAACAAGGCATAAGGAACCTGACGGCAGCAGGCCATCTTCACAAAGTACGGATGAGTGAGCATTTTCTGTGGCGTCCCCCGAGACAGGACATGCATCACGTGCATGACTCTAGACAAAGTTAGGAAAACTGAACTCAATCTTTAGGTCCTTTTGGTGATCACTTACAACTGTGTTCTACTGGCACAGGAGAAAATAGCAATCCCATGCATCCATCATTGGTGAGACACAAGACTTCACAAACACATTCATTTTACAGAGGAGGACACATTTAACGATCTATGTTATTCTCCACTTTCATACTCATTCCTACTAATGTATTAATGGTGCTATCTACAATCTAGGGGTTTGTTGGTTTACTTGAGCTGCAATGGAGGGTTGTTGGCATTTTAGTTAGCATGCTCAATAAATCCTGTTATTTTTAAGCACTAACATTTTTCAATCTTGTATTAGATAATGGCAATGTAACATTTGCTTATGATTATACTTCCATCCGATTATAATAGCTATGATTCAAATTGTCCCACCCTTCATGGAGGACTCACAGTTTTCTTCTCCCCTTTGCTGTGATTTGAAGCAGCTCTCTTGCAATGTTTCAAACGGATCCACTGACACAACAGACCCTAAACCTGTACCAGTCTAACTTTAAGTGAACGGTTAGCCCCCTGGTGTACATCATGTACATGTACATCATGTGGCAATAGCTCCTTCACAGTAAACACTTTCCAGATCTGCCAATAATTAATAACACTTAAACGCTTTCCTAGAAATGAAAGTTGTATAAGCTCCTTAAAAGCCTTTTTCCTACAGGATATCAATATAAATAACATTCTACTTGAATTATAGTCAAATACTCAAACCATTGAATTAAGAATGCACCCTGATGAGTTCGCTGAAAAGAAAAATCTCTCAAAGACGGCCAGATTTGCATCCCTTAATAACATATACCTCATTGTTTCATCAGCAAGTGCTTTATGACTTTGATATGAAAGTCATAAAGCACTCAGAAAATGTGTAAGAAATAATGTGCACAGTGCACATGCAATGCCCCCCTGGTAATAAATGAATACAAAACACAAGAGATGACAGACAAGTCCATGTTGGGCAGAATTAGCTGAATAACTAAAAATAGACTAAAAGAAAACAATTTAACAATAAAAAATAACTGAAATACAGATTTTCCATCAGTAGTCACCATGACAAGGCACAAATCGCCCTCAAGATTTTAGTGGAAGGAAGTCAGATAATTTGGCTGTCACTTTTCTCACAGTTTTGGGTGGTGTTGTTGTTGATGCTCTGGTTTGGAAAAAAAATCATGCCAAGCATTTCAAACTCCTGCTGGAAAACTGTACTTCTTTTTACTATCTGCTCTCCGTATGCACCACACAAGATTAAAAATAAAATATAAGCTACATTTTCTTCAGCCTTTTATGATAGTCATTGTTGAAGCCAACTCATTCATGACATATTTTGTTTTTAGCATCCTGAGAAGTTGATTCATGTTGAAAAAACTACTTGACCAGGCAAGTCTTTCATACTTGCTACTACAACTGTGCTCTTTCCTCCAGTAACACAAACACTGGTGATAGCTGTTGAGGCTTGTCTGCATAAGTGTTAGCAAATTAGTCACTAGATTTTACGATGCCATTTTAAATGTAAAAACATGAAGAAGAAAAAAAACCCCCCCCAAAAAAAAAAAAAAAAAAAAAAAAAAAAAATNNNNATATATAAGCTGTTAATATAAGATGGGCTGTGTAGTGTCAATACCTCAAAATATATATTTTTTAGAGTGTGTCACAATAGTATTTAATATTTCTAATTTCATATTATACACAATAAGGTCTCTACATGACAAATTTAACTAAAAATATGCAGTGAATATATCTTAGTGTCATATACAGTATAGTGTTATAAGTTATGTTATCTCTCTAACATACTGTAGATTAGTAGACAAAGTAGACAATATTTCCATTCCTCTGTATTATGCTAGCTTAATTTAAACAATGCAAGATGTATGCTGCACTACAGTGAAATAACTTGTGAAAAACATGTTAAAGGACATGGTGGAAATGCACACATTGGTGTGAATGGAACTTAAACATGCACAGTTTTAAGCAGGCTCAGCTCTTTCAGATATATGAGTGAAATATATGGAAGAAGTGAGAT
This sequence comes from Maccullochella peelii, assembly GCA_002120245.1. Taxonomy (NCBI): domain Eukaryota; kingdom Metazoa; phylum Chordata; class Actinopteri; order Centrarchiformes; family Percichthyidae; genus Maccullochella; species Maccullochella peelii. Next base: position 141,789 of record LKNJ01000364.1, on the reverse strand, counting down.
TGTTTTATGTATGACACGTTTAATAGCACAACATGCGGGCCATATTCTGTTTGGGATTCTTTACTGGTGCAAAAGCTGCCAACACAAATTTAACTACTGCCAAAAGCATGTTAATAAACTACAATGACCACAGGTTATTGTTTCTATGTAAAACAGCATTTGAACACATACTAATTATGCTGTGTCTGTGTCACCGCCAGGAGGTTCAACATCCCAGTATGCAACTCTACACTGGAGAAACAAACTGCCACCTTGCAGAAAACACTGCGAGGGTGACGTCATTACGTCATTTGTGGTTAAAAAAAAACAACGAATAAATATTAAGTTAGGGACCTTTTAAAAAGAGCAGGTCTACACTTGACAGGTAGTGAACAGACTCCTTGATCAGGTCACATGCCAAACCTTCCCAGACTTACACCCCACATGCCCACCTCCACCTACAACAGAGTACTGCATCAACTGACAACAGACTCTCTAAAGTTTGATACTGGCTACCCATATTATCCCGCACTGTGTCACGTTTCACTTGATGCATTTTTGCTGTCCTGTATTCTCCACTGCACTGTTCCAAGGCTAACTAGTTGCCAATGACATACATTCATTCCTGCAAAAACTAACAAATCAAAAACAAACAATTCAACAGATAGACATTGTGATACCTCTTACCAGGTACCTTTCAGTCTTGTGAATTGTTGAAATACAACTAGTATTGTGAGTAAGCTTTAGTATCAGACTCAGATCAAGTGGCTTGTGACTTCTTCAAATTCTTAGACTTGCTGGGAGGATTTGGAAAATGTATGGGAATTAATGGGAATGAGTTAAACCAGCTGTTTGCTTCTTCTTTGAGGTGTTCCAGCAATCCTGCCTCTGGCACAGGCAGCACTTGAGTTATAACTCAGCATGTTTGCACTGGAAAAGGCTTTGCAAAATCACAAAACGCAAACTTGTCAAGCCATAGAAAAATGATTACGGAGCCTTTCTCAATGTCACCAACAACAGTCTCTACCAGCATCAACATACAGGAGAAAAACACAAGCAGCCCATTCGGACCAATCACAGGTCTTGCTTTACACATTGTTTCTCCATAGCCCCAAACTATAGTCACTTTTTTTGTGGAGGCACCCATCAACTCTGGAGATACCTCTGGTGGAAATGTGGAACACCTTGACGCAAAAGCATAAATCCCTCTTAACCCCTTCTTCAACATTACTCTCTGTATGTGCCTCTGCACAAAGCATATGTTATGTGAGGAAAGTAAATACAACTGTTGACAAAACTCAGTATTTTGCACCAGGAACACAAAGCTGATGGATGTGATTTTTTCTAAAGGCCTGTGGTCAACTCTTGCAAGCTGCTTGTGTAGAGGAAAAGCAAATAACAGAAGGAAATGTTTGGAGATGTGTCCACAATTCTTTGGACCAGTGTTTCCCTGTCCGGCAGGTTTAAACATAGTGGGCCTAAGACACAGTACTGTATGTGAAGTGTGTACAAAATCTGCACAATTTGCTTTCAGTTCGTTTTTGTTTGTTGCAATTATGGTAATAGGCAGACTGAGTGTAATTGCTGCGCACATAACACACTGGTTCTGACAGCCTATTTTAAGCAGCAGACCCCTTCATCCTCTTACCGTACCTTTGAGCTGCGGCAGCGGTGAAAGCTCAACTGGAGCGGTCTGACTGCGGAACTGAGAAGAGCCTTGGGATTTTCTCTGTTTCTGGGCCTTCCTCATGGACTTTCTCGTAAACCCGTCTACTTTCTCGGATGCGGAGATGGCCGACATTTTGATGCATAAACTGACGAAGACTTCAGGCAAGCTATTGTATCCCTAGGTCAAATGAAAGGTTTCCTCTTCGCATCAGCACAAAAATACGAGCTAACTGCACGACTTGAAGCTCGTCCCCTGTTCAAGTCTTATGTTATTCTGTATGATCCAACATGGTCGCTCGGTACTGGGGTTAGACTGTGTCCAAACGCTGCATCATTGGGGTAACTTGTTTTCTGAAACACGGGAGCAATCTTCAATACATGAACCAAAAAGCCAAACTACAACTCACATTGCCCGCAGTATAACATGGAGTTACTAACATAAGTAAATTATCGCATATTTTTCTAATTTTTTTTAAATCTTTTTTACTGCTTAGTCGTGTTTGCAAAATGTCTACCTGTTGCAAAACGTATGAAAGACATTGTCATAAAAGAAGCTGCCTGAATTAGTTGTGAACTCCTGCCAGTAGCAAACTACTGTATTGCTAGGCTGCCAGCTAATGTACCTAGCTAGCTTGCTAAAATTAGCTGACGGTAACGGTATGTCACCACTAACAGTTTGCGCCGCTGTTGAGGAAAAAAAGTTACAAAAGATAGTTGCCCCATTCAGTTCTTGTAGTTCTTCGTGAAAACACCGAGTCCAAGTGTTCAAGCACTGCTTTTAATCCTAGTTAGACTTCCGCGGAGTGTATTTTCACAAGTACTATCCGCGATCGATGAAGTTCTATTTCGCTCGACGACTGAGTCTCGTTTAGCACTTAAAAGTTAGCCGTGTCCACATTCGAGTGACTCCGTCTTAACTACATTCCTCGCTGAATACAGAGCGGTAGTTTCGTTTTCGTGGCCTCTAAAAACACCAAGTAGTCTTAAATACAACAAATTACTAGACGTCGTGCTGAGTAGGCAGCCATAAAAACACTCCCAGTACAGCCGCTCCGCCGTTGTCTGCTTGACTGTTCGGTAGACTGCAGAGCCTGACAGGCGTACGTCATTGAGTGACATCTCTAACAACCAATCACAAGCAGAGAATTTTAAAAAACGGTAAACTTTTAAACCAATCAAGTCGCGCAGAAAGCGGGCCCTGAACATGTGACATGTAAAAACAAATGCGTGACGATGTACACTAGTTGTACATTTGAAAGAGGAGTGGCATCTGTGACAGATTGGAATTATATATAAAAGGACAAAGATATAAAATAAAGATATAAAAAGGACATTGATGTGGACTGTTCATTTTGTCAACTGGTCATTTATTTTGGTCTTGGACTTTTTGGCAAGATGTCTGTACATTTATTCCCAGTATATTGTTTCTGAATCTTCTCTCTATGAAAATGTATTGTTTTGCTTTTTTTGCTTACCTTTCTACCAAAGCAAACCAACACTATATCATCAACTTGATTTTATTACTTGCAAAATCGCATATTCATAAATCAAAGTTTTCCAATCATAAACCAACTTTCATTTTTGAAAATGAAGTCAAACAATACATTACCTCAATCCTATATTCTAAAAATAGGAAAGCTATTAAAACCCTAAATATATGTACTCTATATAACATTTTTTGTGAGCTGATTTATGTTCTCTCTGTGTTCCGATCCCCTGGCATTGTCTGTTTATGGTTTCTGTATGTTTACCATGCTGTTTGCTAATAAAAAGTTGGAGTGGCAGCTGTAGTAGGTACAAATGATCAGTGAAAGTCCACATCAGCTAAACATGGTTTACTATAGATGGAGTAACAGTAAAAATTGTGAAAAACAAATACAACATATTTTAACTTAAATTAGCTGAGAATTGAAGAATATAGCTTACAGAATATTCGTGGTTCCCAACATGGGGGTCAGGCCAAGGAGTCGTTATACAAACCAGAGGGGTTGCGAGAAGCTTAACAGGATAGAAAAAGCAGGGAAGACGCATTACATATGTATAACCTGTGAAGAGGGGTCACAAGAAGACAAACTTTGTAACCACTGCAGTAAATGATTATTGTCATTTGTGTCTCACCACCAAGCACTCTTTATCACTCAAACATGTGGATCGCACTGATAATATGCAACCAATAGCATGTCACACACTTTGAAAACTATTTTCAGTTTAATGAAGTCTGGCCACAGCAAATTTGTGTCAATACAAAAGAACCAAGAAACACACACTGGTTATTTTGTACATATAAACAACTTAAGCATTTGCTCAAGAAAAAATACATTTTGCAGAACTGTATATATGTAACACAAAGAAAAAGGTCAAACCCCATACATGAAAAAACCCACAAAGAGATGAAGTGATAAATCTTAGTGAAGTTCATAAAATGGCTCAAAGATGTGGATCAAATAAATTTTAAATATCAATAAGTCTTTTTTTAAGCAGAATTTAAAATGGCTACACCTGCAGACCAATATTTTTCTCTGCACACAGGATTAATAACCGGTTGACCTCCTGAACTACTTTATTAAATGTGGGTTCTTGTATGTAACACTAATACATCTCTTCTAGTTGTCAGGTTTGAGTAAAATGAAAGATTTACTCAGCAACATGTAACTTGATTTTTTCCAACCAACAGCACCAGAACATTGTGTAGGAGGCAACTGCAAAACCTATGACCCAATTAAAATAAAGCACCCTCTTAGGATGTGAAAACTGCAGCATCAAATATTCAGAATGATGGTTTTGTCAATCTCTAATGCTGCCCAGGTTCATGTACTCATGTATGCTGGACATAGATCGGTGTTCTTAGGGGCTTTTTGTCTGTGGGTTCAGGTTAAATATACTAAAAATAAAAAAAATATAGCATTTTAAACAGAAGCACAGAGCATCTGACTGATACCAGCGATCACTCCAGAGGCCGTCTTGTGAAATACGTGGAGATTTTCTTCATTGTTTGTGGTGAGCGGATGGTCTGAAAAACAAGAAACAAGAAGGTCAACTGCAATATTCATCTTAATAGCTATAAAACATTCCCACGCATGTAAACATTAGCACTCAATTACCAAACAATCATTCCTGTGTATTTTTTATTGCAATGCAGTTATTCTTTTCCGGTGACTCTTTATGAAGATACGAGAGAGTAAGCTTGAATTTCTAGACTCGCAACATTCCAAGAAAGTGGAAGTGAAAGGAGACGTTAATAATGGTGCACAGCCAAAAAGAAAGGAAAAATATTTTTGTGTCCCTAAAGTTTTTACTTTAGAGTTACACCAGTCTCAAATAAGTACAGTGGTTCACTCTGCCTTAAAGAAATAGTTCCACATTTTGGGAAATACGCTTGTTCACTTTCTTGATGAGAGTTATATGAGAAGATCGCTACCACTGTCACGTCTGTACAGTAAATACGAAGCTACGATTAGCTTAGCTTAGTACAAAGGCTAGAAACAGGGGAGGACAGGGAGCCTGGCTCTGTCCAAAAGGTGATATAATGACATATAATGTGTTATAACTAAGTGAGCTTTAGAAGTTGTAGTTGACAGCTAGTAAAATTTGTTAAAAACAAATTAACTTCTGAAGCAGGGGTTTTTGTGCTTACCGGTGAAGCGGGTGTCTTGCCTTCTTGTTTCTTAGAGGCACTGGGGCTTCTGGGAGTATTAGGGCTTCCTTGACCTTTCTTCATCTTTTGGCCCATCACTGACAACCAGTCAATTGGTCTGGGAGAGCAATTCTCCTTGCCAGTCTGCCTTGATGTGGCTTGCTTGCTGTCCTCTGCGTGACAGTCTGTTTGAACCTGGTTCTCTTGAGCGAGGCAGCAGATTCCAGACAGGGTCCGGCTTCTCTTGGCCGCAGGATAGAGTTCAGTTACACAGTCACATTGTTCTGCACCCACACAGCTTGCAGAGGCACCGTCGCCAGTCTCCAGCCTGCGTTTGGCCCGTCGTTCTGTGGGAGAGGTGCTGCTTGCCGGGCTCTGGGGACACGGGCTCAGCACCCTACGGAGCAGAGGGCTGACCTGACCGGGGGACCCACGGCTCGGGGATAACCACTGTTTGATAGAAGGTGGTGTCCTCTGGTGAACAGCAGCAACCTTGGCGCCCTGAGAAGGGACAGGTGAGGCGGTGCAGGAGGGCAGAGGCAGGGCGGCTCCACTAGGAGCACAGGAAGCCAGCTGGGGTGACGCCAGGCCTCCAAGACTCTCTGTCCTCTGGGTCTTGGCAGGGGTTGTTTCTGCTCTGATTGAAGGCCCTTCACAAAAGAAGAAGTTAGTTCAGATGTGACACCATGAATAATTTAAATGACACATTTTGCACTCAAGGGCAGGACAGCAGTGATTTATGACTTCCACATGTCTCATGCTAAGGTAAGGAAACAATATGAAGAATAGAACAGACAACCTTTATATTGTTGCAAGGTAGTTAATGGTAGTTGTAATACTTACTTGAGGGAGCCTTAGGACATGCCCAGCCCACAAGGTTGGCCTCTCCCACTGAAGATTGTGCTCCATCCGTTTCCCGGTGAAGCCTCCAGATCCGTACAGTGTGGTCATCAGAACAGGAAGCAATCTGCCAAGAGAGCAGTGGGGATTATACAGAGCCTAAATCCATCTTCCTAGCCTATTAAAACAACTCAGCTTCACAGCAGGGAAACACAAAAACCTCTAAATCAATCGCAGGTTTCGAAAAAAAGAAAACTGGAGATTACCACGGCTGTGACTGGTTATATATCTATAGGTTACTCAAAGAGTCTTTCAAAAATTCAAACTACACAAAGAAATGTGAAAGTTTGCTGCCTCACCTTTGTAAAATCTGTTGGGCACCATGAAACAGATGTCACTTCCTCGCTATGTCCTTGGAGCATCATGGGAGGACGTTGAGGATCAGAGATCTGAAATGTAAAATGAAAAACACTAAAATACACCATCATAATCACCCTTTCATATTACTAACACAAAACAATTTTCCATTTTACTATGGCCAAATAAAATAGAGACAGTACCTTCCAGATGTATGCGTTATTGTCACTTGAGCCACTGGCCAAGAACTGGTCATCGGGGCTAATAGTGGACTTCACATAAAATGAGGAGTTCTGGTGGCCACTGAAAACTGCCACTGAGGAGGAAAACAAACAGCATTGTTAGAAATCACTAAATAAATCTTCAATTCAGAAAGCAACTGAGCCTGGAACAGAGTACAAACACATAACATGAGCCTTCGTGAGATGCAAAGTGTTACAGACTGTAACTAAATGAGTACAGAACTGTACAAGTACACAGTGTCCTTGCATCTCTACATTTCCTCTATCAAACAGTGCCCTCATGCTTTTCCCTCCCCATGACAGTTAAAGCAAAGGACACTAGTTTGCAGCCCCATCTAGTGATATGCAATGGCAATGAATTAAATTAATGATAAACTGGGGAATGTCTATTTTGGTGCATATACACAATACGTATAGTCAGAGTGGAGTCCCTGTTTACCTGGAGTCGTGTTTATTCCACTGACATTGAACATGTAGATACTATCATCAGTGCAGTTACACATGACGTTGGATCTCGTGGAGTCGAGAACAAGTCCGGAATAACCTGTAACACATGCAAAACAACATTCAGCTCATTTTGGTCATTTGCATATTCCAGGTAAACATGATGTCCAGTATTTTACAAAACTAACCCAGTCGTGTGCGCATGCAAGAACCCGGGTAAGGGTATGTCTGCAGCGGAACAGGATCCAGATGGTGTGCAGTGTAGTTCTTCCTCAGATCCCACATCTTGATTACTCTGGTTAAGAGGAAAGAAATAGCAAAATAAATATGTCATTTTATATACTGGCTTACTGCATGTTAGAAACAAGTAACCGTGGTTTCTTACCCATCAACGGCCCCAGAAGAGATGAGGGTGTGCTGGTCCTGAAAGAGAACCACCGTGACACTCTGCTGGGTGTCCTGCAAGAGAGACGAGGTGCTCAAAGATCAGCCTTACTCTTTATGTCATTAAAGAGGGTGAGTTGTTGAAGAAACTCACCACACTGGGAGCCATGCCACGTGTGCTGCTCCGCCTCTTCTTTGCTTTGGTAGGGGGGTTTGCCTCTGCTTTGTTGTGAGCACCACTGATCTGTTTCACCTGTCTGTAGAAACCATCTGAGAGGAAGACACAAACACGATCACACACACAGTCTGCCAAATACAAGATACCCCAACTCATCTTTCTGCACTTGCCCCATAAGGCCTAATATATTTTAACATTTTAAAAATAAAGATTGGGTCTGACAAAACACTAAATATTACCCAACACAAAAAACATAACCTTTGTAATTTAAATTTCTAATTGATACCTTTTTTGCTGCACCTGGTGTCCCAGACCATAATATTTCCATCTCTGGCCCCAGTGCAGAACACAGCTGTTAACAGAAGACAAAGGAATCAATAATGTGATACAACAAAGCATCACTAATGCAGAAGATATTAAATTCAAATGAAAAATTTCACCTTGTGAAAACCTGTTTCCCATGTCATGCTACTTAACATTAAATACTAAGAAGTACAGTTTGTTTTCTTTGATTTTTAAATCAGATTGTTTTTTCTTGCTGGCATTAGTGGTTATTAATGCCATACTAATAAGTGAGAGCGTACACAAGCATGATAAACAGGCTGCCTTAGCCTCAAAATCTAATATTACACCATCAACAGAGTGTTTTCTTGTGTCTTGTGAAAGAAAACGAGGAACAAAATATCCCCCGGAAATATAGTATTTAGTATACCTTTCTCCTGTGGTGTGAATGCAACAGACTTGAGGCTGCAGAGATGACCCTTGAAGCTGCCCAACAGCTCCCCTGATTTTACATCCCACAGCCTGGCCATCTGATCACCGGCAGCAGTCACCTAAGAACGAATAATAATTAAAAAAAATTAAAGAAGGCTTTATTTGTAAGAAAAGGGAGTTTACAAAGAGCTTTAAATGCAGCAATATAAACAAGGGTAGATAACAAGGAAACACAAGGTGTCATAAACAAAATAAAACCATACCACATAAATTAATGAGTCATAAATGTCTATATGGCTCTATAAATGCATTTAAACGAAGATCTTACTGACTTAACATCACGATTCATAGTGGACTGACAACATGGAATGAATGTGGATTGATTATACTTACTAAATGAGGCTCCCCCGGTACCCAGGCTATGTCAAAGACTGCATTCTCATGAGCCAACCATTCTGCAAACACCCACATACCATTAGCTGCTGATATTTCCTGATAATGGACAGAACTATTGTGGGGAAAAAAAGGAGTCTCTACACATACCTTTAAGAAGCGGGTTTTCACGGCTCTCTGTGTTGTAGATCCTAACAATGCCTTCTTCATTAGCCGCTGCAAGGACATTCTGCATGTCCCTGGCTGGAGAGAAATGGGAGAAGAGGGACACACTGGTTAGATGAATAAATGGCAACAACTAGCCAGCAACTAGCTCTGTTGTGTATCATCTGATGGTAATATGGCATATACGGGTAGCTTACCAGAGGAAAAAGCCAGTCCAAACGGAGGCACAGAGTCACCCAAGTTGCCATAGGAGATGTGTTCGTCATGTCGGACACACTGGTAGCCCTGGAGCAGAGAGCTCAGAGAGCACCTGGGCCAAGGATCAGCAGGGAGGGCTGGGAAGATCAAAAAAGAAAGTACATTTAGTCAGACACTGTACTATAACTATTTTGAGATACTTAGTTGTACCTTCATTTTGTGATTTTACTCCAGTGCATTCAGAGGTTAAATTACACCATTTATTCCACTACATCTGATGGCTGTTTACTTGTTATTTTTTCCAGCTTTGTTTGACTTACAGTTAAAGTCAGTAATAAAAGGCTGGGCAAAAACTCATTTCAGTGGCATCCTATAACTGTCTTGTCCAAATTATTGATTACAAACTAATTATAATTTATAACTAACAAAAAGTTACTTTATTCTGATATAATGCATAATAGTAGAGCAGGTCATTGCATTTTTTACATATAGTTTTGCCTACATTTGTCATATTTTTCGATATTGTAAAAATATTCTTATTAATATGGTGATATTTATTTCAGCCACGTCACCAAGCCTACATTCTTCTTTACTATTGCGTTTACTGCTTATATATTCATACCTAAACTTTTTAATGTTTTCCGATTGGAGTTTATGATTTGAGACCTAGTCAATGTTTAATAATCACCACCAATTTTAGGGAATTGAAATGGGGATTCCTGGTTGACCACCAAAAGCCAAACATGGAAGAACATACCACGTTAGCTAAGTTATATTAATAACTTAAGCTAACGTTAATTTAAGCTAGTTTGGAACGTTACATCATACTGCCATGACAACAGAAAAGGAACATGTGGTTTTAGCTAAAACTCCAAACATAAAACAGACAGGTTATGTTACATTACCTTTGATGATAAGCTAACTTAAGTTTGCCAGTAGCTGTGTAGATAGCACACCCCAATATATTCCCAAACACACAACTGTCTCACCATTCTGCCTTCGTCTGCCCACTCCTCTGTCAACAATTGAGCGGAAAAGCATCCCTACACTCCGGTAGCAGACGATCTGAAATATATTTTTCAATAATAACACTGAGAGGTTTGTTAGATCGTTAATCTTTTTCCGTGTTGCTGCTGCTTGTCTTTCCCGCGAACAGATCTTCCGAACACAGGGACCGAATCCCCCGCTAAACTTGCGTTACACGCTACCATTGGTTGAAACAGCCGCTTTCTCATTAGCGTCACTTCCACATCCGCTTTCTTTGTACCACAATCGGCTTGTTCAATGTGAGCCAGACCTGAGCAGAATCGATCACCGGCGGTCACCGCACAATGCACGTCGGTTAGATTTGTGTCCGAATCGTTCTCTTTAAACATCCATGGTCCGATTTGTTGATCTACTGTATCATCAACTTGATTTTATTACTTGAAAAAAATTAAAATAAAAAAAAAGACTTGATTATCCCGACTTCCTGTAGGCTATTTTTTTTCCTTTATTGAACAAATTGCACATGTCACACATTGACAATAAAAGGATTCATAGCAATTCAAACAAATAAGCCAGGGGGCAACCGCAGAAGGTGAGAAATTAAACAAAAATAAATACATTCCGAAATAATAAAAAAAAATTAAATAAAGCAAAAAGAACATTTAAGGCACAATTTATAATAGTATAGACAATTCAAGAATCAACGCACCTATAAAGTCAGCACTAACTAATAACTAAAAATTAGCTGTGAAATAAATGTAGAGGAGTAAAAAGTACAATATTTCCATCTGAAATGTAGCATAAAATGGAAATTTTACTAGTACCTTAAAATAGTTCATTAAATGCAATTTGGTATTTTCCACCATTTTAAAAGGAAATAGTTTACCTATGAATTGTTTACTTAAAGTTTTGGATTTTAAGAAAGTAGTAAATAGTCAATGAAATGAAGCATCAAAATGTAAGAAGATACGAACGCTTTATTGTGAAAGCCTGAACTGTATACCGGAAGTAGTATTGCGGTGACACCCGTTTTGAGTGTGTCCTATTCGCCGCCCGTACAATGAAATGCTAACGACTTTTGGGTGTTGTCAAGCCTTTTTTTCAAGAAAAGAAAAACTAAACAGTAATGTCGCTTTCAACTGCACGTTCATTCTTGTCGGAGGCTTGTTATGGCGAACAAGAACTTGACGCCAATTCCGCTCTCATGGAGCTGGACAAAGGTACGTTAGCTAGCTTGCAAACGAGTTAGCATATGGCTCATCGGTTGTAGTCAGACCTGTGTTGTGTCTTCTCCATGTGTCGCTTTTGCTAAATGTGACAGACTATATGAGATGTCCCTGCTTTGTTGTGACCAGTGAAATTGCTTAAATTCCAGGGTTGCGGTCGGGGAAGCTGGGAGAGCAGTGTGAAGCTGTGGTGCTCTTCCCCAAGCTCTTCCAGAAGTACCCTTTTCCCATCCTCATCAACTCTGCTTTTCTGAAACTAGCAGACATCTTCAGACTTGGGTATGATGCTGTATAACTTGGTACTAAGTCGATTGTTGCTCACTGACAAAATACTAATCCAATTCCCAAAAATCCAATTTTGATGATTGCTAATGTCACTTTATAGGTATACCTAGCCAAAAGTAATACACTAATAGTACACGATTATAACAGCCCTGCAATAAATATAAATAATATAAATATTAGACAAACCTCTCAATAATATACAAGACGGTTCAACAGCACCACTAACTACAACCTCCAAAATGATCATAGGGTTGACTCGACGCCTCTCTATAACAGTTTCAACAAAGACTGAACATTATAACCTTCATGAAGGCAGGATTTATTGGTGTAAAAGTAATGGTCAGACTGCATTACTTTCATGTAGGTGTACCTAATAAACTGGCAACTGAGTGCACTTCAAGTAAATCTACCCAAAGTTTGCTTGTTTCAGCTGCCTGCTTATGTGCATTTCAAGTAAATATTAATGGAATAATTTAGGTTTTTTTAGCTGATGGTCACACTTAAAAAGCAATTTGAAGACATATGGCGCTCTGGTAACTTGTGATAAGCAATATTTGAAACATTTTATAGAATAGAACAGTAGGCTAAGTAATCATTAGTAACATGTATATGGTGGCACAGACCTCTTTGTTTATTAAAAGCCTGTCTTTCTGATTTCAGGAACAACTTTTTGCGCCTCTGCGTGCTGAAAGTAACTCAACAGAGTGAGAAACATCTAGAAAAGATCCTCAATGTGGACGAATTTGTCAAAAGGGTGTTTTCGGTCATCCATAGCAATGACCCTGTGGCCAGAGCCATCACTCTGAGGTAATAATATGAAAGTACTAAAGATTTGCATTATGCTGGTTGGCACAGGACTTCTAATTTATAATGGAGAGATCAACATACGATAATGACAATTCTCTACTACCCCAGAAAGAATGAGTGATACTTGCAGCTTCCCACTTTTTCCACTTATCTGAGGCTTAAAACAAACTATTTTCCTGTTGTTCCTTTTGTTCAGGATGCTTGGGAGTTTGGCCTCCATCATCCCAGAGAGGAAGAATGCCCACCACAGTATTCGCCAAAGTCTGGACTCTCACGACAATGTAGAAGTGGAGGCCGCCATATTTGCTGCTGCAAGCTTCTCTGCACAGTCAAAGTAAGGAAAACTGTTCCTTCACCTGAGCTGTGGTGCATATATATGGCATGATGTTTTGTTTTAAATTTGGTGTGTTTTGTGCATTTTTCTTATTTTCAGAGACTTTGCAGCTGGGATTTGCAACAAAGTCAGTGAGATGATTCAAGGTAAAATCTCTACTCTGTACTAAAAAGGTCTCAGATCACTTTTAGAAAAATAACAGCTGTCCTTTTATCAAGCTTTGAATATTTGGTAAATATTCCAAACAACTATTCAAAATTTAAATAAAAACAAATCAAGGCCTAAAACTAGTGATTGATAGTGAATGCATCTACGGAGGTCAAAGTAAAGACAACTTTATTTAAACAAGTGAGCATTAAAATGTAGTCCACACTAAAATAGATACAGTCCATTTGATAATCAAAATTAAACATGCAACTTTGAAATTATTGTACATTCAAATACCAACTACATATTTTACGCAATCCACAAATCATTTACGCTCATGATTGTCCAGGCAAAGCTTTCTGTTCAGCAGATATGTGTTGGTATGTTTTTATTTAGAGTTTTCCTCTTCGACCTATGTCTCAACCCCAGGTTTAGACACTCCAGTGGAACTGAAGCTGAAGCTGATCCCCATGCTTCAGCACATGCATCATGATGCCAGCTTGGCCTCCAGCAGCAGAGAGCTTCTACAGCACCTGGTCAACTCTTACCCCTCCACCCCCATGGTCATCGTCACCCTGCACACCTTCACCCAGCTGGCTGCCTCCTCCCTTATCGATATCCCAAAGCAGGTAGTACCATGTCAGAGCTGTACCTCATTCTTAAATTGGTTATTTACTGTAATTGGCCGACAGACTCAAAGCTACAGAGATTGAAAAGACACCCAGCGGCACTACAGGGGAAAGTTGAGAAAAGCTCCCCTTTATGCAAATATAATTGATGCAATGCGAGTGACAACCACGCAAGAGCCAACTGCACTCATAATGCCAGCAGAAGTAGAAGCACAGTATTATTTACTACGCCGCTCTACTAGTGGAGTGGGGGATCGCTTCCAGCGCAGATACCAAACTGTAATGCCAATCAGTCTTGCCCGCTCCGGGGTCATTGTTGTATTAAAACAGTTTCAGCAATGTTTACCACAAGGTAAAAAGACAGCAAACAAAGCTATTCTGTACTCGGGGAACAAACTGTGCAACAGGAAATAAACAACTTCCTTTTGTGTAGTACAGCAGCTGCATCAGAAAACAACTGTCCAGGCGGAGCAGAGTATGTACATTTATGCAACATACACACAGAGCTACAGATTTATGAGAGGCCAGAGACTGCCTACTACTTTGTATGTGAACATACCTACTGTGGTTTTCTGTCTTGATGGGACACCTAGGGATGTATATCTTTGACATTTGGCCGTTAATGACCCGATTTGCACCCTTGAACTTTAAAAAAAAATCAAAATGATTGACTTTTTATTTGTTTCCTTATTTGTACAGTTACAGCTCCTCCTTCAATACCTGAAAGATGACCCAAGGAAAGCTGTGAAGAGGCTCGCAATTAATGACCTAAAGCTCCTAGCTAAAAAGGCTCCTCACCTTTGGATCAGAGAAAACACTCAGGTAGAGTTTCAGATGCTGACAGTTGCACTGTAGGGTTGTCTTCATGTTGGATTGAAATCTGTAGGTAATCTAATGGGTTTTATCTCTGCAGACCCTGTGTGAGTGCGCCCTGACCAGCCCTTACAACAGTTTGAAGCTGGGGATGTTGGCTGTTCTCTCCACCCTCTCTGGAACAATTGCAATCAAGCAATACTTAAATAATATGACAGGTTGTGTTCACTTTTGTTCACTTTTCGTTCTCCATCACAATGTGAATATTTACATAAGAATTTGCTCTTAACCAGACTTAAATTGCAGGTTTCCATTGCTGTTCCTTGTATTGTGAAGAAGGACTGATTTGTATTCCTCTCTTCACTCTTCTCAGGTGGCTCTCCGGTTCCCCCCCGGCTCACTGACCTGGTTAAACTGGCACAAGAATGCTGTTACCACAGCAACCTGGCAGTGGCTGCTCATGGGGTCATAGTGCTCTCCAACATTGCAATTTCCTGTCCAGAAAAAGGTTAGTTACAGCAAGTAATGGCCTGGGCTAGGGATTCTTCTAATGCCGATTGCTCATGAATCCATTGATCTCACATTCACCCCACTGATGTTTGCTCTTGTGTGCCGGGCCTAAGTGTTGCTGTGTGTATTTCTCCTCCTCAGATATAGTACAGCTGGAGCAGGACACAGTCTTGGGAGTGGAGTCCCTTTTGATGCTTTGCAGTCAGGACAGCAGCCCCAGTGCACAGGCCACACTCAAAGTAAGACTATAACCACAAGGCAGATAGCATAGCTTGGATCAATACATCAGGAATAGAGCTGGGTTTTGAACCTCAATGCTTTTTTGGTACCAACCCAAATGTGTTCATGGCACAAAGTATAGAAACTTGTCAAGTTCTGTAAGCTGGCATCAAATGTTTACTTATTCTTTGATCAGATAGTTCCTGATTTTAAATCAATATTCAAGCAATTTTAGGTTGTATTTTATTTACTTATTTATTTACCTGATGTATTTTCTTCTGTTAAATTAAAAAGGTCTTTGTAGAAAAACATGTTGGAAAACTATCTCATTGAAATTAGTATCACATTTCTAATTATAGCTCAGCCCTAGTCAGTAAAGTCAGGGGAAAGTGCCATGCCGAATGTTCTTGATAATAATTTAATATTAACATGGAAATGTAAAACTTTGCCTAGTGTGATTTAGGATTCCGTGTTTTGAATAAAACTCTGTTTACATTTGTGTTATTTGATACCAAAGCAGCAACGCAGCATGCATCTTTAATGTCTGCTGGGCAAATGTAACATTGCAACCAAGGAGGGCAAAATTATTTTGGGAGCATTGCTCAGTAAAGCTGAATTCTTACAACTTTTTCTGACATCCATGATACCAGCATACCTTACCTAAAACATCTCCACTGCCATCCACCTCCTGGAAATGTATGTAATTTGATTACCATCAACCAACACTTGTCTACATTGTGACTTATTAATACCCATCTTTCAACTTCCCTTTTTGTGTCAACCCTAGACGGCCCTCACGTCATTGGTTAAACTGCTGAAAAGTCGACCCCACCTCAGCCAATCTGCTGTGGACTTCCTGCTCGGCCAGCTCCACTTATCCTGTGACTCCTCTCGCGTTCTCATGTGCCACGCTCTGGCAGCCATCGCCACCCACCTGCCGGTGTTGGGCGACGGCATGCTGGGAGATCTGGTGGACCTCTACAGAGTGGCCAGTCACTCCTCCACTGACAAGCAGCAAGAGCTTCTGGTGAGAGATGAGTCAGACATCAGCTGCTGTTTAGACAGTAAATTAAGGCTTTAAGAGTCTCCAACACTTAAATATAGCGTTTACGTTTTAAGCACAGGCAACTCTCAACACTGCATTTACTTGACAATTAAGCAGTAATTGTGTTATATCTGTGTTCTAGTGGAAAATCAGCATGCACATGCTATCCTGTTTTCATCATTAGAAATAGAGCTTGTGATTTTATCTTTTAGCCTATGCATGACTGCTAACCCACAATGTCAGAATAGCTGACGCTACATTCAGTTTAAAAATCCGTTCTTGTTTCATTGCCCTCGTATATCTCTGATTTTGGATTTCAAAATGTGTCTGTCCCACTGCGACTGCTGCAGGTTTCCTTGGCAACAGTGATTTTTGTTGCTAGCCAGTCGTCTCTGTCAGCAGAGGTGAAGACTGTCATCAAACAGCAGCTGGAGAATGTTGCTAATGGCTGGACGGTGTACCGCATCGCACGACAGGCCTCGCGCATGGTAATCTCATCTGCTTGTACAGAACCAGTGCTACCCAACATCTACTTATTTACTTTAACATTTACTAACAGGGCGCTCGAAGGATATCATTGATCTTATGGCAGGAAAAGTATCTGTGAACCGGAGGACTTAAGATACATTTTAACACACCGCACTTGGTAGGCATCTTTTGATAGCCTGTTGATGGGTGTGTGTCGATATGAAATTGTCTTCTGTCTTTAAGTGCTGACAACCTTAACTGTACTGTGTATTCTATGTTTTAATGAGTCTAGACCTCTATTTGATCCAGAACAATGATAACATAGACCTATGCTCTAAAATGGCATCTGTTGCAGAGCTGGTAAAGGTGCACCCAGGCAGAAGCATCTATTTGTTTGAATGAAAAGGTGTCACACGATGAGTCCAGTTGCCCCTGACTTAGCCCTTCTGGATATGCCACAGACATAGTACAGCCAAATCCTGCACCTGAAACGTGATGAAATATTATCATTGATCTGCAGGGATGCCATGAGTTCTCCAGCGAGCTGTACCAGAGTCTGCGGACCCGTGTGGCATCAGAGCACTTCTACTTCTGGCTGAACAGTCTGAAAGAGTTTTCCCAGGCAGAGCAGTGCCTGAGTCATGTGGAGGATGGAGACTACAGTGGAGCCATGAGCGCCATTGCAGAGGCCCTGCGCTCCTACCAAAAGGGCATCGCTTCCCTCACGGTCAGTTAACTGCCAGGCATCTGCTTGTCAAAAAACATCAATACAATTTCTCCTCCTACTTCACCAATGACAGATGCTTAAAGCTGCTGATACTCAGTCTGGAGAGTCTTGCTATTTAAGCATCTGAAATTGTTAATGGATTAACCCACCTAATACCTCACAGTATCTTGTTAGGTGAACTCAACCTGTGTCGCTGTTTAACTCTAGTGTTTATGTGCTGTTATCTGATTAATCCCTCCCTCCAGGCTGCCAGCACTCCTCTGAGCCCGCTTACTTTCCAGTGCGAGTTCATTAAGCTGCGGATCGACAACCTGCAAGCCCTGTCACAGCTGATTTGTACCTGCAACAGCTTGAAAACCAGCCCTCCTCCTGCCATTGCCACCACCGTCGCCCTCACCTCAGGCAATGAGCTGCAGCGGTGCGGCCGCATCTCCATGCAGGTGAAACACTAATAGTGGGGTTGTTACAGGTTGTCTGTGCAGCGTTTTCCAAAGCTAAGGGTAGTGATGTTTTAATGTTAGGTCATTGTATAGGTTGGAACATACGTATATGCTATATGGCGCCAACTTGTGGATCATAGCTGATGTCCTGTTTTCATTGAAATAGCATTTAGGGTTTAAGTTTTTACACATATTATTAATTAAGACCTAAACCTAATGTGAGGGAATTAGATGGTAAATGGCGGCACAGATGTCTGATTGTGGCTGCAAGGTGTGAGAACAGGTACATACATCGTAAAATCCTGCAGGTGCGGGGGGCTGTGGATCAACATCCAGCAGCAGGTGTGAGTTGAAAAAACAGGCCTGCGTAAACCTATACTTCACCGTCCAGCAGGATTTGTGTATCCAAGAAGATTAAATGTGCTCCAAATGTAGTTAATCAACAAGTAACTTGCTGTTTTTCTTTTTTCCAGATGAAGGTATGCATGGATGAGTTCAGAAGTCTTGCAGCTCGCTACGCTGATTTACACCAATCGTCGTTTGACGCTGATTATGCCACCCTTCGCAATGTGGAGCTGTATCCTTAAACAGGCCCCAGTCACATCAGACGTTTGTCTTTTTTTGATGACCCTGGTTTTTCTGCCGTAATGTCTTCTTTCTTTAATGTCAGTCATTTCTCTTTACCTGTCTGCTCAGACAACAACAGAGTTGTTTGCTCGTCTCCCATGTAATAGAAGCACTGATACTGGACCCACAGGCAGCCAGGTGAGAGCCTACCACAAAGGTAGAACAGTGTGATTTGTATGAATTTGTTTTGTGGTTTAGGAGAAAGTTTAAAATGAAATTTAGTCTTGATTTCATTGTGTATCATTTCCCAACTTTCGAGAGAACTGCTGTAGAGTAAAATTTTACTTGCTTGACATGTGAGAAAAGGTAGCTTCTCTGCGTTAGGCTGCCACTAGAGTGTGAGGAAAAATGTCAACTTAGTTTAAATGCATCATATTGAGTTTGTCAAATCATAATTTAACCAACTACAGCACGATGTAGGTGTTTTCTGTAAACTGAACATTCGATGTACACAACACTGTAAGGACAATAAATGCATCTTATTTAATTTGATAGACAGGTTTTTCCACTGTACCATGTAGTTGAGTGTTTTCTGTTGAAAGTGCTTTGCCATAACACGCATCCCCTGAAGGCATTCTCCTGGTAGACGCTGGTCTGTAACAGATTGTCCCTCTCTCTGTTTCTGTAATCTAGTTTTCAAGAGTATGGCACCCTGGGGTCGGTGCAGACAGAGAGTGAATATGAGCGACGGATGATGTCAGTCTTCAGTCACGTGTTGGAGGAAGTGGAGGGCCTCACCAAGAAACACCCTCCTGTTTCATGCCTGGTAATATTCAAATAGAACACCTTGTGTAAAGAGTACGGTCTAGACGTGTTCTATATGAAAAAGTGACCTGAGATAACTTTGTTATGATATGGCACTGTATAAAAAACCTGAACTGAATTGATCACAAAGTTTGTGAATGCTGAGTTACTTAGGCTTACAATTTAGCTGCAGGGAGTCCAGATTTGAAAATGACTGACAAATGCTCTGCTTTTATTGAATACTATATATGGAGTGTATTTGTTAAGTTACGCTTATTCTGCTGCTACATATTCTTTTCTCTTTGGTGTTTGCTTTTGAATTATTTTTTTACTTTATTTTAGATCGTTTTGGAAACTCATACCTGTATGCATCTTAACTGGATATTGTCATGTGACAGTTATCTTGGCCTGTTTGTGGTGTTTGTATTTATCATACTAACAATGTTTTGGTGCAGCCCTCTTGGTCGGGTCTCACTTGAAATGGACATTTAACAAGACTTTTACCTGGTTAAACAAAGGAAAATGACAAAAACTTGGATATGAGCCGCAGCAAATTGCTTATAATGAAAATGTGTTTATATAAAAAAAAATATTGTTTATTTATTTATTGTTTTCCAGCATACAGGTTGTCTCTGTGATGCTGTCATCGCTTTGCTGAAGGTCCCACTGTCTTTCCAGAGGTATTTCTTCCAAAAGCTCCAGTCAACAAGCATCAAGGTACAGTAACTTAATTAGAAAATCACAATAAAATGTACATCCCGATTCGTAATTACAGATGTCCAACAGAATGTCAAAATGATAGAGAGCTCACTACACAACTTTCTATCTACTACTAAGTGTACAGTATGTGTGTATTACTAATGTATGAGGGATACGATTTGTGTGTGTTCGTCTCTTCATTAGATAAATAAAGCAGTACACTTATTAGATTTACATGTCCTCTGGACAACATAAGTGTACAGGAAGCCTTTCATTGTTAATGTTAACAATCGCTTCATCAACATAAATGGCAGAATGAGGAAAGCCACACCCTCATAACTCTGATGCATTTATTAGACCATGTAATAAGGATCGATCTTTTGGCAAACTCCCTCAAGTGTTTCAACAATCACTTGACACACCACCGCACACCATGTGCAGGAATGTTTTCAAGACAGGTTGACATGCAAGCACACAGCTGACTGACAACAGCAGGCAACACATACTGTGTGATCATGATTCAGTGCAGTTGCAGCTATGTACGACATTCTTTCTTAAGCTCTCTTAAGGCTGACCCGGGTGTGTCTTTTATTTTTCCCAGCTTGCCCTCTCTCCATCCCCACGAACACCGAGTGAACCGATCCCAGTGCAGAGCAGCCAGCAGCTGACTCTTAAGGTGGAGGGGGTGGTGCAGCATGGTTCGACTCCAGGACTCTTCAGGAAAATCCAATCTGTCTGCCTCAATGTCACTTCAGTTCTCCAGAGCAAGACGGGACCAGACTACAAGGTATCTAGTGTTTGCTTGCATCTTTGGTTGTTGCTCAGATAGCTAGGAAAATGCAGATATTTCAAAATCATATATCCTCCTGAGTATATGGCTCTTTGTTCCACGTATTGAAACTCATATCTGGTATTCTTAACCCATATAACCAGTGCAAACACAGCTACATACTGTGTTTATTTACAGATCACGCTAGTTCTGACGTTTGTATTCCCATTTGTTGCATTTTTTTTGGTGAATTGTGGCTGTGCTGCTCCTCCGTTGATGATAACACATAACATATTTGTCTTGTTGTCCTGTTTTTTTTCCCCTTCTAGATTGCACTCGACACTAAAACTAATGAGATTGAGCAGCGGGTAGAACCCCACAACGACTACTTCAGCACCCAGTTCTTGCTGAATTTCTCCATCTTGGGCACCCACACTGTCACTGTGGAGGCCTCTGTGGTGGATGAGAGTGGCATCGAGTGGAAGACCGGGCCCAAGACGACAGTGTCAGTCAAGTCCCTGGAGGATCCTTACTCCCAGCAGCTCCGCCATCAGCTGCAGCAGGGTGGAGCTCAGCCTGCTCCACAGAGGAGTGCATATGCTCGCTTCTAGTGAATGTCCAACAGTTTAGCTTCTGTACTTTGACCTGTTTTGTCTTGTAGAAATGGAATATGTACATATTTTTTCAATTATTAAAAAGCCAGATTTAATTTTAATCCTGCACATTGAGTGTAATCCTTCCAAAATAATGCTGACCAGGTGTAAAGGACACAAGATAATGCAGTCATTTCAGTGTATACCCAAAGTCCACACATTAATGGCCTTCAGTATAATCTGATGGGCATAAAGATCGGCCACCAGAAAACGCAAAATTGCTTTATATTCCCTGTCATGTTCTTGATCCAATAGTATTCTATCATTGCTGTAATCTCCAGGACACTTTAGTATGAATGTCCTTGGATTTACTGTCATTTATTCTACATAGTGTATATAGCATAGTGTAATAACATAAAGGGCCATCAGGGGGCAGACCATAGTCATTAACTGGACATCATTTGTCTAAACAGCACTAAAATCTCTTGTCATGTCAATTCCAGACTTGTCTGAATCACAATGTCAGCATTTAGACTTTTCAAACCGATAGATTTCAGTCTTCATTCCTACAGTGGAATCCCATTGAATATCACCTTATAGAACTACAATCGTATGCTTTTCATGTTATTATTCCAAACATTTATGACACTCTAGCTGTAAGCTATCTCAAATTCTAACATGCTTTAATAATGATGCAACCTGGAATAGCCCACGCTGTTTCTGGTTAAAATTAATATAAATACATCGATTTGAACGGTGAACTCACGCACCCACACTGGTGATGTAATCTGAAAATAACTTGCTGCCGGGAATGAGTCCAGACGACATGACGATTTAGTCACACAATTTAGCAAAAGCAATTTCTTGTTCATAGACACTGAAACCGTCTGCACTTAATGGCTTTACTTACTGAGCCTGCGCACTTAATGGCTCGAAGCTGGCTTCAGGTGATCGCAAGAGCGTCAAGTGACAAGGAATAAAAAGGAAGGTTCCGGACGTGGTTTTCAAAATAAAACGTTTAACTGACCATACAATGTGATGTTTTTATACCACATTAAATCCCTTTTAAAATCTTAACTAATGTTAAATGTAAGTAGAAGCAAATTCAGAAGATGACTTTGTTCAGATTGGCCATTTGGCAGCATAGTGTTTTCCTAAGAGCACATGCCTTATTCTTGAACACATTGAAATTATTGTTTTTTTTAATTCAAGACTCAGTTATTCTGCATTTTGGTATATAGATTTTTGTAATTTTCCAATTTGTAAACTTAGTATGTATTCAATTTCCGTTTTTTTGGTCTTCTGACAACATGCATTGATGCAATTTCCAATGCTGGATTTTCAGTGGAGCAAACTGGGCACCAGGTTTGCAGTATCATATTGGATTTTTGGTAATTTGCACTACTAAAGTACAATATCAACTAAAGTAGATCTTGCATTATCACCTAGTGTTGTGATCCTGTTTTGTGGATATTACAACTAAATTTGTGTGGTGGGGGCCCAACAGCAAATTTATGCCCTTCATGTCACTACATGATGCCCTATGTCACTACACACACACATATATATTTATCTTCACTTTCAAGACATTCAGCATATGAAAGCAAGGTTTCTTTTTCTTTTTGTTTAATACAAAATACTGAGCAGAATCTAACAAGCAAACTATAAAAACATTCTGAAACAAAATATAAAAGTATAAGTAAGTAGTAGTATAAGTAATAAGACAATAAACATATTTTCTACAAGAGTGTTTTATTTGTTTAGTATAGATACAAAAGTAAATAAAAAAAAACAATAATTTACTAAAATGTAGTTGGTAAAGCAAGTTCTTGACGTCTTATCTCAACCTGAAGCTTTTATTTTGAAGGTTAAGGGGACTCACTTCCGTTCTTACTCTTTTGATCTTTTGTGTTTATTGACGCCGTGCGAATCGGGGTCTGGAGAAAGATAACGGGTCATGCCAGCCTAGAAACGAAAAATGTATGTTCTTCGTGTTTGATGTGCATATGTTGTTTATAGTTTGTGTAACGTTTGCCTAGCCTGCAGCGTTGATCCCAGGCCCGGCCCGAACCGCCTCTTGTCCATATTCGCTAATGGGAGCTCAGTAGCTAGCTAACTTGACGATGATGATGATGATGATGCATCAGTGGAATTATCCCGGTGTCTCTGACTGAGATGGAGCCAGCGACGCTCAAGTGGAGTTGCTTGCTAGCTAGCTAGCGAGCTAACCGTGCCCGCCGGGATTTACCGTGCCCGAGTAGCCCTGGATAACGTTAGCTAAATGGGTGCAACTGCAGTTTTATCGCACGGGGTTTGTTGTAACGTTACCAGACATTTCCACCTCTGTCCCCACATTTGATAGAGACTGGCCATGTCAACTAGCTAAAATGCTAACTTAACCGTTTAGGTTAGCTACATGTGACACAATTTCTCTCGCTCCAACAATTAGCTACATCTCTGACCGTCCTTGGATGCCTCAGCGACATTAATTGGGTGAGTAACATGACATACCAGACTTTTACTGAATTACAGGGTCAGACTATATTCTGGATGAGGCACACGGATATTGCGCTTTGCACCAGCCTCCAGACATCCAGGGTTGTTAACGTTTAGTAACGTTATTGTCTCGTAAAATACCAGAGTAGTTAAGTTTATTAGCTACCTCTATTATCTGTGTCATTGTGTTTCGCAATAATGTTATAGCCCACGGGTTGTCATACCTGACATTTCTTAACATCTGTTCCCGTTATGCTAACTCAGTCTGCTGCTACCTAGCATGTCTTGGAAGTACTCGACCATGTCCCGTGCGACTGGTCCTTTTATGGTCCTGTCTTTATATGTATTACTGTTAAGGCTGGGCAGCTAGCTAGCAGGAAGTCACGAACAACAAACGGCGACAGTTAAGAATAAATCCTCTTCAATAAGAATCAGAAGATAGCATCCACTACGCTTGTGTTGCATTTAGATTCCGCGAAACAGCCTCACCCTCAACCGGTTAGCGGCAGACTCACTCCTCTGTGTTTCCAGGGTGCATGGTATAACATTGGGTTATTTTGTGGGTTTGTGCCCTGCTCAGAGCACATCTGTTTGTTTACAGTTGAGGATAATGGTGTGTACACACATGACTCGTCTTGTCTTTTGTCAAACAAGCCAAGCCGGGATGCTAACAGTTGTTGTGTCTCTGTTACAGACGGTGTGTATCAGGATGGCACAGCTCTTGGACGGGGCCGGCAAACTGGGCTGGGTTCTGCTCAAGTCTGTGACCCGTTTTGTGTTTATGTTCCTCAACAACTGTGTAGCCATCCCATCTTACTGCTTATACCTGCTGCTTCTGCAGCCGCTGAGAATATGGGACAGCTCCACTTTCTGGCACATTGAAGGGATCATGTTCAAATGGTTGCTGGCCATGGTGTCTTCGTGGGGCTGGATTGCAGGTTATACAGGTAAGATAGTTTATTATTCATACCTATTGCCATTGTTCCAGGGTACTGCCTTGCATGCAGAGATATATTTGCATGTTGGACTCAGTGGTAACAGCTTACTGATGGATAAGCACGCAAGATTGTTCTAAAACCAGTGAAGTTGCTCCCTATCCCCAGTTTGTGCTTCATGTAATCCCTTTCGAATCACAGAGATAAACCTCTTTCACTGAAAAATATACCTGACAATGTTTGAAAAGCCCAGAAGGTTGTTTAACAACACATACTGCTGTTTTGAAGGTATTCCCAAAATCCTCAAAGACTCTTCTAACCATCTGGATGAAAATAGATTCTGTTTGCTGCACGATAAAAAAGTTGCAACGCGGTTTCCTAGTCCTAACAAACATGGTAGCTGTAAAATGGCAAATGTCTTTGCTTAATTTACATAAAATGAATCAAAATTTAAACATTTTAATATTGGTTATATTTGATGTATTCATGTTACTTTATATTATTTTTTTATTTTCATACAAAACACATTAACATTTTTCTTGTGTTGTACAAACATATATATATATATATATATATGTGTGTGTGTGTGTACAAGAATATTTTTCATCCAGATAGTTAGAAGAGTCTGTGAGAAATGTATCTTTAGTACAGTTTTGTTAAACATCCTTCTGGGCTTTTGGATATATATTTTTCAGAGAAAAAATGCTTAATTCTGTGACTCCAACATAAATACATGAGAGGCACAAACTAGGGCTAGTTGCTCCCCAACTGATGACTACTGACCCCAGTGTGTGAACATGGACACCAATGTGTAGTTGCTCTCTCTCTGCCCTCTATCACCAAGTGTTTCTCCTGAATTGGAAATAAGAAGGTAACATGTGATTGCATTTGGATACGTCACCCTGGGCTCTCAAACTGTGGTGGGCATATTTCACTATTTTCCACATTTCATAGACTAATTGAGATTGATTAAGCTTTCAGCCTGTAGAACACCTGGTCTTTGCGTTGAGCAATATGTGTTACAGATGTATTGACAGTTTTGAAGTGAGATATCATACAACTGTATCATGCTAATGGTGGCTAAAGTTTGTAATTTAGACTATCAGATATAACATACACTGTAACTTGCAATCTGGTACTTCTTATACTCATTTTATACACTTGTACATATTGCTGTGTGTGTTAGGCTACATTCAAACAACAGGTAAAATGTCATGTTTTTTTTCTGAAACTGAAAAACCTGAAACTTTCGATGCTGGTTTTGGTCCATCCCATATATGCTCCTTATTCTGACACAAACCAGATTTGAGCTAATGTGACCTTTGTCATCATCAATCAGTTAAGGAACAGTGAGGTATCAGGCCACATGATCATTTTAAACGTCACTTCAATGCAGCAAAACCCATGTGACGTATGTAAAGAAATAAAAGATGGCTGAATGGGGCCACAGGATAATGTGGGTGCAATGTTGACACAAAGTTAAGAGCCTTAAAATTAACTTTAAAGAAGCCACAGACTCAAATAAAAGAAGTGACAATGGGTAATAGTGGCATGATGGCACGCCATTTACAGTCACTTAAATTGAAATGCCCTCCATTTTATTTGTATACTTCTGCACAAACATGTCAAGTGTTAAATCGTTGGTATTGTTGTTTGGCACATGTGGATCAGCTCAGAAGGATGACTTGTTCAGACTCCTGTCAGATATTGGCCACGTTATGAAGAATCTGTGTGTGAACAGTCGGACAAAAAGTGAGAACATGTATGTAAATCAGTACGGAACAATAAATACTGGCCATGTAAACACAGCATTAGATAATCTGTTTCAGTGGGGGGGTCGTCCTAGAGCATGTGTGAGCATCAGTGTACCCACACTCAAGGACACTGGGTTGATCAATCCTGCCTTTTCCTCACAAGGCAGTCCTGTGTAACCACCAGTTCCCTGCTCTGTGTGAATGACCTTTGAATCTGGACAACACAAACAATTTATTGTAGATGCAGCTATAAATGATGCATGTGTACTTAAAAGTCCCATGCTGAATATCAGAAAAGATGAATGTTTGTGGAGTTTCCAAGTTGTCAAAAAATCCTGTTTGTAGGTTTTTTTTAATGATGTGCTTAAAGACAAATATTTAATTTTGGTTACGTTGTACCAGATAGCACATAGATTTTGTATTGCTGTTTTGTTCAGCTTGCACTCAAGAAATGCTTGATGTGCGTCAGGGAAACTGGGATACTCGCTCACAGCTTGACTCGCTGCAGTCTGGAAGCTGAGCTTTGGTAAACTATCAGAGATGAAGGATGTTGCATCATCTCCACTGGAGAACAGGCAGAACAATGGTGCTTTGTAGATAATATACAGTCATGTTATCGGTACCCAAAAGTGACATATACTATGTATTTTTATATCATTGAGACAATTTGGACAAAAAGACACATGAATTCTAGTCTAGACTGACTTCCCTGACTAAGAAGTTAAATCTCAAGCTTTTCATAGAGGCTCAGTTTTGAATCATTAAGTCAAGACTGAAGGTGAGAGTATCTATAGTAGTGTCAGGTGAACGCACTCTTATTCTCAAGTGTGTATCATTAAATGTTTCTTGAACTCTTAACTTGAAGCTCAAGTAAGAGCTGCACTCTGCATGCCCACAGCAGGAGTGATGGATGTTTTTGCCCAATTAAATACACAGGGGGGTGTTTTTTATGTTGCACCAAAGAGACCAGACCAGACCAGACTCTAATTCCTTAGGTGTTGATTTTCTTGGTGTTACATCAAAGACAGGCTGCAGTATTCGGTCAGAGGAAAGATGTTTCAGGCACTCAAAACAGCGTCAGGCAGAATACTGATGTGTGATTGCTACAAAAACGTCGGCCATAGAGGTTTCAGGAAGTCTTCAGTGCCCTTGATATCCACCCCGTTGTTCTTGTAGAAATGTAATAATGACAACTGGCGGAGTTCAGCTCAGCTCTCAGCGAGTGAGGTCAGAGCGCTACCCAGCGATGTGTGTTTAAGCCATTCATCCTTAACTAAAACAACCGAGCTTCATCCCTTTTGAAAGATACTCATTTCATTAAAGATCAGGCTTACCCTGGCCAAGCTAATATTGCTATCACTGGCTTGACTGCTTCACTTAGCGGTGCATCATAAACCCCTTTCCAGCGTGTTTTATTTTATTATATAAGCTAATGACATTGCAACGTCAGATACTTGCATGTGATTATTGAGGCTACATTTTCAGAGCAGAACGCTATGCTGCTGTAACATCAAGACCCACCACGGACAGACTCCAGAGTGAGATCATGATATTTTAATTAAGATACTGTTTTTGTGCTTCTTTCAGTTACCAGCACATTTAGACTTAAACGCTGAGCTGAGGCTTTTTTATTTGTACATTTGTATGTTCGTTCAGTTTGTGTCAGCAGAGTACAACACAGATGCACTTTGTCATTGGTGCAACAAATTATGGTAATTACAGTTTGTTTGCAGGATTAATCTTGATTATTTGAGATCTACATTTCAGAGAACTGCCAGCTTCATGTGTCAAGAATGAGTCTGAAATACTAAAAACGTTGTTTGTCACACAGTTACCTCAGAAAGCCACCCAGGTATGAACATTTTACAGGAAACAGTCTTACACTGTATGCAGTGGCATTGCTGTTATGTGGTAACTTGTATTGTCATTTGACCTGACCCCCTTTTTCTCCTGTTGTTGACAAAAGCAGCAGGCCTGATCAAAGTGTCTCACACACACACACACACACACAACAGTGGGCACAAACAGGTACACTAAAGCCAGCAGGATTAAGTTTTCATTGCATGTTCCATGAGAGGGGGTGCTGGACCTGTGAAGAGATCAAAGATGGTGACTGTAAGATAGCAGGCGTAGCTTCCCAGTTTTTAGTTGTTTTCACATCTTTGATCATGTTTAGGAAGCGATGTTTAAACACAGAGTAACCTGGTTATTCATGTCCCTGTATGCATGTCTATAACATTATCCAGATCTCTGTTCCATGTTTGATGTCCACACAGGGAGAGCCGCAACGATTGATTAGTTGGATCGATAGAAAATTAATCTGCAATCTGCAACTATTTTGGTAATCGATTAATCATTCACATCATTTTTCAATTAAAGCGTGCTGCTTTTTCGGGTTTTACATTACAGTAAATCAAGTATTGAGGGGTTTTAGACTGTTGGTTGGACAAAACAAGACATTTGATCAAGTCACTGTGGGCTCTAGAATATTCTGATCCACGTTTTTCACTTTTCTGATGTTTGAAACCCCCTTAAACTTAGGAATAGTTTATCCACACAATTAGATCTTCCAGTTCAACTGGCCGATTAATCAATAATAAAAATAATTGTTTGTTGCTGCCCTAATCTCAACAGTTGAGGAGGATTCCATTTTGGTTTGTGACAATTTTGTGACCTGTTGCATTTTCACTCTTTGTAGATTTGGTTTCTCCATCTAATCACTAGTAATGGGAGATGAGTCTTCCACTTTAACTTGTGTGAGGCTTTCACTTCTAGCAGCATGCAAATAATTATATTGCTGAAACGATGAGTCGATCAACAGAAAATTAATCTGCAACAATTTTGTTAATCTTTTTTTTTTTTTTTCTCAGCAAAAATTCACTGGTTCTAGCTTCTCAAATGTGAATATTTGAGACACTCAAGGCCCCAAAGCCAACGTTGACATATGCAAATTGCCTGTTTTGTGAATATTTGAGAAGCGTAAACTGAATATCTTAAAAAGCCCGTAATAACTTCTCCCATCTCTAGGTGATGTATTCATATAGCTTGTTCTATTCAACCAAATGTCCAAAGATATTCAGTTTATCATATATGAAAAAAACAAGTCCTCACATTTGAACAGCTGGAACCAGGAAGCCAGTTTGGCATCTGTTCTTAAAAAGGACTAAAACCAGCATCAGCTTTCTCAAGACCAGGGGAAAAGCTGTGTATACACATTTCTGTGTATATGCATAACTTGGATTTCAGTGTCCCTGTAAATGTTTTTGTACAAGAATGATCAGCTGGACTGAATTCAATGTGGATCATCTCACTTTGAAGCTCTTCATTTGTTAAAGGCTCTGTGCAACCCACGCGAGTGTTATCAGTTACTTGGCTGATTAGACGTATTCTCTGGACTGCGTGGGTGTGTACACATCACACTTGATTGACATCTCCCTAACTGTCCTGAATTATCTTTATTGCACATGTTTGAATGAGACAGTTTACAGCTTTATGATTCTCTTCTGTATATTGACCTTTGCTGAGCTCCATCGTACCTCAGATCAAGTTATGTCTGGAGTTTCCTGTTTGATGTCAACATTTCTGGTATTTTTAATGGTTTTTCTGTATGCTGGCTGGGTCTTTGTGATCGTTGCAAAGACGGAAAGTCTGGCAATGCAAGAAGAAGATGCAAACGTGTCTTGTGATAGAATCTACTGTGGAAAAGCTGCTCTGAAAGTATTAGCACTCTGCACTTTTGAACGCTTGATTTAGGGAGATGATGCTTTTGGTGTCTTGCCAACAGACTTTGGTAAAAGTTTTAATGTGTATAGTGCATGAAAACATACTATAGTTCGAGATACACATGCGGTCACGTCTTGTAGTACAAGTGAATGAGGCGAAGCAGCATGAATTGGCACTGCAGCTTGAGGGTCAGCTGAGAGGTCGATAGCATAAATGGGAATTAGCATCACTTTTGTTCTGAAGCCCTGAAACATGTTTGCATAAGTGGAGGCTGATGTTTCATTCCCCGGTGTATAGAAAGACTGGGGTATTGATGTGGATGAACAACACATTATGTGGTAAATCCATCTTTTAATGTTAATGTGTTGTGATGTAATTGATACAACAAAATTTTAGAAGCAACGGATGGGGTCAAATGAGCTTTTAGCTTTTAATGAGGGCAAGAAATTAAAGGCAATTCACAAGACCCATTTACTCAATTGAAGCAACATGGAGGCTACTGGGCTGGGCTTGATAACTGGATAACCAGCCTAGTAGCATACTCTTTAGCCTATAAGGTCTTCACACAGACTAAATGTAACCTGCTCCTATCCTGTCTGACCATGGCTGTGATAATTGTTTTACATATCTGGTAACGTTATGAAAATGTAGAACGTCTTGTCCTGTTGAGCCAATTCAAGCCTTCATCACTCAACCTTTAAGATATGTTTAGATATTTCTCATAGTTAAATGATCTAAATAAATGGACATAGTGTTTTCATCCTTTCCAAAAGAGTCGTTGACATTAGTGCCCTTAGCCTACCTTAAATCGTGGTTATAGCCTAACTAATCCTGATGTTTTTAGGCTGATATTGATATTTGAGAATGTGATGATGATCCTCTGGCTCTAAAGATGCCAGTGTTGGTTGGCCCACCACTTTGGTCCAGACTGAAATGTCTCAACAACTGTTGGACGGGTTGCCATGAAAGTTTCTGCAGGTATTCATTGTCCCCAGAGGATGTATCCTACTGATTTTTTGTGGTCCTTTTAGCGCCACCATAAGATTAACATTTAGGGGAGGGATTGCCATACAGTTGGGTGTTGACGTTCTTGGTCTTTATGGACTTCCCTTGTAGCAATCCCCTGACATTTCATCTAGCACCATCATCAGGACAGACTTTTTTTTTTATTTGGTTTTGATACAACGAGCATTACAGCTTCACAGAGCCGCTAGCATGGCTAGTACTGACTGTGTCATTGTATTGTTATTGTAAAAGCAGAAAGAGCTCCAAATTTTGCCTGCCAGTGCCTGTAAAAGTGGGTAAACATTGCAGAATATATTGAAAATATGCAAGCAGAAAATCTTTCACCATTATGTTGCTGGTATTAACTTACCACTCTGTGAATTGCCGCTCTTCACCCAGTTGACCCAGTAACCAGAAAGCTTTAAATATCAATGAAAATGTACTCTTTCTACTCTGGTTTGCCACACAGGTCTCACATTGTTTTGGGACTTTTTGGCCACACTCAGGTGTGCACAGCCACGTATTATGAAGGAGTTGGTGTGGTGCCTTCCTACATCTCCCTCCTCCTCTAGAGAGGGAGAAAGAAGTGTAGCGATGGTCGGCAAGGTCAGCTGTACACCGTTTAGCTGACCACCGATATCGGATTAGACAGTGTGCCTGCAAGCACGGCTGTCATCCTGCTGCGCTAACTGTGTCATCTCTCAAAGACAATTTCCCTAATGTATTCTATCTGACAGATGACCCATCTCTGTGATATAATTTACGCTCTTTTCCCACAACAATGGGGACTTCAGCAAGCATGAAGGCATGCTCCTCATGAAATGACATTGCCTTCAGGGTACGTACACCCCACACAGATGTCACAGATGTGTCATTTTTCTAGAAGTATGCTCTCGATTCCTGTGCTCATGAGGGTTGATCTTATTCTCCGGAGGACAGGAGGTGAAACCAAGGCCTAAATTGAACATGCCAACAGCTCGTCCCTCTCCATCCCATTTCTTTAACCTCAAGGAGATCTCCTAGTGAGGATGTGTGATGTTGTAATGTGAAGGTTCAAAGTACCCTGTGTCGCCAGGCCGCAGCTTAGCCTCTGTTACAATGTGCATTAAAGAAGGTTGAATGAATAATGTTTAACATGTTGTTGCTTATATCCTAGAGTCAATACGTGCACCAAACAAGTTAATAAGCTCAGATGTCTATTTAAGTGGCTTTCTTATCCATATCTGTAATATAATACAATAAACAGTAATAAGCAACAGGGAGCTTCCTGCATTAAATATTTGCAGTTACTGTTCATGCTTGCAACCATGGAGTGTGTTCTCCAATATCTGCTAATGAACTACTGAATGACTAAGTTGTGCATTAGCATTACATGGCTAAATTTCATTTTGAACATGCTGAATAGCTAGCAGCAGGCACAGTGGGTTGAATTTTAAGGTGGAATGAGACCAGCTCACAACCTTTGTCATCAAAAAGTATCCTGTCAGGGAAATGACTTGGCCTTTTTCTTGTGTGTCACGGAGAAATCATTAATCTGACGGGTTGCTTGAAATGCTTTCCTCCTGGGGTCATGACAGCAGATCTTTATTCAGTGGAGGCTACACTTAAATATGATTGCACAGTTTTTTTTACATAAAAGGCCTTCTGTATTTGGATATCTGGTATATAGTTGACACAATGAACAGATTTTAGCCGTTTTATTTCAGAAACCTCTTGTGTTAAAGCTTGTGAAAACTCAGTTTTTACAAGCATCAAAAGGTAGAGTCAAACGGCTCAATCATATTCAGGAAGGGATATGTGAGGAAAAACTCACCACACATAAATATTGTTATTGCAAAAATACCATGCAATATCATATTTTAATGCCATTTTGCCCACAGCAAGGTCTTCACAATAATGCTATGCAGGCAATTTATCAAATGTATTGTTCTTTGACTCTTTAGCATCCCAGTTGTGTTGTGTGCTGCACTGACAGATCCTTCACTTTCTTTTGTACCACAACTGCTTCAGTCCATTTTCAAGATGAGCCAATCATGTTCAGCCTCGCTCATGACTATGACCATACGGTATGCTGGTCTGCTACTCAACTGGACACTCGCTGTCCTTTTCACCACTGACACCGACTGTGCCAGGGCTGCTGCTCCTAAGGAAAGAAAAAACTGTTTGGATTTCCCACAGCTGTCTTTTTGTACTTAGTTTTTTGGAATGACTTCCTTCATTTCCCAGAATGGCTCATTCTCTGGGGTTTGTCACCCCAGAGAGCGAGCATGACCATGGTACTTTTGTATACAAAGACAGAGCAGTAATAAGAGCAAGAAAGTGAGATTTTACAGTAGGCAAGGCAAGTTTATTTATATAGCACAATTCCAACACATCGGCTGTTCAAAGTGCTTAACAAATGAGGACATAAAAGAACATAGAAAAATAAAAGAAAAAGAGTAAAGAAAAGGTGGGAGTGTCCCCTCTTGCCTGAACTGAAACATTATCTGCATTGCATTCTGGTCTTTTGAGGCTGCTGTATGCTTAATTTTTCTCTGTATGACTTTTGCTTTAATTTGAGGGACTGACACCAAAACCTGACATTTATCATCTTCAATCACAATGTGATGTAATATTGTGTACAGCAGGAATGTCATCCATTTTCACAGTTAGTGTTTTAAGGTGAATGTTTGTCTGAAAAAAACTTTGGCTTTATATATATATGGTCAAATTTGCGATGTCAGTACAATTTTGTCTTGCTGTGAGGTCCTTACACATTTTGTCATGCACCAAATATGTCAGGCCGTATATCTCGTAGCTGTCTGGTATTGCGTTGGTGTCACATTCTTGCTTAATTAAATGTTAAATCAATAGTTTTTATACACCAAGTTTATCTGTAAGCAATCCTAACATTAACTCCCACACACACACACACACACACACACACACACACACACACACAGGAATTCGCTCACACATTCTGCAACGTAAGGCCTGACTGGTGCAACATTTGCATTACACAGAACTGAAGCTGGTCAGACCCGCCCAGAACTACAGGGATTCCCAGTAAACGTTTGCAGCCCAGCTGAATCTTTTCACCTCCTTGGTTTTCTACTAATATGCAGAGCTGTTGAAGTGCGTTTGAATTGCAAAGGAAGTTCATGTGTTCTCCAGGAGGGCTTGTTGTCAACCCCCACACCTCACAGCTGTGTTTCCTCATTTTGTTGCAGCTCCCGTGTGTATCCCGTCAACAATCAGATGCAGGTGAATGGCTAGTAAAGTAGCCTGTTTGCTCTGAGGCCTAACAATGTAAATCAGGAACAAGAGAGAGTAGAGTGCCATTGGAGATCCACTCCTGTAGGCGCTGATGGAGACACTGGTCATTGTCTGGTTTGTCAAGTAGAAGCACTGTATCACTGAAAATTATAAACAGTAGAAAGGGTTAACTGATTTACCAATAGTGGTTCTACTGAAGACCATGCTGTTAGTAATTATCATTAAACATTAATGACGTGTATCTCCCTTTCAAACGATATGTGTCTACACACATGATCCACAATCTGATAAAAACAGTAGTGATACATTTTCAGTTCAGAAATAATAAAATTTGATGTTATTACTTGTCCATGAATTAAAATCTATTAGTTTTTAGTTACTAGTATTGATTTTTAGCGTTGGTTTTCATCTAAGTTTCATGTTTTCAACATTGCTTTATGGACGCATGTTCTTGTAAATAAACTAACTTAAGGCTTTAGATATTGCCTTTAACTGGGAGGAGTTCGGGACCAGTGTGCTTTGGAAGCATGGATGTATAAAGAGCACTGGATACAGCGCCTGAGGCGGGGCCCTGTTCATTCCTATGAAAGTTGCTCAGTGGCGCATGAAGCCAAAAAAGTTTGACTTCCCTGATATAAAATTACCCGTATCTTCCACATAGCTTCCACATTGTGCGGCCCATAGAGGAAGCGCACTAGCGCTTCCTTTAGCCCCGCCTCCCAACTGCTCGGCGTCACTTTCATGACTCAGGAGTGGGAGTCTAGCGGATCGTTGGCTAACGTGGACTGCCAAAGTCACGAACCTCAAGTAAGTTTTTTTTAAAAAATTTTTTTTTAATGGTGCTGTTACTTCCTTCAAATTGAATTGATAAAGTCATATTTGCTTTGATAATATCCTTGGCTTTCAAGTGTACGTTATGGCAACACTGTTGCTAGGCAACTAACAACAAAATGGGTGCTGCCATGTTTGTCGATGAGCATGAGCTGACGTGGTTGATTCATGACATCTTTGCCAGCATATCACAAAAAAGTTGGTTCCAGTAATAGCACCATTAAAGTAAAAACTTACTTGAGGTCCTTGACTTTGGCGGTCCATGTTCCACTAGACTCCCGCTCGTGAATCATAAAGGTGACGTCATTTTCCTCTCACCGGCCTCCCGTCGGCAACAAGGAAGTGATCATTTCACACCACAGCTGGCATTCTATTGGTTGGGGGATTTTGACAGGGTTGTTGCACAAAAAATCAGAGAGCAAAGCAGAAATGTGAGAGCAGGCGTTTCACGAGCACACAGAAGCAGCCTGAGTGCAAGGAGAAGGGCTGAAGCTCGAGCGGGAAATCTGCGCAAGCAGCAATATATCTGAGTGCAAGCATACAGTTTGAGCAGAAGCAGAGCAAATCCAAGCGCAAGCAAGGGCTATTTGAGTGTGAGAGCAGGGTTTTCAGGGAAATCACTACAAAATCTGAACATGAAATCAATGAATCATGCTGTCAAATTGAAAGACCGCACTCTTGATTAGAAAAAAGCACCATATCAGGCCACATGTTTCCTTCTTGAATTACAAGCAAGGTTTGAGATGTCACCAGCAATTTTATAATAGTCTGATATTTCTTTCAGTGTGGAAATTCAGTCAGATGATCAAAGCAGGTGTGTGATTGTTACTATGCCAATCCACCTTTATCTTAAGCCAGATCCTAGAGCGACGACAGAACACGACCACAGAACCTTTGATATCCCATTTCTTGTGGTTTGTCGCCAGTTAAAGCTGATATTGCAATCATTACAAGCCCATGCTTCCTGCTGCATGCCATGGACACATGATCATAAGCTTTGATCGATGTGAATGAACAACAGCTGACTGATCATTGATTTGGCGTCTACATCACTAATTCAGCTTAATTTTATTAATCCAAACTATTTGGATGTGACATTTTGAATGAAGCTGACTGTGAAGTCACAGAAACAGGAAATGAGTCATAGCTCCACAACATTTTGCCGGATCATGATCAAAATTGTTCTGTGGCTAGAGAAGACCTCGATGTACCTGTGTGCAGTGTACCCTGCTTGATTTGCCTGTACTTGGCCCAAAGAAATGCAGCTTGCAGCTATATTTTGTTTTGTATTATTTTTATCACTTTGACAGCGAACAAAGCCCTGGTTCTGTTCTCAGCCTTACATGGATTCCTTATGTGGTTTCACTGAAGAGGGAAGCGTTATTTGTGGATCCTAGACATGCAAATGAGCCTGATCTCCTGTTGTAGTGGGCTGTAGACATAACCTACTGCTTATCCACATGAAAAATGTGATGTCGGGTAGGGAGCTCCCATACCAACAAGTCAGCTGATCATGTTGTGTGTTGACACAAAGCCTGGTGATGGTTTTAAACTGAGGATATTCTGTGTCAAGTACCTGCTGTGGTCTTTTCTAAAAATAAATTAATGCTACCTAAAAAAAAGAAATAGGTGCACAAGTGCAACGACTGATACTAAGTAGAAATGATTGTGCCAATATTTTGAATCCTTTAAGATAATTTAGTACATTTAGTCCATGTTTGGAAAATGTGGTTATGAATCAAGAAACTGATAAAGAAATTGTATGATTTGCCGGAATGCCATAAAATGCCCATAAATATGTTAATTCTAATGCTTTTCGAGCTATGAATTTATGCATTTAACTTCTTTAACAATGTTATAGAAATGCTAACATTGACATACTTTATACACCATGTAACTGAGTTTGATAAACAATAACTGAAGTTACTACGTCTTTGTTGATGACTAAGTTGTTAGATATTCAGCCCGTAGTATCATTGCACCTTCTTTTATACCTTGTGGCTGTACCAGAAACCACACGACAGTTCAGCGAAATGTCTGTTACTATGTAATAAAACTACAGACTACCCTTCTTTTTTATTTTTTATTCTTGGACTGTTTCCTCTGCTCGGCTCAGAGCGGTCAGTTGTGAAAGTAATTGTGATACCATTTCCTGAAACTCGCTTCTCCTTTCTCATTTCAAACCACACGGCCAACCTTTTTGTCATTCCCTTTCAACATTGATTAATACACACGATGACTCATACAGTAAAAATGCCTAAAACTCTATCTTTAAATGTTCCCTTTATGTGATGTTATCATCTAAGCCACCTCTGGAGGTGGTCTGAGGCTCATTTGGCCACATTAACAGAAAAGTGTAAATGTTTTCCCAAAACACTTAGGAGCATGGAAGCAAACGTTTGCTCTCCGATCCAGGCAGGGAGGATATGCAGATCAGACAGGTGGCAGGCTGTTTGTCATCAGGGAGTGTCAGGACATTTGTGGATTCAGTTTTAAAGGATGTGACATTCACTCTTAGTAAAGACAAATTGGATTTCAGTGTGTAAACCAGAGATGGCTTACCTCACGCCATCTTAATTGTGTTGACACAATGAAACACACCTCTTTCACATCCCATGGTGTTCAAAGCAAGCACGTTACGAAGGAGTTTGTTTTTGGTTCCACTGTATTACTTAGCTTATTACCTTTTAAAACCTTAACTGTTTTCAGTGAACTTTGGTGTAAAGTGTTTTTGATGTGGATCCAGTGATTTTAAAATGATGAACTGCTGCCCTTGAATGAAAAACAGACGTATGTTGCGATGGTCCTTCAGTGTGTATTGATCCAGATCTACATGCACACTAAATATT
The DNA here is from genome assembly GCA_002120245.1 of Maccullochella peelii. Taxonomy (NCBI): domain Eukaryota; kingdom Metazoa; phylum Chordata; class Actinopteri; order Centrarchiformes; family Percichthyidae; genus Maccullochella; species Maccullochella peelii. The sequence goes on along the minus strand of LKNJ01000364.1, from coordinate 103,676 downwards.
TTCTAATATTTAAATTTTAAAAAATGACGGCAGTGTGCATTGCACTCCCTGAGACCTGCTAGCTAGCAAACATGGATGGAAATGCATGATTTCAAATATTTTTAAAAACTGGCTTTGCTTGTTTTATGAGGATGGAAATGCTGATGTGTTAGTGACAAACACCAAATGTAAACAGGAACTTTGTTTACAATAAACTCCACGGGGCACTTTTTAAAAGATAGCATTTGCACATCCTGGTTAATCATAATGTGTTTTTCTGTTCATTTTGCCTTGCAGTAACAGAGTGGGGTGATGACGTACGGCCCATCACCGAAGAAGAAGCCATGGTCATTGTCAACCACCAATCCACAGGAGATGTGTGCACCCTCATGATGTGCCTGCAAGACAAGGGCACGGTAAGAAGAGAGAGAAATGTCTTACCACATTTTAGGAAATCCAAGAATATAACAATGTTATGGATAAACAGGGTCCCATCAGTGTAAATAAAAGCCATGCAGTAGTTTGAACCTGCAGGGCATTTAGCTGAACAGGATGCTCTCTGAACATGAGTTGCACACATTGTTCTTAAATATTTCTGAGCCTAAAGTATGTTGGTTTAAGGATGTTTGTTAAAGGTTAGCCAGTGTCTTAATGGCCAATTAGTTTTGCCAAATGATGGTTGCACAAAGTGAAGTCTTATTAGAACAAAGTTCAGTTCAAGTTAAAGGAAAGGTCCTCTTTGAATTATCTTACACTATTAGTTATCAAGTTAGTTTGTAATTAACTAACTTGTTTTGTCTATTTCACATATTGACTTTTGACTGCCACTATGACAGGTGGGACTTCGTTAGGTAGAACAGGAGAGAGCCATAGTGATGGGATGATACGTTTTTCAGGTCCACACAGTCGGCAATGCAGTGTTGTGGTTTGCAGCATTCAAATTACAAAGTGCGAGTTTCCAGTGTTCAAGCAGCCAACAACCGATGTGCGAAGATTTGAGTGGTGGCTGCTTTGCATTCTTTCACACTGATCATTTTCAACAGACAAGGAAGCAAAACGTGTCCAGGCATCAGTGCACACACCCCTTTCTCTGTTTCAGTGTGTTCCTTGTTCCTATTACTCAACACATTTTCATAGAAAACGAAACATCATGTACACCTACACCTAAGTTCACATAGTTGTCTGGCAACATAAACATGAATGCAGATCAACAATAATATCAGTATTGCATAATTGGATGTACTGACACACAAAAGGAGCTATTACAGAGAGAACTGGAGCTGTGAAAGCTGAGAAGCATTTTGAAAGTTTTTTTGGGGGGGGATGGAAAGAATTTGCTTTGTGTGGTCATTGAAATATATCTGCATTCATTTGAACATGACATCTGATTGGGAAGTAACGGGCCAAAACTGCAGTAGAGCACAGTCTTCCACAGCACACTACGAAGTGTACAGCTCCAGACAGTCACTTTGTAGCTGTGTTGACTGATCAGTCTGTTTTTTTCCTCAGTGTTAGGCTACATCCACAATAATACATTTTCATTTTAAAATGCATAACTTTTTCTACGTTTATGCCTAGCGTCCACACTACTCCAGCGTATTCGAACCGTAAAACAGAGACTTTTGAAAACCCTGTTGAACCCGTTTTAGTTTGATAACAAGATTGCATTTTAGTGAGGACAGGTGGAAACGGAGACATTTTATAACAATGACGCAGACACCCAAGTTTGCTTCCTGATTGGGTCTTATCACCCACGATAAGTGTCATGCACCTTTTATCACGTGACCCTTTCCCAGACGAAAACAAATGACATCAGCCTTCGTTCGTAGTATTTTCTGCAACTAAGCAAACAACTGCAGAGTAGACAATCTGCTTCCTGTTTACACCGGCACGCACATGCCCAGTGCATGTGAATGGTCATGTGTGCGTTTTCAGGTGTGTAGTATGGACGGAGATTATTTCTGAAACGGTGATAAAATTCTTGTGTGTACGGAGATCGTTTTCCCTTTAAAACGCTGTTTTAAAATCAAAACATATTAGTGTGGATGTAGCTTTAATCAGACGTAGTTAGGGGCTCAGCTGCTTGTTTAATTGCGACGGCTGACATCGGGCCACTACACTTTGTTATTAACCAGATTAATCACATGCAGAAAAAAGTTGTTTCCTGAAAAATATCATCAGCAACGAGAGAAAAGTCACACTATCTGTCAAGCCTGAAAGTCAAATCTGTCACTTTTCACTCAAAGAATCGATTATGTGAGTCCATCTTCACAGCTTGCTGTCCTGTACAAATCATCCTGGAGATTGTCTGGGACGGTGGGGGCAGCTTTTGTTGTTGTTTTTTGGCTGAGGCTGGCACTGCACTGGAGCTGCCGAGCTGCGCTGCACAAACATGATGGCATGATCCGCCTCAACAACTGCATCCCTGGCCCAGTTTATCCTCTTAGCACTGAAAAGACAGTAAGCCAAAGCTGCATCGGTGCAGGTCATGAGGGTGGAAGTACTCAGAGAGGCTGTATCAGTTTGGGGCACTGGCACCGACGCCAAAGATACTTGCTTTTGCTCACTGGCAAATGTGGAACTGAGCATAAACATGCTGGGTTTGTTACAGATTTTCATTGTATTTCTCCTCCCTTTTTTCAGGTGGTACGGAAAATGATGTGGTTGATGGACCATGTATTCAAATACACCAATTTTGGCCTAGTGTCCCTGATCCATGGGGACTTCTTCATCAGACAGGTAAGAGACCCACAATTGACACCAAAGAAGGTTTTCTTTTAAAAATGTGCGACATGTTGCAGTGTTGGATATGTTTGTTTTTATTGTCACGCCTGTTCTTTAGCCATCAGAAGTTTAACATTAACACGCTCTCCTTCACATTGTTAACACTACACATACTGACATCCAGGGAGCGTCCCCAACAAGTTTCTTTGTTTGGTAAATTAGTCTCAAGGCTATGACTATTTTCCCTCACATGTCAACACCTTGTTTTTCCCTGAAGTTCTCCGGATTGAAACACAGACCTTTAGGCCATAACCCAACTCTTTCTGTTTTTACTGCGCTCTGCAAAAGTGGAGTCGCTACCCATCTGCTTGTCCCAGCTGGACAGCAGATCTGTGCGCTTCAAACGGCCGTGGCGTCCTCTGAGAAAGATAACAGCAGTGGACAGTAGTATGTAAGGGCTGCTCGGCCCCGCTGGGTGACACTGACCCTTTGTTGTGGGGGCAGCTAGAACAGAGCAGCCTGCTCTGACCGGCCTACAAATGGAGCCTACGGGGCATCCTGTTGGTCAGGGAATTCCTGGAAAATCATACAAGTTTGAGAGGTTAATTCAAGATGGGGAATAATGATTCACTGCAGATTCATAGCAGTTGACAGAATATGATGAAATTTGGTAGATCCACTCAGAAGAAACTAATAGGATATCTCATTTGTTTCTACTTTATAGGGCTGGGCAATATGGCCAAAAATAAAATCTTGAATTTTTAATTAAAAAATGTATATAGTTCAGGCTTGGGGTCAGTTCACAAGTTTAATTGATATGTTATGTTCGACCGTGAAATTCACTACGAGATAGCAGGATTAGTTGTGATTGGAGTTCCTGTAGAATTGGACACATTGCTCTCAAATCCCTCTCGACCTAAGTTAAGTATATTTGTCAGTTTGTTTAGCCAAATGATAGTTGCATAGCTAAATTAGCCAGCATTACCTTTGACTGGAAAAAAAACAAAACTCTTTGTGCGTGTTTTAAAAAGCTCAGTTGTCACAATGTAGGCATTTTACACATCATTTGATATATCGCCCAGCTCTGCTACTGTATGCCAGAATACATCAGTTTATATGCATTTGATGCATTGATGTTGGTAATGAGCTGATCTCTTTTCCCATATTTTTTCTGTGGGGATAAACAGGACTTGCTGGCACCAGCTCAAATAGGACGAATATTTAAAAATATCATTACTTCGTGTTAAATTACAGCACTGCTGATGGGTTGTCTCTGTTGATTTGTTTTGTAAAATTAAAATTTTGGAAAATTAATGAAAAGCCCATACACCCCTCTCTCACTTTTTGAGCTGCAGAAACACCACAGCCATGGCAAGAGGGAATTAAATTTTTTAGGTCATGGAAATGCTTTGCCATGGAATTTCACATCAGGCACTGTGCCGAGGTTGCACCCTGAGCCTGCTAACAGCCAGACAGCATGTAGTGGAAGGCCAGCCTGAGCAGGCTCGACCATTTCTGCCATCCTCCCTCTGTGATCCCCTGTGGCATTCTTGTGTGTGTACTTTCTTGACGTCCTTCCCCAGAATACTTCACACAGCACAGCAAGCATCTGCCCTAGCCTCCCAAGCATCTGCTGTCCACTCAGGCTGGCAGACATGTTTGCAACATCATTATGCACAGCACAACTCTGCAGGCTTTGATGGCAGTAACACATTTGCGTGTAGAACAGGGCTGTAATTGAACTTTTTTCCTTGGTAGTGTTGGTGTTCTCAACCTCTAAATTTCTGGAGACCCTTCAAATTAGAGGCATACCTCAAAATGGTATTTAATGCCTTTTAATTTAAGGCTGTACAAAGCTATAAAATGTTGGTTTATATTCTGGCGACACTCCGATAATGCACATCACAGTCATCTAGTGGCTGTCGACATGGTTTTCTGGTCACAATTCAGCTATCTAGTTATGCAAGATCCTCACTGTGGAGTCAAGTCAAACTGGCAAGTAAAGTAATACTGAGTGCGAGTGCATGTATGAATGTGCAATTTTACACATCTGATAAGTACAAAGTGTCAAATTACTGTCTAGCACAGTTACAAACACATGAGTTGGGGCATCTTTTTAATAATAGCAGCAAGCTACATGGGGTCTTTGTAAGCATACCTCTACACCTTTTCACGTTATAAAATGTATATTGTAGGTAAATTCACAACCCATATCTAATGTTACCTGGGACATTTGCTTATCAAGTTGAGCACCCTCCTTTAAATTCTTTGAACATTCTCTATGATTACTCCTCTGACCAGTGGCTAATGCATGTGCACTGTGCAACCTTTATTTGTTTATATCTACGTATGCTCAGTTGCCAGCCACATACAATAATATCATACCCTTATAGAAGGTGTAATGTTCAGCTTTTGTTGAAGGTGTTAACTAAACTTTATGGTCATTTTGGAGGCTGCAGTTTGTGGTGCTGTGGAATTGTATTCCTTTTATACTGACAGATGTTTCATATATTTCATCCACCCCATTTATATCAATGAGTGCAATGAGGGTTCCAGTTGCCGAAAGCATGTGGGAGCGTAGCTGAAACGAAGCTGTGCCGGTTGCTCACTTGACAGACAGGTGGACTAATTTCAAAGACCTTCAGCTCTGGATAAACCATCTGATGATTCAGACAAATCCAACCCCAAGTCCAAATGCAAAATATTATTAATTTATAAAAAAAATCTTATGGGAAAGCAGCTCCTTTCCCCCACTATATAGACAGTCTGTCTTTAACAGCAACATTGCGGAGTACATCTCCTTCAGTTCACGTGGCTCTTGTAGCCGCAGTAAAACCACCACAGCAGTCTCAAGGTCATGTATAGGTTTGTGATGTATTGCGATGTAATGCCTGCCTCTCTCTGTGAATCAGAGACTTTGTAGCTGTAGGTAAGATGAATTCTTCACAGATTTTTGTTTTGGAAAAATAATCATGATCTCTAGCCATTTTCATTGTGTTGTAAACAGTCATACTACATACAGCTGCATGTGCGCTCACATGACACATACAGAGTCCAACCTGGCTATGCTAATGCATTTAAAATGGCTTTTGACTGGGCCTAGCTAAAAAAAATCAATCCTGCTCCTCCTCGTCCAGTCACTGCTAATGCTCTTAATGTTGTCAAGGCCATCATGTTTTGCATCCATTTCAGTCGTGCCATTAATGTTGCTCTGAGTGCTCCACAGTGCTACTACATCTAACTTCTGATTTGTGTTGGCTTGTTTTCATTTGTTTGGTTGTTTGTATGCTGACAAAAAAACACTATCCTATCAAGTTAATGAATTAGCACTCAGCCTGAATCTTTTTGTTTCCTTAGGGCAAATAAAGAAAGCCACACACTGTTTGAGATAATTGCACTTGTTTTGAATGTAGTCACCTAGTTTTAAGACCCCTTTTTTGAGTGCTGGATACAACTGAAACTGCACTGGAAACTCTAGCGCCATAACTTTTTCACCTGTTCAAGATTTTAAACCATACGTGTGACTAAATAACAGATTAAACTATGATGCTTGCATTGTTTATATTCTTGACGTATTCCTTTGTTCCTACAGGGTAAAGCTCACAGAGACAAGCAGCTGGTCTATCTGAAAGATCACCTAGACAAGTACTACCACAGCCGCGACAGGAAGTGGATAGTGCTGTTCCCTGAGGGCGGGTTCCTGCGCAAGCGGCGGGAAACCAGCCAGTTGTTTGCCAAGAAGCATTCTCTCCCCCACCTGACCCATGTCACATTGCCTCGTCTCGGGGCCACCCACGTTATCCTGAAAACCCTGTCAGCCCAGCAGGAGAATGGCAGCGTGGGCAGCGAGACTGGGACCCCTAACCAGACAGGTAACTAGCACGCACACGCACACAAAACCAAAAAATTTTCTGTGACAATCTAATATTTGGAATATTTGTGGGATCTATAAAATTTGTATAAACATTAGGACTGGGTTGCATGACCTTAATATTACAGTGTATTTTTTTTAAGTATGTTTTTGGGGTGTTTTATTCCTTGATTGGAGAGTAGGCAGTAGATACAGGCTGTAAATGAGGAGAGAGATGGGGAATGATATGCAGCAAATGTCCCCTGCTGTGTTTGATTTCGATTGCATTGTCTGCACCTTAAACCCCTAGGCTACTAGGATGCCCCTCTTCCCTCAAAGTTAACCTTCAGTCATGTTTACCAGGCTTTTAAAAGCTGTAAATAAGTTCCAGAATTTCTAAAAATATAAATTCTATGGATATCAATTTAAGTGTTTTTTAATTTTATTTTATTCAGTTCACCATGAAATTGAGACTTAAGTCAAGAATAGGTACATAAATTAGTCCCCAGGCCAACCCAGAATACCTACTTTTTTGTTTTCAATCTTATGTACATCTCCCTTGGGTCATATCACATCTTTAAAATGAGACAAATCGGCACTCTAGCACACTAAAGGCCAGCTGCTACTCTCTTTGCTGTGAGGTGAAAACTTTTTCAACTGATCAGGAATCTGGCAAAACAGAAATGTTAAATTTTGAGTATTTTGTATTAGGCCTTTTGATTTACTAAACACGAATGAAGTTGGGATTGAATTATCTGAAATGCTGATTCCATCTTTGTTAAGACCATTTTGAGTTTTAGACCTTGGGAGTGAGGACATTTTTGGAAAGTGAGGACCGGCCAAAATGTCAGACTTTCAAAGGGCTGTTTGAGGGTTCGGACTTGGTTTTAAGGTTCAGGTTAGAATTAGGTTTAGGTTAGGTTAAAAGAGAGATGGCTAGGGTTGGGGTTAAGCATGTAGTTGTCATGGTTAGGGTAAGGGGCTAGGCAATGCATTATGTCAATGAGGGTCCTCCAATGTATTTCAGCTGTACTGTCCAATACATTTGAGCTTTCAGATTTTTCAGGCAAATTCATTTCCGATTTCTACATTTTAAGCAATGCTTTCACGTTCAGCATTCACATGCATTTTCTGCAAGAAATGCATTTTCTAGTTTGAAGGTGTTCTTTGAAATCCTTTTCAGGGTCTCAAAAAGTAGAATGCTATTTCTGGGGAAGTCTGGAAGAAGTTATATATTTTTGTCTTCCTTTATTTCACAGTCTCTTTGAACTCTCCTGCTGTACTGTGTCCTGTAGTTCTGGATCAAATGTGTGGTCTTATGTCAGCTAGAAGGCCAGGGATGGAGCATGCTTCAAACATGAAGCATTAAATCATCACCTCTGTGTCCCACTGTCCTCTGGGAGTTCTGTTTTAAATGAAAGGTGACTGGTGGTAAAGATTGCGACGAGAGGAAAGGGGTGACATGCACAGAGGTGCCAGAAATTGCATCAAGGTCCCTGAAACCCCAGTGGTTATTTGCAGGAGAGTAATTTTTCTGTCTAGAGACCAGCCCTAAATACAACCAGTGAGCAGGAAGATAACTCTGCAATTAACAACCTGGGAGGGGAAATCTCTTTTTGTGATTCATGGTTATATTTGCAACATTTTAAAGATATTTTTCAAAAGCAAGAAAACAAACATCAACAAAGCATGGGAACCTACATTTCTTACTCTACTGTCTTTATGTCCATATTGTCTTTAGATAGATCCATATATTATACCGTGATCTTTTTTTGCAGTGAAGGTAATCCATCCATTTCTCCCATTTTCTGAGAAAGCTTTTCTCCTTATTCCTAAAGAGAAACATCAGTTTTCCACCACAAATACATCCCTTACTATGTCCATCCAATGTGTCAGTCTTTGAGGTTCCATTTTATACCAGTTTTTTTTTAATTGCATATTTGCAGGCAACCAGTAACATTTTACAAATACAGGTCGGTTCTTAATACTACTTCCTCTGATGCAGTATCTTGCTGTCCTCAAGAATCTAACCTAAAATGTCACTTAAGTTTAAATTTGTATTCTTCCAAAATATGTTAATCACATGACCAGAAGATATGGGAATGATAAGCATAAGCACAAGTGCCCAGACAAACTCCTTTTCTTTAGTTGATTTGCGAAACAAAAGTTGGCATGTCTTTCATGCTACCTGGATCGGGGCCTTGTTTCAAGAGGGTACCTGCTTAAATCTGGATCATGGACTAAATACATGTAGGCTTTACTAAGCGACATTGGATAACTCTAACCTACTGTAAACAGTAAACCTGCTTCTTCGAACTGTCCTCAGCCAAAAGCACAGCATTAAAACGGCCATAAACATACAGATGCAATGAGTCCCCCATGCCTGTGCACACTCAGTTTATCCAGCAGACTCTCCTGGCTTTAGTTCAAAATCCATTTACGGGTGTGCTGTGTTAATAGTAATTTGGAGAGTCTTTGGACCAGCATTATTGAGAATGTGGCCTTCCACAAGTTTGCTAACACAGCTCTGTGTCCTACAGCCTCAGCACTAATAGCAAGATGCCCTCCGTTTATCCATCTGCAGGACAGACTGTCAAACCAAAGGAGGAGTATCTCTTAATCGGCGGTCATAAAATTTAGATAAAGACGAGCAGAGCTTCATTTATGTGCTAAATGATGTGCTGTATGTGCACGTTTTTGTTTAGGCTTTTCTGCTAACTTAGCACAAAGTCTTAACCATCTCATCAGTGTCAACAAACACTGAGGACTGCAGAGGTTTTGTTTATAACCTTTGGCAGGAAGGGGATTTTTAAACATGTCAGGGTTTTAAACATGTCAGTCCTTTTCAAGTCTAATCACACATTATATGTTTCCCTGCCTTTGTATACTCTAGGTCCAGTTAATATCCCAGTTCTTTCTTTATCTCCCTGTGTCCTTTCCTCTGTTCCAGTAACTCAGGAGGAGGGGAAGCTGGTTGCTGCAGTAGGGCTTGTCCTTCCACTTGAATCTAGCTAATGGCATTAAAACCTAGGGCAAGAAAAAAAAAAACACACACGCATGCCCAGAAGAGCACTATGTCCCTCACTATGCTGTGTGTGTATGTGCGTGCGCCTGGCTGATCAAAGACACAGCTCTGTCTCCTTCTGACCCTCCCTGATGCTCTGCAGAGGTGCCCAGAGCTTGCTGACTCACTCAGAGACAAATGGGCCACTTGGAGAAAATAGGATTTGATGTAAATGTGTGTACCGCTGTGTATCAACCATGCAATGTCAACCAGGCTAAATACACTGCTCAGTGCAGATACAAAGCACATGGGTCACTGGTTGCCAGTGTAGTTCACAGCCTGCAGAAAAGGGTCTGTGTGCAGCTAGGACTGATAAGGTTTATGTGTTATAAAACAGTATTTACAGTTGGCAGGTAAGCAAAGTTCACAACTGTGAGTCATTAAGGGTGGGACTGGAGCCTCATGTGACCCAAAGGTAAATGTGTTTAATAGCACCAACCAATCAGAGGCATTTTTTATCCATATTTTAGTCAGTGGGAGGGACAGGTGTGGGCTTCAAGTGTTGTAATTGGCCAGCAGAGTGGCCTGATAGAGGGCCAGATATCTGCCAGTGCATTTCCTTCCTCTAACTGTTTTCAGAAGGACAGGGCCTCTCTGATGTCATTTTAAATTACCACGGCTTCTGTTATTACAGTATTGTTTGTCACAGCGTATAGGGCACCAGTGATACCTTGGCTCAGGTCCCCGTTCTTTGGCCAGTCAGCCACTCACAGGAGACGATGGCTGCCGTTCAGCACACTTGGCCAGAGATCTGGATCCAATTACCCACACAGGGATAGCTTTGGTGTTAGCCATTCCCATCAATACCAAGGATGCTTATCAAGTCACTGTAACATTGGTATAAATGAGCCAACAGCCTATGTCTATGCTGCTTTTTTAAAGATGAGATATTATAAACCAGCGCTAGACCCAAGGTATTGTAAAAGTTAATTAGTCTATACTTTTGTGAATCCTTATGTGATACTTTTGTTTCCTTGTTACTGTACTAACTCAAATTAGTTACATTGTCTCTCAGAAAAACTAAATGAACAAATCACCAATCACAAAACAGCTCTAATAAAAAGAGGTGCATACAGATAATGCTCCAAGAAGGACATTTGCACAGTAAATATTTTCTTGGTCACAGATCTGACAAAATGGTGGCTGTAACGATGTCAGTTAACTGCCATGGAACTGTGAAAGTAGCGGTCACTATAGCAACAGAATGTTCAACTGAAACCAACAGCTGGTGACAGAATGCATGATGTGTTCTTCATGAACAGAATGTTGGAATGTGAGTTAGCATCACAAGGAACTAAAACATAGTGCTAGTAGTTAGAGTTCTCAATTAAAGTTAACAGCAACCGTTGCAAAGGATGGATATTCAATTTTTCTAGATAGTGATATGATGCTACTTGTTGATACCAATATTTATGCTACATTTCTTAGTATTTCTTTAAAAAGAACTTTCCCTATAATAAAAGATATGAATACTTGAGCAGATTTTATTAACACAATGCAATATGAAGACATTTATCTTACGTATTATATTTACCTTTTTTATTTATTTATTAGGTTGAAATTATGACTTGTTAGCAACATTCCCTGTTTTACTGCTGTTGGCACTGTGACAGAGTGTAATGTAACGTGGCTGATCAGTTGTAAAATTTAGCTTCATTTTGTAACATAGGCATGGCATGTTTACCTCGCATAAAGAAGCCAGTGTCCTCTGAGAGGGGAAGTGCTTGCTGCACAGTAACAGCAGCCTGGGCTGTGGCATTAGTCAAGCAGTCAAATATGCTGCACTGCTTCACATCAACCTCATTTTAGATCTGTCTGTGCTGACCGAGGGTGCTGCTGTTTTCTCCTTTACATTTGACAAGCTTGTTCAGCTTAAAGGAACACTTCAGCGTTTAGTTAATGCACTTGTTTTCTGTCAATGAAATGGCATGTAGCTTCTGTAAAAAGTGAAGAAATATGGCTTTCAACAATGTTATGGTGGATCAGCTCTTGTATGTTTCTCAAGATTCACCACTTCCTATAGGGACACACATTCACATACCATGGAAAGTCACAGCGTCCTTATTGCCAAAGCCACAGCATACTTCACACACACACACGCAAGTGATGTTTGAGTCATCTTCAGTCCTGCAGGTTTCGAATGAATAACAGGCAAGAGGTTTAATGTAGAGAAAGTACATCTTCCTTATCATACACCTCCTTTCATTTATTATATTTTCATCTTATTTTCGGTTACATGCAGGTGAGTACAGAGCTGACCCTGCATAATGTACATAAATACTCGCACACATGTACCCTCGCAGCTGACCAATTTTTAGCAAGTCTACTTTCTTCACCCCTTTTCACTTCTTTTCCACCTGTCTTCCTTTTCGTCTTCTCTGTCTCACCCCAGAAATTTAAGGTCCACTTGGCTTTCATTTTATAGTTTTCATCAGCACTTTTTGTGGTAATTTATTGATAAAATAACATGATTCGCTTTTGAGGTGAAAATATTTATTTTACTGTGACTCATAAACGCAGCTCCCAGCCAAATTCTGTCAAGTTGGGACTTCAGCTGGTGAGACTGTGTTTTCCACCAGTCACTTTGGCAGGTAACCAGCCTTCATTTGGCTCCACTGCTGTCATATAAAAACATCCAGGGACACCTAGTTAGAGATACTGTTCTTAAGCTGGACGACCAGGATTCTGCCTCTGTGATGGCAAGCATCGGATCTATTGAAGTGTTATTGAATCTCTACCAGCTGTGGGGCTGACCTCAACAACAAGAAGGCCTTCACTGTGTGGATTATTTAAGTAGACCATATCTAAAATACTGGGTGAAGTTGAGCATGTTCTAACCTTTATCCTTGCCTTTCAGATGTGTCCTAACTCGGTCCCTGTGTTTGTGTTTCTTGCTGGACAGGTAATAAACGTAAAGGCCTGCAGTGGGTAATAGATGTGACCATAGCTTACCCCAAAGCAAGACCCATGGACATCCAGACCTGGATCTTTGGCTACAGACCTCCTACAGTCACACATGTACATTACAGGTAAGACTAAAATGTTGGTCATTACATTCACCTTTCACATTTCCATCTAAGGTTTGCTTTTATCCTAGTTTTCAAAACCTTAATTTGTTATTCACCACAACAGGGGAGCACCACAACCATTTTTACTATGCAAATTTATAATGCAGCCAACATGCAAAGAATCTGCATCACATGAAAACCACATTACATCATGAAATACGTGCAACATAATGTCAGTAGCTTTGAATCTTTAATGCATTTTAAACATTTTAGATTAGTATTGGTACTTTCAGGTCATTATTGCTAGTAAACTGTATGGATTTAAAATAGAAAGACAGTGACAAATCAGTTGTTTGGTTGCTGTTTGCTCCTGCCACTCAGTTCTCACAGCCCTCCTCCAATCTGTGTCTTCACAACACACCAGACAAAAAAAATAGATTTCCTTCATTAGAGGAATCTATATTACCAGAGAGTCACTTAGGTTTAGTAAACAAAGACTTTGAGACTCCATACTATTAATTTGAGTCACTTTAGCAATGTTCACTTACATCAAGGGAGAACTTGCAAACTTTCCACCCACTGATAACACAAATTCAAAAACCCACCCCGCACACCTTGGAGCTGTTTTTCTGTGAGTGGGTCCCCGTTTTGTTTATCTCGTGTATGCGCACGAGGACGCACATGCACACGAAGCATGTTTGTTAGACCTCAAGGATACATACAATGCATTTTGGTGACAAACACTGAATGCAAACATATCTTTTGTTTCTTTACACAAAAACTCCACAGGACCCCTTTAAAGAGTTACAAGGTAATACTCAGCACTGTCGTTGTGTTCATGATGTTCATGTATGCAAGATGTTTGCTTGCTTTTCCTCTGTGTTGATTGTCAGCAGAGGTGGCTAAGGCTTCTTGCAGTAGCATAAAAACCGGATAATGGTTAAATTGGCATTCAGGGTAAGGGTGGAGTATGTACTTGGTAACCTTGGCTTCAGGTTGGACATTGCATATATGTAAGGACATTTTTAAGCATTTAAAAAAACTCTGTCCCTGCTACAATTCATAAAAAACCCATTGTTTTAGAGCTGAAACAGTTATTTTATTAATTGATCGACACAAAACGAAGCAGCAGCAATTTCGATACTTGTGCCAGCTACGCAAATGTGGAGGATTTTCTTTGTCACATATGATAGTTAATTAAATATTTTTTTGCTTTTGGACTGTTGGTTGGACAAAACAAGCAATTTGAAGATGTCACCTTGGGCTTTGGGAAATTATAATGGCCGTTTTTCACATTTTACAGGCAAAGCGATTTATAGAGAAAAGGAAGAGCAGATTAATCAATGAGAATAATTGTAAGTTTAAGTCTTATATTGTTTTATTTGTGTAGGAAACTAAAACAGTCTATAGACAAAGTTCTCCAAACCTGTGGCCACTGACAAAAGTCATCACGGCATGCTTTTGGGTTTGGAGATGACGCCGTCTGGATAACACTCCTTAAACCGAGCCGCGACCTCAGGATCCAAGAGATGAATGCCATCGAGCTGGTTTCCAAGTGTAACCAGTGTTTTTGCAGATTTTAGAACCCTGTTTTACTGCAGGTGTACAAATGCTTGAATGTGATAGATTTGTGTGTGAGTGTCCAAGACAAAACACGCAAAGACGTTTTAGTTGGTAATATCGCAGTGTAACCTTATTGTCCTTCAAAGGACATGTTGACTTGTGATATGACGACTTGGAAAAACAAAAATGCAGATTGTAATAAAAAGTAAGCACATTCACCGTCCTGTATTCTGTAGCTAAGAATATCACTGCTCTTATGCAAAGTAAATGCATTTGCCCCTCCATGTTGTCCTGCCGTCATTGCCCTCCAGGTTCCCCTCTGATACTAATCCACCCACTTGAGGATATGATGAAGGCAGGCCATGATTAGATTTTCTGTAGACTCGGTTCAAGATAAATGTGGTCCTTTGTGCATTGTCTTGACAGGGTAGATCAGAAGGGACAAGCAGCAGTCATCAGGTAGAAGTCATCTTGACCCTTAATGTTTTCTTTGGCCCCTGAACAACCTCCTGACAAAGCTCACACATGTGCGTTCACCTCTGGATGCAGGGTGGGATAGGGCAAAGTAAAAGGTGATTTATGAACCCTGGCTTGCCGGCCCCTCTCCGGAGGCTTCTCTGCCCACTTGGACTAAAGCTAAGGACTCATTAAGTCTGTAATTAGACGAGCAGAGGATGCACTAGTCCCACCCCACCTCGGGGACTCTCTAATCAGCCATTGACACAATCAGCTTCCCTCGCTTGGTCAGCAGCTCTGCAGGGACGGACAGGGAGGCACCCAGCCAAGTTAAAGGCACAGCTGTTTCTGTTACAAGTGTGCACACTCAGTTCCAGCCGTGTAGATCATACAGAAGTTAGGCTCGTGCTGGTACAGGTGCAGAGTGAACAAGAGGATTAATCTGCCTGCTGATCACTGTGGGGGAGTGAGCAGTATCATGCACTTCGTGGATGCAGTCAGGAGAGGCGGCCAGACAGGTGTGACACCCTAAGACAATGTTTCTGCTGTGTCAGTTTAGGACAGTTTTTACAGCGAGTGCAGCATTTTTTTTTCACCAGCCTTCCTACAAATAATAAAATGTAAAGAATATTATCAAATTTTGAGAGCTAAGGCTCCAGTACACAGCAGTTTAATAGCTGAGCTTTTGAACAATACAATAACAAAACAGTTACACGAGAGTCTGAAAACAAAGAGTTCACCAGTCCAACTAACCATTCACAACATCATCTTTCATATCACCAACAATATAACAAGAATAACATAAAACAAATCTATCACTGAGAAGAAGTAATGATTCTTGATGATTGGTTGGAGTGTAAAATTTAGGCTTGGAGTTGTCAGCAGACTCTGCGTTACCTTCTGTTTTTGAAAGTTTGTCTTTTTCGATGCCACAGAACTTGACAAATGTCGACTGGGTCGGTCAAAGATTTTGAGTTCTCTAGGGATGTCTGAATTTTACAAACCAAAATATACTGCACATGCGCAAACTGAACAAAAAAATCCTCATGAAGAATCAACTTGGGGTCAAAACGTTGTACTTTTCCTAATGTGATAAAATACACATTTTAAACAGAGCTTTTACTAGTGTTGCGGTTCCTTGGGAGGCACATATCAAACTAAAAACCAACCTGATTGTCATGCCTCTAGACCCCCTTAGATTGTTGTTCTACTATAATATTAACTTCAGAATTGATAGTGTTATCATAAAACAGAATCATCAGAGGAGTGTCAGTTTAAGGAGCATCAGCCATCGGCTCTTATCAGTGATTCAGCATCTGCTGACTCGTGGCTGTCCATCTGAGAGCAGCTCCCTGACTGGCTGTTCAGCTTAGCAAATCAGGGATTTCACCCATTTAGTGAGATGTCTCCTTATTTTTATTTTTGCATCCGGCTCTTTTTTTGTTGTTCTTCAAGCAGAAGAAGACCAAAGACAGTTTAACCAGATTCACAATAGCATGAAAATGTTTGTTTATCTTTCTGGGATGCTGGTTTTCTTTTTTGGATTATAAATATGGACCTAGCAATTTCTCCCTTGCAGGCACTGAACGTTGATGCATGTTAGCTGTTAGCTAGACGTCAGCTGTAGTCTTTGTGGTGTGTTCAAGTCCAACAGTTCACCAGAAGACATGAAGCGTTTGATCATTCTTTACAGTTGTGTTGGTGTGTGCCCTAAATCCGCCTGCTTCCACCCGACTATGTGAACTGACCTTATTGATAGACTGCCGTCCTCCGGTGTTATCGTTTCATGGGGCTGTATAGATTACTACTGTGCCTGAGCCTCAGCTTCAAAACAGGCAGCTGAGAATTGAGTAATATTCTAGATGAATCCACGTTCAGCACTCTGCACTTTTTTTTTTTAATCTTTCCACCTCCCTTTTTTTTTTCTCTCGCTGCCTCCAGTCCTCACCCCTCAGCCAGCCACCCACCCACCCACCCCCCTCACTGTGTCTCCTGCCCTCTCCCCATATAATCTCAGTCTTCCAGATTGCAGCATCATAAGCCCTCTGTGAATGGCAGATGGGAGAGCTAGGTGGGTGTACAGAGGCCGAGCGAGGGCAATAGTGGGTGTTAAATACGTTGAAATCCTTTTCTTTCAAATGCACCTTCTCATCTCTCTTTTTCTTTTTCTTTTTTGCTGCTGTATGCGTTTCTGAAAGCTGCTGTTTGAAAATATCTGAAAGGTGACATGATTTATGGAGTCTGAGTCTGCCTGGTCATCACATGGATGCTTTCGAGCTGCACACCTGGCTTTCTCTCTCAGACAAGGCGCTCGCACAGAATTGTTGAGCTTGCAGCTATACGGCTTTCTTAAGATATCTGAGGCAGATTTTTTTTCTCTAAGCGCTTTGTAAAAGGTTGCAAAGTCTGTGGTCACTAGCTGTAAATCAAACACTACGTTACTTCTTTTTATTTTTAATAATTTTGTATTTATTATTCAACACCTCACCCAGGATCAATATCCCTTACACCTGTGTTTTACCTGTGGGTGCCTTGGTGAGATGGTGTCTTGGGAAGATGAATAAGGATTTCACAAAACACAACGATATTTCACAAAACACATTAGTTATTATGGGCTGTCGGGAGACATTATACACCTATAAACTAAAAGTGGGATTATGTGCGCAGGAAGCTGTTTAATCCATCTTGCATAAAATGACATAAATTGACATAAAAATTATTCCAGTGCGGTTCACACAGGGAGGTATTTAGGTTTTAAATTTGGGAAAAAGACAATGAGTTGAGGTACCTGACTTGGTATCAGGAATAAGGTTGGATTGGTGCATTTCATACTACAATATATGCAGATTCTTTTAACTTTTTATGAGAAAATTAAGCTTTAAGAACTCAATTCAAGACCAAAATGACTCGATAACAGGAATAATTTTTTGCTGAACAATGCATCTTGTTTAAGAAGCTCATTATATGTCTTGTATGAAAACAATCTGCAAAGTTACCAGTAACTACAGATGTCAGATAAATGCAGTGGAGTAAAAAGTATAATATTTCCCTCTGTAATGTTGTAGAGTAGAATTATAAAGTAGCATAAAATGGAAATGCTTGTACCTCAAAACTTAACATAAGTACAGTACTTGAGTAAATGTTTCTGAATATGAAACAGTAATTAAAAGTGAAGAGATAAGGATTAGTTGTAGACTTCAAATTCTATTTGTTTTTTGTCTTTGGGAGGGGCAGTCGCACTTCTTTAACGTTTAACTGACCTCAAACATGCACTCTCATAAATGGCAAGGTGTACTGACATCTGTGTAACTATAATTTCAGTTTGGGACACGTAGTCCATATCCACATGCCATAGAGGTTTTATGGCCCCTTACTGCTGACCTCTGCACTGATAAGAGGTTGACGCTCCCGTGCTAGGTTGTTATTAATCTCTACACTGCTCCTCCCGCAGCCTCCATCTCTCTCCTGTGTCCTTGAATGACAACAGCAACACTTTGTCAGAGGCATATGGTCACGGTGACGAGGTCAAAGTGTGCTGCTGCCACGTAGACACAAGCGATCAAAGTGGGGAAAAGAGGAACAAAAACATGGTGGTGTTTCCTGGTCACTCAGGTCACAAAGAGCTCATGAAGAAATAAGTGATTATGAGCATTATTGTTCGAGACTGCAGCCTGACCTCGTAAATCATAAATGGTGACGAACAGACAGAAACAGGACAATAAAGAGGCACTTTGTACCATAATATTACGGGAGGATAGTTACTGTGTGGTTGCTATGTTTAACTCATTTCACTCACTTTTTATTGGAGAACTGCTTAAATACAGTGGAGCGGGACACAAGCGCCACACATCTCTGTTTAAACTCAGGTAATCATACGTGTTACCATGGTTACAGAATGATTTCACACCAGCCTAAACGAACATAGCTATCATAGCTAACGTGCTAGCTATGACAACTTTCAAGTATTGGCTGTAAAAAATGCAAATGTATGGAAATTATAATATATATTGTAATCGACAAAGCCTACAGCCATGCTTTAACATCTTCAAGATCTGAGTTGCTTAAGCCGAAAGTCATATCTGAAAAAACAAAAAAGAATAACCTTCACAACTGAATTCAATCACTCCTGGACATAATTAACAAACACTGGTACATCCTAAGTACAGGACCATCACTGTGTGAGACCGTCGTCCTATCATTCGGACATGCACCAACAATCAGAGACAATTAAAGTATTATAATAATGACAATCACAACAGTGTCCAGGTTCCTGTTGATCTTGCTATCAGTTGTAGAACATAATCAAAATTCTTTGATCAGCACACCCTCACCAAAAATACTTAGTAATAATGTGACAGCTCATTAGAAGAAGAATGTGATAATTGGCACCGTTATGTTATTTCATTGTCAATGAAAATCAGCCTTTCACTGACACACGAATATCATACGTTACATTAAGTTAGTGAACTTGCAGGTCACAGTGTTCAGATAAGAGAAAGTATCAGTCAGTCTTCGTACTTCTGCTGTGCCTCGAGGTTTTAGCCAGTTCCTAGTTCTTAAATCTATTCAGTATTCTGAATAAGTTTTTATGTCGAGAAAATAGTCTCATGTATCAACATGTTAGCGGTTTTCTCAATTTTCCGAGCCCCTGTTTTTTGGTTGGTTTTTTTTAATCTTTCTTATTCTGAGAGAAAGGAAAGTACATATAATAAAACCGTGGTGGGTGGGAGCAGATGAACCCAGTTAAAGAGTAACCACCCGTACGGGACAATCTGAGAAGTAAAGCGAACACGACTCTACCGAGGCAAGGATCATGTCATTGGTTAACACTACAGCTAGCGTTCTATTGGTTGGGGGATTTTGACAGGGTTGTTGCACAAAAAATTCAGAGAGCAGAGCAGACATGTGAGAGCAGACGTTTCACAAGCGCACAGAAGCAGGCCTGAGTGCAAGGAGAAGGGCTGAAGCTGGAGCAGGAAATCTGCGCAAGCAACAATATATCTGAGTGCAAGCATACAGTTTGAGCAGAAGCAGAGCAAATCCAAGCGCGAGAGTGAGTACGAAAGCAGGGTTTTGAGGGAAATCACCACAAAATCTGAATGTAAAATCAATAAGTCATGCCTTTAAATTGAAAGATCACACTCTTGAATAAATATAGGAAAAAAGCCCCATATTCTGTTGTGTCCATTGTTCTGCACCAAACCATTTCCTGGAACATAGACAGCCTTGAGCCAGAGAGGAAGCAGATTAAAGATTAAATGGAGCAATTAAAGAGCGGACGCCTACCATCCCTCAACTTCTCTCTGATTGCAGATAAGCGCTTTGCATTCTGCAAGCAAGAAGCCCTTAAGAGTCATGTGGAGTGTGTGGTTTACTTACGGATCCCCAGTGACCTCAAAAGTAAAATTATAAGGAAATCTCCATCATTATTGATTCAGTCCACAGGAGGATTGAGAGAAAGAACTCAAAGGCAGCAGTTTGGGATTTGGAGCTTCATTGTGTATAAATGAGGACCCTTATCTTAACTAGAAAGGGAGCAGGACAGGAGACTTTTTTTGGTCCCCAAGCCACACTCGCCGCTAATCTCAATATTCACCTTTTGCGACATCGTGCCCGAGATCAGGCCTCGCAGGGCACCTCTTCCTTGCTCAAGATTTCACAGCAAGAGAGATTTAGGGCATTATAGAGTCCCCAAACAATGACTGGCTATCCTCCAAAGAGGCTTGTTGAGTGGACAGACTTTTCCAGCAACAGTCCAAATTTAATTATCCTCCCAGTCTTGTTAGAAGGGGAAACAATATCTCAAGAATAAGAGCTATACAGAAGCTAAATGGTTCAAACAAGGCCATAAATATGGAGGATCAAAAGTTTGTAACCCTAATTTGTCTTTCTTCCAATGAATAAACACATAACTATATTTGAATTTTATGTTTGTCGTCTGTTCAGCAAACGCTATACTACAAACATTATCTCATCGCTTACAAGTAAGGATGTCTGTTGGATGTAGCGCAGGTCAGCACATGGTAAAAGTCTGATGTTTAAGGTTATTGACAGGAGAAACTGCAGCTCCTCTCACAGCTGTCTGTCTGTGCGCCAGGGTGTCAGGTTAACAAGCAAGCCAGTGCCAAGTGGGTTAGGGTGGAAATGAGAGCGCTGCCGTGGCCCCACGCCAACACACCATCACCAGTTCCTCACCACTGCCATCACCATCACAATTGTACACTGTTACGCAAAGCCACTGCACCTCTCGGCACAACAGAAACAAATATCGCCATACTGTTTCTTTTCACTCAGCACAATATTGACACTGTAGTGCAATGTGTCCATCTTTCACGCTGCTGCAAACAAAACCATAGCGGAGCATTGTCGGCGTCTTTATCCTCACAGTTGGAGTTCATTGTAACTGTGCAACCTGCAGGCGAGATGGTGCATTGATTGATTAAAATCTGTTTATTTTCTCTGAGTCTAAACGAAACCACTGATGCTGGCCGCAGCTTGAACTTTTGCACGATCCATTACACGTCAGCAGCCAGCAGAGTCCTGGCACGTGTCCCACCTCTCCAGGGTAACCTACAATTTTAATGCTGCAGAAAGTATTAAAAGTACAGTTTCTTAGCTTTTAATTCAATACCAAATTAAGGCAGCTTAATCTCCAATTGATGCAACTATAGAATTATGTAATGGTATTAAAATGCTTTCATTGATATGTAAAGACAAATGAAAAGTGTGTCAAACAAGACCAGATAAATGCCACAAACCAGTTTATCAAAGATCTGAAGGGACTGTTTGCAACAGTGTGAGTCAGGTGTTTTCAGAGCAGGAAATGAACCCAGTGAACTTCCCCCATGGTAGTTGATTTTGGCTGAGTTGGTTACATGTCTTGCAGACATTGTTCTCCAAAACAAATCTGGCAGATAAACCAGTGAAAGCAACTGATACTGGGAATATAATGTATGCTAATCATGTTGAGCTTACACGCCTCCATCAACCTCAGCTGTCCTCAGCAGCTAGACACTAAAAGATCCTGATTTCTGCATGAATATTTCAGCTGCAGGAAAGAACTGTGGCAGCCATCTACCAGTCGAGGCCCTCAATGCTTAAACTTGCGGATAAGTGGCCCAAGTCGGCTCCTATTCTCCTCTGTCAGGATTAGGGCTATCGGTTTACATTTACGAGTACAGAGAACCTTTGCCTGGCGCCCTATACTGGTGCAGGTGTGAAACGCTCTGTAAGCTTGCACGTGTATATATATTTAATAACATCAACACTGTCACCCATCATTGCTGTGGAAAAAAATGCAACATTTTCCACAAAAATAGACTCTTAATGGGAGCTACATGTGTAGCCAAAACCAAAAATTACCACCTATCACCACCACTACAAAGCAGTTACAGGTGTGATTTATCCTTTGCTTTAATTGCTACTTTCTGTCCACATATTATCGCATCAGTCTGCTATTAAGGGTAACTGGTGTGTCTATTATTCTCAGCCTCTTTCTGAACTTGTTTTCTCCTTTTCTCGGTGCTTTGAGAATGCGTTAGTGCTAGCGGCTGGTTGCTGTGGTAAATCAGTAATGTGAAAGATACCTGATATCCACAGACACAGTAGGAGAAGCTTCGTGGAATGCCTCGCTTCAGCCTCTAATCACCCTATCAGGTGGCCTCAGCAGCTTCGCTCCAGTTTTGTGCAGCCAGAGGGGGTCCAGTGTTGCTATTGGTAAAAGTAGTTTTATCTTCAAAATGTCAGCTTTATTAGAACCTTTAACACATGAAAGTTGTGGATTTTAGTTTTATCTTGAATTTAACAGGAGTTTCACATCGCTTAAACAGGACCTTGTTCAGACTTGCCACAGAGCAACACCCACGCAGTGAACTGCTGGATAATGAGAAGAAGAGTCTGTAGATATGCTCTTAAAATATACAAACCAAACGGAAGTCCGTGTTGAATCACCAGCTCCCGCTCTTCTGATCTGTGGAACAAGCAGGGCAAGCCTTTTCCTGATTTGGCCATACAGACAGATTCAGTTTTCAGTGTCCGTCTGCACTGAAGTCCTCTCTGAGAGTAGCTTTTTACACCAATAATATTCAGAATATGGTATCATGTAAACCCTTTAATCAGACGGCTCTGGCTCATTTTAATTATCAAAGGGTTAGACCATTTTAAAAATCTGTTCAGCTAATATAAACTTGTCATGTGAACACTCCTGATTATTTATCATTTTGTTTACGGGATCATGTGAATGCTTTTGTGGAAATTAGGGCTGCAACTAACGATGATTTACATTCTACAATCTGCAGATTATTTTCTAGATTAATCACTTCATCATTTTGTCTATGAAATGCGAAAAAATGGAGAAAAATGCCAATTATAATTTCCCAGAGCCCATATTTACATCTTCAAATTCCTTGTTTTATCTGACGATACGTCCAAAATCCAAAGAGATTCAGTTTTCAAAGACAAAGAAAAGCAATAAATACTCACATTTGAGCTGAATTTTATGACATTTTTGCTTGAAAAGTGTCTCAGTGAACAATTAATCGATTATCAAATCTACTTAATTTTCTGTCCAAACTCGCCCTTTCAGCTCAAGTTTAGACCACTAATAATCAGACTAAAGGCTCATTCTGAGTAAAATGCCTCATATAACACCTTATCCAGACTAAACTGGCACATTAAAAACTAGCACTCCTGATTGTTTTCTATTTTCGCAATATTGATGTTTTTATTTAGGAGATCGTGTGAATACTGGCTCATGTAGCTGCAGTCACATGTTCGTACCTGTAACAGAGTGTGGAAACACGTCTGTGTTCTTAGGCTGGATTTAAAACACAAGACATTACCCTGACAGGAGTGCTGTTGCCTTTGCTTAGATTGCTTTTTAATATATATATTGATCACTTTAGTAATCAATACTGTATCACTTATTACTCCCCTCTTACAGAAGCTTTCCTCAGATGTACTTTTACAGTGGACATTATCCAGTCAGGGATATTGAGCAGATGTTGAGTGCAGAAGAAATGTTTGTCTGAGGGAGGAGACTGTAACCTCTATTTGAAGGTGACCAGGAGCGGGTCGTGTGGGAGTGCAGCCTACTAGAGACCCCTTCTGGCTAGAAACAAGATTTCATCCGCACCCTCATCATGGCTTGTAAAAGTGACCCTTTCTATAAGCCACCTTCTGTTTTCTCATTTGTGATTGTAAGTACTCTTTATTTTAGCCAGAATGGAAATGGTTAATTTGAGAAATGAACAGCTGGTGGAAGTTGACAACTAGATGTTGGTCAGACTAATGCCTAGAGGTGTAACTGGAAATTAATTGGCAACAATTCTGATAACCGATTCATCGTTTAAGTACATTTGTAAGCAAAAATGGCAACAATTCTCTGGTTTCCGCTTCTCAGATGTCAGGATTTGTCATGATCTTCTATGATAGTAAAGTGAATATTTTTGAGTTTCTGACTATTTCTAACTTTGAGAATGCACAAACAGCGAGGTGCAGACTAGTGTGAGCTTAAAGAGAGCAAATTAAAACATGTCGCACAGCTCTTCTCCTGTGCACCATGCTTTATTCACCCAACAGTTTTGGCTATCTTATCTTCATCAGGGTGGTGTCTGAGGCTGTTTCTGGTTTCCTTATATACAGTCCATTACTCAAGTCATGTGACTGGTAAACCACCATGGATACCAAGTAAACAAAACATTATCATCCCACTTTTCTTAAAAAACACTATTTACAAAATATAATTACTCGTAGTGGATACGAAAAATGTATAACAGAGATACAAAACACACAATATTAGAGCCATCAAACCATATTTTCCAGAAAATGCATCTTAAAATGAAAGGGTAAATGAAGGGTTGTTGTTGTTGAATAGCCATTTCTTTAAACTTCATTTTTCAAACTAACATTTCTGTTGGTCGGGCAAAACAATTTAAGAAGTCACTATGGGAAACTTGTGATGGGCAGTTTTCTGTTTGCTATAGGGTAAAAAACGAATCGATTAATCAAGAAACTGTAATATATCGATAATATAATTAGTTGCCGCCCCACTAATGCCTCACTGTACCCCCCATGGGCACCACACACCCACACACAGATTAAAGACATGAAAATAAGCTTTTTCTTCCCACACACTTCTAACCAAGGCATTTTGTGGAACTACACGACTTGTCTGTCTCCTGTTCGGGGCTCCCCTCAGCACTTCTGTCTTCCCTCTGACACTCTGATGAGCCTGCCAGCTAATGAATCCCCAAAACAAGCTGAAGCTACAGCAAACACACACAGACCGCCGTAATGGATTCCAGTTTGAAATAGACTGCTCTGCTCCGAGACCGCGGCTGACACCCTGGGTTTGGACTGCAGCTTCCACGACAGATCAATGCAGACAGTTTCTGCTGAGTGAGACTTAAGTAATCCTTTTTTTGTGTTTCATCTCACTCCCTCTCTCTCTCTCTCTCTCTCTCTCTCTCTCTCTCTCTCTCTCTCTCTCTCTCTCTCTTTTCCTTCAGGATGTACCCAATAAAAGAGGTTCCTGTGGAGGCAGAGGCCCTGACTGACTGGCTGTATCAGAGGTTTGTGGAGAAAGAAGAGTTGCTGGCCCACTTCTACGACACAGGTCTGTTTCACCATGTCAGTTTGTTAAAGTTGCACTGAAATCCGAATTCTCCTCAACTTTGTGTGAGTAAATATAAATAATAATGATACTGCAGCTGCTGCGCATAGCGTTTGTATTTTTCAAAAGAGGCTAAAACTGTATTTGATAAAAACATATTTGTGAAACGATGTCCAAGCTTCGACCCTCTGGGTGGGCGTTTCCCATGGCAACAGGTGACTGATATTTGAGGGCTGTTGTTGCTAGGAGACACACTGTCAACTTCCGTGGTGCAGTACTGACTGGAGCACATACTGTATATATCAGCGGGCACATGTAGCGTTGTTAATCAACCACTAAGAATTTAAAACGCCTGTCACATTACAACATTTGAGCTGTTGTGCTGTCAAGTTTGTATTCTGCTGAAAAAGTGGAAGCTTTTTGAGCAGAAAAGAAGCAGTTAACCTAGCTTGCTAACATTGGCACTAATTCCCATCAGACATTACTTTTGGTTTGTGTTATTTTAACACCTCCAATACTCAGTACGCACAGCTTTCCCTCACAGTACCAATGTGTCTGCATCATATCAAATGTTCAGCCATGGAAATAGACTTCTAGAGGCGACTGTGTTAGTTTCAGTTTTAGTCAGACTTTGGATCAAATTATTTTAAATGTGAGGAAATATCGCTGTGTAATGATCTCTCCTTTAATGCAGTCGCTCCGCTGTCACACTGATACTTTCTTTGTCATGCATCTGCATGAAAAGCCAATTAAAAACTGGGTTACCTGCATGCACGGCCAAGAAGTTGGCTTTCTCCAGGAGAAATCTACCTGGGAAAACCAGGTTTCTCGTCACATGATGTTTAAGAATTCAGCTTTATTGAGAAAGACGACTGTAACCAGGTTACTTAAGCGCATGTAAAGGCACTGACTGGCAGCTCCTGCACACTGTGCTGTGTTCATTACACATTATGCAAGAGAGGTTCTAGCTAGCGTCAGCTGTCTCTCTTTCATGGGTCCAGATGTGGTGGCTGCAAAGGACCAGACTGTCAAAACTCACAGCAACAAGTAGTCCTGTAACCTCAGTACTCCACACGTTAGTATGTAAGTAAGTAAGTAAAGTTTATTAAGTATAGCACCTTTTCACAGAGCAAGATCACAAAGTGCTTCACAAAAGTACAGCTGTTAAAAATAAGACCGTAAAAAGAAACAAGCAATAAAACATAAGCAACAACAGACCTTTAAAAACACATGCAAAAAGACCAAACAGCACAAGGCTAGACAAAGGCCAATTTAAATAAATGAGTCTAAATGAGTCAGCTGCTTTTTAAAGGTGTCAACAGAGACCACAGATCGTATGTCTATAGGAAGGGCGTTCCACATTGTCGGAGCCACCACTTCAAAGGCACGATCACCTTTACTCTGTGATTCAAATCACCAGTCAGTACATGGAGTAGTGCTGCGTTCACGTTCACTTAAATCTCTTCCCTTTGATAATTACAGTTTTGACCAAATAAGTACACAAGTCAAAACAAACACCCACGATATGTATATATAAGAATTTGATTTCAGTTCAACTTTAAATCATCCATCTATGGCTTCCTGGTTAAACAAATCTTAAGAAATATGCATAAGAGCAAAATTCTGACTGGTCTGTATTTGTGTCTTCCTCAACAGGATCATTCCCCCTTGAAGAAGGACATAAGGAGGCAGTTTCCCGGCAGATGACCCTCGACCCCGTGTGGCTGTGTATTATCCAGTCATTTGCTTTCGCCTCCGGCTACGTGTGGTACAGCGTCCTCCAGTACCTCTACTGCTGTTTATTTTGAGTGCGCTGATGAGGCGAGAGTCTTTATTGGACCACTGGAAAAGCCTCAGGATCAGTTGGTGTGTGGCCCAGCGTCATACTTGCCCCTACGATGGATGAATGTACATTTACAACAGTGGAGAGACTTAACAGGAAACAAAAAAACATAGGAAGACAAGTACACACACATTACAAACACCCATACAAGATGAAGCTGGTCACAGGCATAGTTAACTTGCACACAACCCTAACACCACACACTCGCTCCAACGGCCTAGCAGAATATTCTCTCGCACTCATCACGACTCACATTTTGATGTTTACACGTCCTCATACATGTAGACGCTCACACGTACATAACTTTTGATTCAAAGTTAACGAAATGAGGCTCAGGACTCCTCCAGAAGATGCTCTGGACCGGACTCTCTCTTCCCCTCTTAGGCTTTAGCCGTATTAGTTTTACAAAGTATAAAGTATGTATGGGGGCGTGTGTGTGAGTGAATATGTGACTAGAAGCATAATGTCTGCCGTTGTTCTTCTTCCTGGCGAGAGTTGATGAAGCCCTCTGGACCTCTCTTTCAGCCCGCTGACTAGCCGGCTGGCCACACCTTCCAGAGCGAGCGGCTGTATGAACGTTGAGGCTGCGCAGCCGGCCGCTCCTCTGGCCTTCATTGCACTAAGGATCCATACTGCCCTAACTGCTCCCTGTCCCAGGAAATATTCCTGATTGGTAGCTGTCAACGTTTTAATTTCTTTTGTTTTCTTCCCTTAACCCGCATATCTCCACAACAACGGCCATTGTATGTGTTGTTGATGTCTCTTTGTTGACTTTTTTTTCCTGTGTCCGCCCGTCTGTCGAGGCAGTATTCGGAGCTCACTGAGAAGAGGGGATCATGTTTACACTGGCGGCCCTGCTGAAAGCCTAAAGGGATGGTGGCTATGATGCGGCGCTTGATTTAAGGATCGTTTCTGTGTCAGACGTTGAAGGGAGGAAGAGAAGACGTTGCTGTAGTGCTAATTTAAAAAAGAAAAAAAAAACAGTGGTGGCACGCAGGGCAAGAATTGCAGTCTGATCACCTAAAAAGTAACTCCCTCTTTGTGGATTCCCCTTTTCGCTCTCTGCTATCCAACATGCATATACACACACACACACACACACACACACACACACACACACACACACACACACACACACACACACACACACACACAAACTTACACAAACAAATAACATGTGTGCACACACAGCCATGTGCAGCTACACACAGCAGAGTAGACGTCTGTCTTGAAGGATCATCTCAGCAGCCAGACTGAGAGGGCAGAGACTCTTATACCCCATTGGACTACATAGTTTTACAAATATTTAAGCCATATGCTTAGTGTCGTCTGGGTGGGAAAAAGACATGGGGGAAAAAATATGATTTTTATAGAAAGCTACCCTAATGTTCAGCATTCTAAAGTAGAGATTTTGGCTTACGGAATTATAGGTGTCATTACTGTAAATTTACAGCATAACCTGCCTAAGTGAGTGTGTGTGGTTGTCTTTTCCCCCCATTTTTGATATATATGATTCATGTCATGTTGCTCTGTGACGTCAGAGTGTGGCGGCAATTTCACCACGAGTGGTCAAATTTGATTTCATTTTAAACTACATGAACTGTCGTCCTCATGTCATGGTATGTTTAAATCTTGTACATAACAAAGCTGAGGAAGAGTTTTCATTGTTGGAAATCACTGCAGCGTTTCTCTCTCTTTTGGTCCGTGATAATTTCAGAGAATTTTAGTTTAAAATATGAATGTTTTTTTTAAAAAGAAGACGACGAAAGCAAGGATTTTCCCTTCACTTCTCAGTGTTATCCTGTATTTTATTGTTTTTAATTTTTTGAGTTCTTGACCAGGAAGTTGTTGTGTGCTTCAAGACATCAGAGCTACTGTACGTCCGTGTGCTGGCTGACACAACGTTTGCGACACACACAGGCCCAGTTTCAAACTTTTAAATGATCAGGATTTAGTGGAAAACCTCGACGATCAAGCCTTACCTGATGTCCTGGTGGACCACAATCCCAAATAATGCTGTTTCCTCGCACTCCCTCTTGACAAACATTTGGGGTGTTAATAATAATAATAATGATGGTTTCATGGTGTTGAGCTCAAACTTGGCCCGTGAGGAAGGGATCACTCTTCACTTACGAGGGAAACTGGCAGGGCCCTGCAATGATGCAGCTGTTCTCTCTCGAATGTACTTGTGTTGTGGTTTTGAGGTCAATTATATGTAATTTGCTTAGCCTGCTTTAATTAGGAAAATTATAGAGGAGCAGCAATTATCATTGTCATAAACTAATGCATTAAAGGTGCATTTTAGTAGTTTACTGCCCTCCCTGTGTGCCACTGTTGGTAGAAACTGTGTGTGAAATGCAAAAAAAGGGCTACCTGACTGGGTAGGTAAAAACATTTTAAATCAGGCTGTAAATGTGATTCATCCAGCGGCCCTTTCAGATTCCCCTCCATTGTGAGAGTGACTTGAAATAAAGCTTCATCTTTTTTTGTTCTTTTTTTTTTTTTTTCCACCTATTCAGTTTTTTTTCTGACCATGTTTCCAAAGAAGGCAGGGAAATTATGTTTTCCTAGATGTGGTTTTAGGAAATAAACATCATAGGGATTTAAAGAAATTATACTAGAACTGTCTGTAATTTTCCATTTTGTACTTCTCCTTTAATTCCTAGCTACACAGCCATTTTACAACACAAAAGACTTGTGCTGGAATAAAACATCATAAAGATCCTAACAGTGTAATGCTTGTCTTTTAACATGTTTTATGCACTTGACATAAATAGTGTTGTAACACAGTAAATGTTGACATTTAATAAGACTTGTAATTAAAAAAAATTTAGCTTAAAGGATTAGTTTGACATTTTGGGAATTGTGCTTTCGCTTTCTCATTGAGAATTAGATGAGAAGATCGATAAAAGTGTCGTATCTGTTAAATATGAAGCTTCAGTCGCTTCGCTTAGCATAAAGACTGCAAGCAGGGGGAAACAGCTAGTCTCGTATGCTTCAGGAAAACTGAAAATGTGAAGAAAAGTAAATGTTGCGTGGGGAAATAGACAAATTGAATTGGAAAAAGAAATGGGAAAATGAAGGAATAAAGAAAAATAATTTAAATGTAATTTATTAGATCAATTGATTGGTGGTAAAGCAAATAAGCTTTTTTCTTTTTTGATTGGAGGTTAAAGGAAAAGTATAAAGCTTCATATTTCTTTTTACACTCCATTTTCATATTTCAGGGGGTTGTTTTGCCAAGAAATAGTTCAGTACATAATCCCTCCTAAAAAAATGTTTTAAAAAGAATCGCAGCTTATAGCTTTTACACTTCAGTGTTGTACGAAATATAAGAATGTAACATGTTAATTGAGCTTCATATTTAACAAACTCAGCATGGTACGAATCTTCTCATCTAACGTAAACTCAGCAAGAAACGAATAAGCGTGTTTCCCTAAATGTCAAACTGTTCTTTAATTGTTCTTCAACAGTTTGCAGAAATCCTGAAGGTCCTATAGAAAGTACTAAAGGAAAAGCCTCCTTTCCCACTGATTTTAAATTGCACTCTTCTAGTGGGTGTTCTCTACTGTCTGCAAATGTAAATGTCAACGTTCACATTTTCTCTTCGCTGAGTTACTGGCTGAACATGGTCTCCAGGTAACTAAAGCCTGTGTTTGCTCAGGTCTGTACCCGTTGTTTAACTGTGGTGTCGGTCACTAGCTGTTGAGAGTCACTGGTTTGTATTACAGAGCTCTGGTTTCAGCTGTGACGGTGGGCTGGTGTCGGTGTGAACTCTCAGCACAAGACTGCAGAGATCTCCTTACCCTGGCAGGGGGTTCATCAAGAACAAAGAGGATCTTGGTCTTTCCTGTCTGGAGCAGAGTACTTGGAGGCATATGGAACTAACATGTTTGTTGTTCCCAGCTTGTGGTCTCTTTCCACACACTCTGTCAGGTCGCCCGAAGATGACGTTTTCAAAGCAACTGACTCCAGAGAAGTTAGAATTGAAAGCACTAGTTTGATGTTTTAGGAAATACATTGGTTTTCCTTTCTTGCCAGGAGTTAGATGAGAAAATTGATACCACTCTCATGTCTATCTGTAGCTGGAGCCACCAGCCGGTTAGCGTATAGTAGCTTAGCACAAAGACTGGAAACAAAGGCAAACGGCTAGCCTGGCTCTATTCAAAGGAAACAAATTTGCCTCCCACCTCCCCTAAAGCTCAATTCATTAATATGTTATGTCTCATTGCTGTTTGAAGGGCGGTTGTGTAGCAGACTATTTCTTGGCTGGGAGCACTTGCCTGGCAACCAGCGGAGACTCCAGGAGGTTTCTTGTCCTGGCCAAGAAATGGACCAGCACATAACCCACCCCACCCTCCCGTAAAAATGCGAATTGTCGTACTTACACTTAATTAAACAACAATATTTTAATAGTGTTCCTTAGTGAGCTTTGGAGGCTAGCTGTTTCACCCTGTTACCAGTCTTTATGCTAAGCTAGGCTAACTGGCTACCTGCTTTAGCTTCATATTTATCCTACAGACATGAGGGTGGTATCGTTCTTCTCATCGGACTCTCGGCAAGAAAAAGAATATCAAACTACTGTCTGTACGGTACCTGAGTGAATGTATTTAGCTACATTCCTGAGAGAGTATTTCTGCCCTCTTACAGGTGTGAATATCTCTGAAAGATGGTCACGTCACATTATACCTCTCATGTCAACTACTATGTATCAGCTGCTATGAAATAATTCAAAATGTCACCTTTCCTGACTTGCCAATGCGCCTTAAAATTGTTGCATTCACAGGATAAATGGAAACCAAAGGCCACCGTGGCGTGCCATCAACTACATTTCCGTAGCAGCTGGAGTGATATGTAGAGGGTTGGGTCTGCAGGAAAGCCACACGCTTCAGGCAGCCAATGGGAACCAAGAGGGAAACCAGCAGGAAGTGAGCTGGAAAATGGGATTAAATATGCACGAAGCTTCACCAACATACCAAAGGGCTAACAGTCAGGAGCCAGGGTGGCTGTTGCTCAGTGTGGTGTCCAGATGGAGAAGGAGTAGTATCACCCTGCATGGAGAATCCTTCTCCTCAGTGCAGCTCAAAATCTCTTGCCAAGGTCACCCACATTACACAGACAAATTATCTCCAGAGGAACTTTTATGTCCTCTGCAGAAGCACCAGTGTTCCTCATCGGACACCTGCAATGAACTATTTCACGGGTATTGCTCCCCGAGGTCCTCAGTGTCACGCTTTGATGCCTGGTCCCTCATGAATGCTGCGGTGGTGGCGGCGCCCCTTGAGTCAGCAAGCACTAAAACACCCAGCTGTGGAGCGGAGGGCCAGGCTGAATGTCACTGCAGCAGCCGCTGGCATCACAGAGTCTCCCTGGCCCCTCCTGCTGTTGGACCCTCAGTGTTAGGATCACATGTTTCTCATGCAAATACTTGTGTCAACACATCCCGTTGGAGATGATGTGTCTCAGAAGTGCAACAGTGAAGAAACAATGAATTTTCATTTAAATGGATAAAGTGAAACTCAAATATCAATAGCAGCAAACTGGATTAAAGTGTCAGTTTATCCAAAATGCAAAACAATCTGTTTTGCCCCTAGTGGTGTCTAGCCATGCAGGTAGTTTCAGTTTAATGTATCAAGGATATCAGTCTGAGATTGCTGCCTGCCTTTCTAAACACAATTTAATTTGTGGTGCTCAAAGCATTGAAGAATCGTATTTGGAAAAAGTCGTGCCAGAATATTTCTTGGCTAGGAGCAGTTCTGGCAACCAGCAGAGGGTCCAGGAAATTTCTGGTCTGGCACATAACCCCCGTAAAATGACGAATTGTCGCTCTTACATTTCTTTTTGTAGTGAGCTTTAGAGGGGCTGGACGGTGAATTTTGTTACCTTCAGACAAAGCCAGACTAGCTGTTTCCTCCTGTTTCCAGTCTTTATGCTAAGCTAAGCTAACCGGCTGCTGGCTGTAGCCTCATATTTACCATACAGATATAAGTGGTATCACTCTTCTCATCTAATTCTCCCAAAATGTCAAATTATTCCTTTAATATTCCTATTATTAGCTTAATGCCACTGTTTTTCATTCTTGATAGCATATCTTTATGGGGTCTTAAATGCCAAAGAAAAGAAAGCACACAAAAATGTATGTCACCTTTGTGTGTATTATTTTGTCTTGCGAAGACTCATTTTTGACTGAATCTGCACCCAAACAAAGGAGTCAGAGGTGACACGAGCGCCATAAGCCTCCTGTAAACCCGCATTACAGCACCGCCGTCACCCCAGCAGAGGTGAGGAGGTTATTATGTGATGTAGCTGTCTGTCCTCCCTGTCGCTCCCTCTCAACTCCTGGCCTTTAACAGTGGCCGCTGACGTCAAAGCGGCCTCAGGCACCCGGCTGTCTCTGTTGTTTTTGGCTGTCAGCCCCCCCCCCCCAACTGTTCCTGGCTGATGTCCAAAGTCCTCCAGCTCTTTGTAGGAGTGACCTTTGCAGAGGCAGACTGACAGACCGGCTCGGGCGCTCACTCCCTTGGTGGTGTGAGTGGTGTCAGTGTGTGGTACTGGCATCAGAGAGGATAATTTGAACACAACTGTTACTGTGGCTGCCCCCGATGAGAGGGCCGTTACTGACAGAAATCCCACAGACTGGGTTTATCTCAGGCAGGGATCACACATCAAAATTTACTTGTAATGAGAAAAATTCTCTTTTATCGGTCACATGTAGGATTTACTCTAGTCTGATTTGATTCTGCACGCTTAAACTAATACCACTGCTGCTTTACTCATGATATTACAACAGTCAGTAACCTGATCTAAACATTTTAACCTCTGTATGTTTCAACAGATCGTTATGTAAATGCAACTTAGACATATTATGGATCAAATGTAGTCCACCAACAGGCTAATACACACAGAGATTAGCTCAGTACAGAGGAGAAAAAAGTAGAGAGTTGTTCCTTGTAAAACTAAAGGATATCTGGGTGTTCACAAAATTAAATCTTAGAAAAGAGCTTTGAATATCTAAAAAGGACTGTATAAAAAAAACTGACAATTTAACTACAATTTCTATGAAATGTTTAGTCTGTGAAATGTCCCTCTCTCGAGCCCAAGGTAATGTCTTCAAATTTGCTTATTTTCTCCGACTAACAGTCCAAAACCCAGAGATGTTCGATTTACAAATATATACAACAAAGAAAAGCAAAACATCCTCACATTTGATAAGCTGAAACCATCAAATCCTTGGCATTCTTGCTTAATAAATGGCTTAAACAATAAATCGACCATAAAAATTGTCAGGGATTCATTTTCTTTGAACTAATCATTTCAGCACTGATCTTGGGTTAACTTTGTTTCAAATTAAAATGTTTTAACAGAAGATACGTGCAGCAATAATATATTTCAGATTTTCTTTATGAACGCCAATTCCCTTGGAGCAAACTGTTTATAATGATGACATACTGTATGTGATATGAGCAGAGTGAGAGGTTGCTGCATGTTGCTGCTCTTAGATGGCGACTCTTCAGGTGGTCCTGCTGGTCGAATCAAATCAGACGGCCATGTGTCTTACATATGCACCTATGGAAACTGCTCTGATGACAGCCTGCAACCTTTTCGTGTATTCAGGAATAACGGGGGATTACACAGTGAGGTGAACAAAACCCTGAGGATCATGTCAGTCAGTTCAAAGACTGCAAAAATGCTTCTTTTTTTACAATCTCTGCTTCAGTTCTTTTGAAAGTATTTACTGCTGCTATTTGTCCATCAACAGGTATGCAAGGGCTTTGCCAGACAGTCCGTTAATATGAGAAGATTTTAGAGCATACACAAAACTTTACATGCTCAAATGTTAATTGGTCTTTGGATATTTTTAGTTAGCTATTCTTGCCCTTGCTTGATTAATTTTCTAGACAGCTACTTTTACTCTTCCTTGAGTGCTTCAGCTGAGAAAATGTTCTCCACTTAGAAAAGGGCTATTTTGAATTGTGATCACATGTTTACCTTACAAAAATGAAATTGTCAGTAATGCAGTTGTATTGTTTATTATCCCCATTAGTTGTTACCTTACTAACAGGGGTCCGTATTAATATATATATATATATATATATATAAAATATAATCTGAAAATGTTAACACTTAAACAAAAAATAACATCATCAATACACCTTAAAAAAACAAACATATGACTTAGAGTACTTAAAATTAATATACAGCCTACATTTGTACATCCATACTACAAACAAAACGAAAGACTACTTATTTTGCTTATTTATTTTGTAGGCCTGTCTTGAAATAAACCTAAACCTTGAAGCCTTTTTTTTTTTTTTTTACTAGAAACTTGAAATATGAAGTATGAAATTTTGGCAGAGATATGGTACATAACTATTTTTTTTCTCTCATTGCAACCATGATAAAACTTTTATATTATATAATTTTTACATTCTATTCTTCATATTTTCTAGGCTATCTACACAGAATAAAATAAAATATTAATTCAGTTCAGTAGAAAACGCTGTGTTGATCTGAGCCAAAAATAATAACTGGTATTGAAGCTCCAGCACAACAGTCCCAAAGTGCAAAATGTACATTTGTGTCTGTGCCATTCATATACAGTATAGGGCTGAGAGCCAGACAAGACTAAACCTCATTGGTCTTATCAGCATTACAACATTTTGATTAGCTGTCCAAATACTGCCACAGATTACATTCCAGTGAGACTGCGTAAATCAACTCGTAATCAATCTTTTTTTAATCAAACAATCTTCCAAATCTTTTTTCAATTTGACTAAATAATTAAATTATCCTTACCCTATTTCCTGGAACCTGGTTGCCACGGTGACCAAAGCGTGTGGCTTTGACTTGTTTTTGGCGCCTCCCCGTGGAGAGTTGAACACGTGTCAGCTACCCGCTCTACTCTCGCGGGGTTTCAGGCGCTTAGCAACCTCACAACTTGTATCTTCGCACTGACCAATCAGAAGCCACCGTGCGGAGAGAACAGGCCAATCACGAGCGAGGATTTGGGCACCAATTTAAACCGAGAGCAGGGTGCTTCCTGTTTTGTTAACTTCAATACACACGAGTGAAGAAACCAAAAGCCAAACATTTGGTCTATTTAAGCATCTTTATCAAGAACAAAGGCATCCCCAGCACGAGAGTAAATTGAGAGACTAATTCTGAAGTCGCTGATTTAAGTTTAACTACAGCCGAGTCTATCATAACGTTTACTGGTTTAACAGCTAGCTAACGTTAACGCTAAGTCAGGTAACTTTTAACGTTCAGTTCGGTTGAAACAAGCAAGATGCCGTCCCGTGTTGAGGATTACGAGGTGTTGTACACTATAGGCTCAGGTTCCTATGGAAGATGCCAGAAAATAAGGCGGAAATCTGATGGGAAAGTGAGTAACGTTTACACATTTTGTCTGTGCAAAACCGCTGTTCACCTGTAGGTAACGTTAACCTGTCTGGGAGTCTTTGTTGCAACCACGAAACCGTTTACTCGATTAAACGT
Organism: Maccullochella peelii; assembly: GCA_002120245.1. Classification (NCBI taxonomy): domain Eukaryota; kingdom Metazoa; phylum Chordata; class Actinopteri; order Centrarchiformes; family Percichthyidae; genus Maccullochella; species Maccullochella peelii. The sequence continues at coordinate 67,082 of LKNJ01000364.1, read as the reverse complement.
TATTATAACGGTAGTCTCAGTTAATTTAAATGCTGAACTGCCGAGTGTGAACACCAGTGATTGTGTGATTTGGTTCATTGACTTTTAGAAATTAAAGACACTTAGAAATATTAAACCTGCGTTGATGTTTTTAGCACAAACCTAAAACGAAAACCGTCGAACAGCAGCTTCGGCCAGTAACAGAATGGGGAATAGAAATTGCCAGTATATTTGGGCTTATAGGTGCTGATTTATAAATTGACATCGTAAATGGATAGGAGGTACGTACATACAGGTACATTTCCCAAAATGAACAACAACTAAAAATCTCGAGAAAGGTCTCACCTAGTTATTTGACAGCAGGGAAAGCACAGGTGTAGTTAAGTTAGTTAATTAATAATATTATGGTGGCTTCTTTCCATTTTAAGTGTTCAAGTAAGCCTCTGGCATTAAGTTTTAGTCGACCAACAGAAAATTGATCAGCAACAATTTTGATAATCGCTTGATTGTTTCAGACATTTTTAAAGCAAAATATTATTGGGTCCAGCTTCTCCAATGTGAGAATTTGCTGCATTTTCCCTATTTTGCAGCTACAGCCTTACGTTGTCGGGTGTCAGTAGCCTATGGTGGCCATTGTTGGCTTGCTTCAGATAGATATTGTTATGAAACTGAGTCACTTAGCTGACTTTATGCTGTACTACTGTATGTCCTCTTTCCTCCTGCTCTCGCTCTCTCCCTCTTTTTCTCTCTCCCGCTCTCTCCCTCTCCTCTCTCTCAACCCAACCGGTGGAGGCAGATGACCACCCACCCAGAGCCTGGTTCTGTTTGAGGTTTCTACCTGATAAAAGGGAGTTTTTCCTTTCCACTGTCACCTAGTGCTTGCTCATGGTGGGAATTGTTGGGTCTCTGGAAATATAAAGAGTACAATCTAGACCTGCTCTGTATGAGAAACTGCCCTGAGAACTTTATGATATGGCGCTATATAAATAAAACTGAATTGAATTTATGACTGTTCTTGTGCTCCTTGTGCTACACTACATTTTATCATTATTTAGCGTAATCTTGTAATTGCCATTTGTTACCACTGTTAATTAAACCACTTTTGCTTTGTAGATCCTCGTGTGGAAGGAGCTGGATTACGGCACCATGGCGGAGAGTGAAAAGCAGATGCTGGTGTCAGAGGTGAACCTCCTGAGGGAGCTCAAGCACCCAAACATAGTGAGGTACTATGACCGCATCATAGACCGGACTAACACCATGCTGTACATTGTCATGGAGCACTGCGAGGGTGGGGACCTGTCCAGCCTCATCACCCGATGCATCAAGGAAAGGTGACTATGTAATCCTTAGTGCTGAAATAGGCTGTGTATTTATGGGCAATGTAAAATATGAGTTATGTGTCCCTCCACTCTACATCTGTGCTTCCTGACAGTATCTGCAGAATTAAGAATGTGTTTTTACCATGGCAGGCGTTATTTGGAGGAGCAGTTCATCCTGCGAGTCATGGCACAGCTCACATTAGCCCTGAAGGAGTGCCACAGACGCAGTGATGGCAGGGCCACGGTTCTTCATCGAGACCTGAAACCAGCCAACATCTTCCTCGACATCAAACAGAATGTGAAGCTCGGGGACTTTGGCCTAGCGAGGATCCTGAACCATGACACCAGTTTTGCAAAGACATTTGTCGGGACGCCTTACTACATGTCTCCAGTGAGTTGTTAAATCTTGCTCTGTCTGGGGTTTTTCTTCACCTTCTCACCTTTTCTTTAGGCAATATTTGGAGCTTTTAACCTGACCTCTTGACCCTCCTGATTGTAACCCAATCGTAGCCTGATTGCCACTATCTGACAACATTTTTTTATTTCAGGAACAAATAAACCGGATGTCATACAACGAGAAATCAGATATTTGGTCACTGGGATGTATGCTATATGAACTCTGCGCATTATCGTAAGTTGTCTAACTCCTCTGCTTGAGCGGATTTTCCCAGCAGCCGATTTGTTGACTGCAGGTGTGACATTTTCCCTGGATTTCTCCTGTTTAGCCCTCCGTTTACTGCTTACAACCAAAAAGAGCTGGCAGAGAAGATCAGAGAGGGGAAGTACAGAAGAATCCCGTACCGATACTCTGAGGAACTGAACACCTTACTCAGCAAAATGCTCAACTTAACGGTTTGAAATGAATTATTTAATATTTCTATGATTTTGTCAGAAACCCGCTGCTCAGGTACTAGTCAGTTTCTGTTTTGATCTGGGTAGTGTACAGTAGTCTGTGTTTCTCTGTTGCCAGGACTATCTGAGGCCCTCTGTGGAGTCTATTCTCCAGAGCAGCCTGTTGGCTGACGCCGTTGCTGTGGAGCAGAGGAGGGCACAGGTGCGACTCCGAAGGAGGTCGGCGGACTCTGACTATCCCCTTCACAAGCTGGCTGAACCGACACCTGCCTCTGCCGCAGAGCTCAGACTCAGGGAACAGGCGCTGCGGGACAGAGAAAAGGCACTGAAGGAACGTGAGGAGAGACTGGAGCGTAAGACTTTTATTTCTACTCCCCCTTCTGCCACATAGACCCACATGTGGTCAGGGTTTAATTGTACTGTGGCCAGGCCATGAGACGGTATGGCCCCTGCTGACCTGCAGCTGGGCTTCTCACCACCTGGAAAAACTCATTCAAAGTTGCTCATGGTGAAAGCTGTGGATGCTCAATACATTGTTATATAATATTTGTATATCATTCTTCAGGTGCAAATAGTATTGCACTTTGACATTTATTTAAAATATCCTCTTGCACTAAGTCCTAAAAATAAATGTTCTGCTTGTAAACTTGTTTAACTGGAACAGGTTTGTTCATGTTGCTTGTGACAGCACCTGGCTGATATGCAAGTATGTGCAAATAAAAAAATGTTGGTGTCACAAGGAAAAGAAGTTGTACAAATTCCATAAATAAAGATGTCTTTTTTTTTTTTTGTCCTCTCATCGCAGAGAGAGAGCAGGAGCTTTGTGTTCGAGAGCGACTGTCAAATGAGAAGCTTGTGAGGTAAAACATTTTTAAGGAAGCTAGAAATGAAACAATCTGTACTTTGTAATTTACCAACTGATTGGTGCAAACTCTTTATCCTAATTTACTGTTTCAGAGCAGAGAGTTTACTGAAGAATTACAACCGTCTACAGCAGCAGAGGGACCTGGCACCGTTCTATGGCAAACACATAGGTATGGGAATTGGACGAAGACCTCTGGACTTACTGAACCGAGACCAGAACTGAACTATGTTTTTATGGCTTCATGCTTCTGTTTGGAATGTAGATGACTAAAGTCAAGTTTATTTATTGCTTTTTAAATCATGTAAATATTATTTTTATATGCAAATAAAGGATTAATTAAATTAAACCTGCATTTTTATATATATATTTTTTTTTTTTTTAAAAAAGAAAAAAGAATTCAGCTCATATTATACACCTGATGATCTGAAATCGAGCTGTCATGTTGGATTGCAAAGACTGTTGTAAGGGCTGTCTGATATAAAGTTTAGTCTGATCTCTGTTAATCAGTGCCTTCTTACTGTTTTGGTCCTAGATGTGGAGAACCTCTCCCCTGGCAAGAAGAAGGTCCACTTTGCAGGTGAGAGCAAAGAGAACCAGCGGCCTGATGTTCGTCAGAGCGTGGCGTCCCAGGAGCTGATTTTGAGGAGGCTGCAGGCGGCCAATCTGCGCGCACAAACACTGAACGAAGTGGAGAAGACATGCCAGTTCAAGAGCAGGCAGATACTCGGCATCCGCTGATCATTCAGATATCACTGTCTGACTTGTGACTGAATGTGAAAGCTTCTGAAGGCTAAGAGTCATAATAACTGGGTGTAAATTAAGCTTTATTTATATGATAATTCAGTAGCTGTAACCAGTGTATTGTCATGTGTGTTATTGCAAGCTTTGTAGTGTGTGAATTTTATTTAGGTTGATGTATGAATTTTATATAGAGAGCCATCGTGATTGTTAATGTACTGTATATTCTTGGTAAATATAGACAAGTACATCAAACTGCTTGGAAATCGACATAAAGGGGCAGTTTCTTTGATCACTGGTCTATAACAATACACCAAATTTAAAAAAGTGTGGTTTAGACAGCAGTGATTAATAGTATATGTATAGATGCAGTATATACCACTCTTGAACCTGTGATGACAATGAATATTTAAACTATGCAGAATGAATTGTTTTTTTACTCCTTATAGTAATATATTTTTAAAAAAAAGAACATTATTCATCCTGAGGAAAATGTTCATGCAAAAGATGTTTGCAGTATGCATTGTAAGATAAATATATACATGTGCTATTTAGACATACATAGTAAAATGAAATATACATGCTAGATTTTGATTTGATGTAATACCACAAAAGTAAGTGAAAGGTTTTGACATTGTATGTTCTAGTAGGTACTTGAATCAAAAAATAATTCGTTTTTAATTTCCACTACAATTATACTACAAATGCACTCTAGAGTATTTCATCAAGACGGATAACTCCCACAAGGGGTCATTAGTTTCCCATGAAAAGTCAGTCACTGAATTGAAAGAGACTTCTGCAAGTGATTACAGGCAATACCGCAATAAGCCTTCACACCTGAAAGTCATTTGTTCTTTGATTAATAGCAGATCAGATGGTATAATTAAGAGCGATTGTATTATATTATAGTTTTATTCAATAATAGGCCTTCAGTTTACAGTTAAATAAATGAAAAGACTAAAACGATAAGATAGGTTTCCAACAATGAAAGATGGGCCTAATTATTTACAAAAAAAACCTTTTGACAAAGACCTAACTACGTTTGGTTTAATTTCACACTATTGAATATCTTTTTGTCATTTGCAGTAGGGGAATACAGTATATCACAACATCATATTGTCAACAATAAAACAACATAAAACAGTTATAAGGGGGTATTTAAGGCAGACCAAAGACTAAATTAAACCAATAACTGACAGACATTTAAATTAGGATGTACTGACACATTTGTGAGACCTTTGTTTTTATCATAACCAGAGATGACAAATACACTCAATTCATAAAAAGATGAATACGGAAAGGGCCAGTTTTTTCCATTTACATAGATGTCTGTTAAATATATTTGCGAAAAAAATAGATTAGATTTTCTAACTGAAGTACCGATACTACAAAAGATTCACAAATCAATTAAGGACATCATCGCGAGATTACAGTCGCCTTTAGCGTGCTTAGCAACCGCTGTTGTCTGTCTTGCTTGCTCCGCCTATTTGCGAGGATTGCAAAATCTGACCAATAAGATTCCATTTTATACCCTCTCCACCAATAGTAATCGTCCGGGCGTGTTCTTACAGCGCCGTGTTCCGTGTGGAAAGTTTACCGGCTCGGGTGCAAAGTTTCAGCCGTCTGCAAACCGAAGCTCGTCGGCAAACCTATCTGGAATGTACTGGTGAAAGCCATGGTGTACTTCACGTTATGTTAAGTATACATTAACTAGAAATACTATCCCGGATTCATTCAACCCTTGGTCGTCTTCATATTTAGCCGAGTGATGCTGCCGTCGTTGGATAACGGCAGTGAATGAAGACGCTGTTAGCATTGATCGTATTGTCTCAGGAAGCCAGTTAGCTTAACGTACGTCGTTAGCGCGGAATTGTGTTGAACCAGCGAGCTAGCTAGCGGATGTCCTAGTGAGCTTCTTGGAAGACCCTGTGAAACGTTACTTAACGTTAACTCGAAACTTGACTCGACGAAGGACCGCGAGGAAGGGAAAATGGTTTGCGAGCCTAATCGTGTCCGGCTGCTATGCATGCTCTCATTGACTTTTGGGTTTTTCATTGTGGAAGTGGTGGTCAGCCGGATGACCGCATCTCTATCAATGCTGTCGGACTCCTTTCATATGCTGTCGGACGTCATCGCGTTGGTAGTGGCTCTGGTCGCGGTACGATTCGCCGAGAAAACCCATGCAACCAACAAGAACACCTTCGGGTGGATCCGGGCGGAGGTGATGGGGGCTCTGGTCAACGCCGTCTTCCTTACGGCGCTGTGCTTCACCATCGTCCTGGAGGCTGTCGAGCGCTTCACCGAGCCCCATGAGATCGAGAGCCCGTTGGTGGTCATCGGGGTCGGTGCCGCGGGGCTCCTGGTCAACCTGCTCGGACTCTGCTTGTTCCACGGGCACGCCGGCGGAGGCCATGGACACTCCCACGGAGGTCATTCTCATGGAAATAAGAACAAGAGGGGTAAAACCTGTAAGTCCCAGAAGGCTGGGAACGGGTCTTCGGGAGAGGAGACCAATAACTTGGTGGGAAATCACAACAGCCCGGGTGATGCGAGACCGAGAAATGGTAAGTATGGAAAGTTGGAGCAATTTCACTGTACTGTAGTCATTGTGTTTTCTACAATCTTGAGTTTAATCTACCTTGTTGCCCTTCTCTGTGTTAAATGATGTATTTTTTATGTTTATGTGTATACTACACGCCAGTATTAAATGTCAAAACTCTACAAATCCAGCTTAATCGTGTTCCACATTTAATCTGACAGCATGTGACTTTATCTCCATTGTTAGCAGTCCATATTGCATAAGAGTACATACAAATATCTTAAGTGTACCCTGAGGACACCCTGCTTGAGTGACTTATTGGGTATTCTATAGCAGTGGCATTTAGATGTCTGTGTTTGTTATCAGATATGTTTTGGTTCGTTATTCTATCCTTGGAAACCACCTTCAACGGTAAAAAACCAACAACAACAAAAACGGATAAAGCCTCAGGTTTCACGCTTTGTAAGACTGACAACTATCAGCTGGCTTATAAATAGAGATATGTAGAAGGTTGTGTCAGACTCAGCCAAGAAACATCCTGTTGTTTTTTTTACCAGTTCAAACTTGTAACAGTGTATACTCTATCAGAATTCCTCACTCTCTTTGGCATTTTTGTTCCTGCTCACAAATTCACAGAACCTGTACAAGTGAATTCATACATTAGTGAAAACCTGATTGTTACACAGCCATGTCTTTGTGTCAGGTTACTGCACAGAAACAACTCATCCTTCTGTCTGACTGTGGTCAGAGTTTGATGTCTGCTTGTTGACAATAAAGCAACAGACCACCCCCCAAATAGAGCTCCCTTGGGCTTGCAGCTGGTCATTCTGTCCGAGCGCCCATCCTCCTCCCTCACTGAAGGGTTAAACCCATAGAGAAGACTATGTCTCCTCCAAACTGTTAGGCCCCGCCAGTTTCAATAAATGGAGGCTATACCCCCCCCCCCTTCTCCATGCACTGATTGCTGTTACTGGGTCATACATCAGTGTAACCATGGAGTCAAAAGCCCCAGCCACACCATTAGCCATTGATGAATGACCCAGCGGTGTCCCAGGATGGAAGCGAGCAGCCATTGCTCAGGTGCCATTCCCCCAGAGTTGTGTACACTGCCTCGCTGCCTGCAGTTACTAATTGAATTTGCTTGATGTGAATCACTGCAGTGTTAATGTTGCATTTAGGATCCCACATGCTGTCCAGTGTGTTTCTCCTGTTCGTAAGCCCCGAGCAGTTACAGGACAGACTCGGTCACAAAGAGTGAATTGTCTTCCACAGTGAAAGCAACATTGTTAGCAAGAAAAAAACATCATTAGTAAGTCAGCTTAATGGACTGAATGTCTTAGGAAATTGCCCTTAGTCACCCTCCTCATGACTTTGAAGCAGTTCCAACCAGGGAGGGAAATTAACTTTTTAAAATGTGAACATCTACCAGCCACTGACAGATACATGTTCAAATTCACCAGCCACTCAATAGTAAATCATTATTTTATTTCTGAAATTTACCAGCCACTTTCATACTCTCACTTTCAATATTTGGCTGGTGGCTAGTGCTAATTTACCACCCTGGTTCCAACACGTGACATGTGTCACCTGATAACAATGCAGGCGGAGTTCTGGTCTTTTTGTTTCAAGTTTCAAATGGACTTGTGCTCTGACCCCAAATGATGTAACTGAACAATTTATCAACTGGCTGATACTGATAGCATTTTTTTTCCAATCTCCTTACTGCATGCTAATGTGTTACAGCTTTGATTTTGCTCCGTAATGAGCTTGTTGTTTTTCTGTTATTTCTCAAAGCAACATTTCTATTTTTGTTATGGTTCCTGTGCTGTTCGTAATATATCTTTTGAATGCGGTATTAGTGTCTGAGTGTCAAGTCCATCTGATTTATTATTCATGTTCCCCTTAACTAAACTAACTTTTGTTTTTACCTTCAGAAATCAGCTGTACAGACAGCACAGAGGTGCAGATGAATGGCAACACCCACTATGAGGAAATGGACCATGACCAAGATACGTCGTCTCAGCTCAACATGCGCGGGGTCTTCCTGCATGTGTTGGGCGATGCATTGGGCTCCGTCATTGTGGTGGTCAATGCTTCAATATTCACCTTTGTGTGGCAACCCTGCATAGCTGGTGAGATGTGCGTGAACCCGTGTATCAACAGCCACACCACAGACCACCAGCACGTCAATCACACATTGGTCGACCTGCTGGAAGGTTCCACTGTGTCGGCCATGAAGTATGCCGGCCCCTGCTGGGTTCTCTACCTAGATCCAACGCTCTGCATCATAATGGTGGGCATCCTGCTGTATACTACCTACCCGCTGCTTAAAGAGTCGGCCCTCATCTTGCTGCAGACTGTGCCCAAGCAGATCAACATGCACCGGCTCAACGAGCAGCTGCTGAGTTTGGACGGCGTCCTTGCCATCCACGAGCTGCACATCTGGCAGCTGGCCGGCAGTCGCATCATCGCCACGGCGCACATCAAGTGCCACGACCCCACATCTTACATGGACGTGGCCAAGCGCATCAAGGATTTCTTCCACGACGAGGGTATCCACGCCACCACTATCCAGCCCGAGTTTGTCACATTCAACTCGGAGTCTCGAGACTCCCTCTGTGAGCTCTCCTGTCGGACCCAGTGCGCTCCCAAGCTGTGCTGCGGCTCTGCAGACAAACAGAACCCAGATAAGAAAGCCAGCACTGACTGCAAGGCTGCTTCTGCGTCAGCCCTGGAGGTGATCAGTGAGACCCCAGAGCAGGCCGCAGCCGTTCAGGTGCGCCCTCAGTCAGAGGCCGAGGTTACCATCACTAGAGAGGTGGAGTCGTCTCTGTGAGATGGAGGGGATAGTGAGAAACAGAGGAGAAGCTGGAAAACCACATCAGGCTAAAATCATCATTGTAATGGAGGCAGTTATATTTTTGACCTGTGGTTCTGTCATGGCCCCGACAAGGAAATCATTTTCCTTAGCCTTTTATTCTTTGTCATTGCCCCGTTACGACTGAAAAATCCTCCCAGAAACCCTCTGTGTTGACGCATTTGAGCCATTTGTCATCTTTCCTCTCTCTCTGTGCACCTATTTCCATTCCCTCCCAGCCTCTCCACTGCCGCTCGGCCCCTCTCTTGTTGTCTGTTTCCCTGGCATTATGGTGGCATGTTGGGGTTCACTGACCTTTTCTCCTCCAGGACTGGAGTGAGGCCTGCATGAGTGTCCCTCATTAGCACCGTGTTGTGATGTGTCATCTCGTCCCATGGTGTTTCTGTACCAAAGCTTCTCACTGCAGGGCTGAAGGGATCTGAGAGACGCCCTCTCCTCCAAAAGGACACACACACAAATCACATGCAAGTCAGAGCACACATCACTAGGTTTTTTTGTTTAGCCTATGGACCTGTTGGCAAAGAGTCTACCCTTTTTTTTTGCGTAGGCTTTGAGCAGATCTATTTTCTTACCCTCTGGCCCCAAATGGAAGTATTGTATTGCATACTAATTTAAGTATTTAAGTTATTAGAAATGATCTATTTCTCTCTGTAGATGCTGTTTGTAATATTTAGTTTGGACGATAGAAACATTTTTGCAATTTTTCTGTCGAGTTTTTTGACAGACCATCTATGCTGTAGTCATTTTTTTCAAATGTGATGTTTTATAATGATTCTGTTTCTCAAGACTTTTCTCTGGCCTTGACTCCATTTGAATTACAGTTGGATACAAAAGCTGTATCAACACCTCTATCACCATGCCTTTTAAATACAAACAACTGCTGTGGTATAGCACTAAGTATAGTAGACACAGTGTAACTCAACTTCTTGTAATGGCGCAGTCACCTACTGAAATGTTAATTCACAAACTTGATGCCTTGCAAGCCAGAGGGTTGGGTCTGTTGTGAAGACATGAACATTGTATGTCATTAATGAATAATGAAACACTATTCTCTGTATGACTCTGTACTGGAAAGCTTTCTGATGATGGGTATTGATTTATCTTTAAAATCCTCGTGAATGTGTTTGGGACCGTGTCACAATCCATGCTGAGGGAGTTTCTATATTTCCAGGACGTTCTACTATGTTTGCATGACCAAACTGACACCTGGTGTTTGACTTTTAGGAGCTCCACAAAGAGCTCCAGTTGCTGCTTAACAGCTGGTATCCCTCCAGCATTACTCATAGCTGTGTAGGGAATGACTCATCCTATAGCTTTTCTGTCCTCTGCTTTGGACAGCTGAGCAGGCTGTTTTTGCTGAGTTGAAGTCCATATGGTGGCCTTTGAAATATTATAAAACGAGTTTTCACCCCGATATCATTTAAAGGTGATCCATCAGTGCGTTTCATATTTCCACTCCCGATTAAATGTGTATGCAATATAGAACTATGTGCTGGGAAATGTATTTTGACGCGTTCCTTCATTTGTAATGTTTGGTCACTTTTATTCTGTGTCTTTTAAGACTTGAGCTCTATGTGCAAATTGAAAAGGAGTGTTTTCTTAATTTTAGATATGACATGTCAACTGATGTGTTTTTGATATACTATATATCTACAGTACCTGTCCAATGTGTCATTGTGAAATAAAAAAAATATGGCTGTTTGGTACAGTTGATGAACCCAAATTTGTGCTTTGCCTTATTCTTACTTTCTCTAACCTTTTTAGTCAAAATAAATTTGCTTTAAAAAAATGTTTTACTTCATGTTGGGGCACTTGGCAAGCAAGAAAGCTTTAAGCGTTACAAAGTTGTTACAAACAGCAGCTAAATACTGATGTAGTTTAAAGTTACAATATTTCAAGTTGTTTATTTGGCATTCATTTATTACATTGAATAAATACTGCAACTATTAATAATGTACAGTTTGTTATTGCCAAGAACCAGGGCCTTGTACTGTATTTCAAGAGTAAAATTTTGAAATCTATCCCTACAAGCGGCATGGAGCCAATTACAGGAAACTGAAACTGGTGTAACTTGGGATCTATGTTTAGTTTTTGTTAAAGGTCTTGGAATGATTTAGCATCAATTTCTAACGGCGTCAGTCCAAGCTTTGATCTGTTGTTGACTTTTACCTATTAAGTCCACTTTAGCCATAGAAGTGTGAAGGTTTAGGGGCTGTGCAGGTCGGCATAACGATATTATACTCAGTCTGCATTCGTACATATCTGCTTTGTAAAACACATCAGATTATTTTACAGTTTAATTCAACTTAAGTTTTTTACAGCACACATCAACCAAAGAGTCTCTGCACACTTTACAGGTTAAAACATAAACATCAGACACACAACTATGAGAAATCCCAGAATATACAACAGACAGAGGTGCAGAAATTATACAGATCCCTTATTTCAGTAAATGCAGTAAAACCCCATGTAAAGACTCCATTACACGAAGTTGTGCATTAAAAATCTTACTTAAGTATAAGTACATAAGTATTATCAACGAAGTACTTATGCCTAATGACTCCTTTGATAGTGTTGTTTATATTATTATCGCTGATGCATTAATGTGTGAGCAGCAGTTTTGTTGTAGTTGAGTACTGCTTTATAAAGTGTTTAATCTACAAAAACCTTGATCTTATAAAGACATTTCTCTCAATAAATGAGCTCTAAACACTTTATTTTGCAGTGCAATAAGAATATTTCAGATGTTTTTAATTGAATCCAACTTTTTAAAAAATATTCAGCAACAAGAAAGCTGAAGACACTGTCGCTGCACCAGAAAAAGTTGATTTTAGAGACAAGCTGACTGAAAACAGGCTGAAATATTCCTACTACAATGCCAGATTTTTTCCAATGTTTCATCAAAATATAAAACTTTAATACTTGATAAGACAAAACAGTGCATCATATTTTAGAAGAAAAATAATCTCCAAAATATGCACAATAACTAGTACCTAGAAATGCCAGATAAATGTAGTGGAGTAAAAAATGCAGTATTTCCCTCTGAAATACTGCATTTGGAGTAGAAGTATAAAGTAGCATTAAATGGATTGAGGTTAAGAAATTAAGAAAGTTAATATAACATCAAAAAGAGAATTAAGGTAACTATTTGCCAAAATAGAAATCAGTGAAACTAGGAGGGACCAAAGCACATAGAAAAAAGATGCATTGATAACCTCCCAGACTTGCAGTGGGAGGTTAAAGCTAATTGTATATGAGGTGACAATTTCAGTCAAATTGTCATTAAAAACCACAAGAACAGCAGATGTATGTATGTTGTATGTAAAGCTACATACAAGTTGATCTAGTCTAGTAAGGCCAACAGGATATTTGTGGCTCATGTCTTCCGTCCAGCTACAAAACCTCAGACTATCAAAGCAGTAATAATGGACATACAAAGTGTGAGTAAGTTGTGGAGCTGTCATGCTGCAATTACATAAGTCCATAATTACAGCATTTCATATGGAGTTAAAATAGTCTCAAGGATATTTACAAATGTGTATTACATGATCTACAAATGAAAAATAAGATTTGCAAATGTGTATGATTTGTGCATAATTTCCCCACACTCCAGGGATTGTTTATGCCTATGTCTTCTACTTCATTGTATGATTTGGAATAAGAACAAATCGAGAAATGGATCTATTCTTTGTTCATCCAGCACTGCAGCAGCTCATAAGGGGCAGGCTGGAGTAGAAATGAAACTTACCATTCACAAGTGCACAGCTATGGAAGGACTGTATTGTCATGTGAGGACCAAAAACGAACATAATACAGTATTATATAATAATGTCACATATATATTTATGAAGGTGGGTCAAACATAGTTTGAAGTTCATTTCTTGTTGTTTTTCTTGTGGCTCTTCCTCTCTTTCTTGTTCTTGTTCTTACTATTCTGTCTATTTAGAAAAACATCTTTCCCACGCTGAAATTAAACATGAATTCATCAAAAGCCCAGATGTCCCAGTTTTCCACCAGCACTTAAACGCAGCTGGAGACATTAAAATAGTCTCAAAACCCCACAAGCGAAAGTAACCTGATCCACGCGTAACAAGTGATCCGTGCACACATATTTAACAATCTGTAAATGAATACAAAAGAATGTCACAAATATTTTTAGACATTTGTATGCAGAGGAAGCTTTTTGAAAGCGAAAATGATCAGATCTGTGAAGTTTAAGTTAAAAATATAAATATTTATTCAGGTTGGGATGCATGCATTTGTAAAACTGTTTAATGTGTTTTCAAATTGCTTGGTATTTGTGTGTGGGTTGGAACACGCATTTGTGAGTACCCAATGTACACATTTGCAAATCTTATTTTTCATTTGTAGATCATGTAATACACATTTGTAAATATTATTGAGACTATTTTAACTCCATAATTTCACAACTCTTCTCCGCTGTGTAAAGAAGGAGATACTAGCTCGGGTCTGTGGGTGAGTTTCGGTGGAAGTCTGGTGTGGCCGCTGACTGTGAATGTGTGGCTGAAGGAGCAGCCGATGGCCTGACGGGACTTATGTAAGAGGCCCCGGGGCATTCCAAAGGCAACAAGCACAGGGCTCTACCCAGCATTCCTCTGTGCTGCTCTCTCCTCACTCTCTGTCCCTTTTCATGTGGACAGAAAGAGGTTCATGCACAGAGCAGCTCTCTTTTTGTGTGCTTTGTTAAAGTCAGGTGTTCTTTGCACCTCTACTGCAGCCCCATTGTATGCAAACAGTAAAAGGGGGTCTGTATGCGTGCATGTAGCCCCAGTTGTGCCTCTCAACCCTGTTACACTTATGTTTAAGGTTGGTAGGTTGTTTAAGGTTAGATCATGGTCTTGATTCAATACACAAAAAGTATGCTGTAAGGTGAATCATGAGACAGCTAACAGCTAGCCTGGTTTCTTGGCACAGTTGAACAGTTGCCTGTCAACCAGCAAAGATTCCAGTAAGTTTCTAGTTCCGGCCAAGAAACAGTCCGGCACATAGCCCACTATAAAACAGAGAATTGTTGTTTTTACACTTACAGAGCAAATAAACAAGATATAACGTGTTAATTAATGAGCTTTAGAGGTGCTGGTAGGAAGATTTTGTTACCTTCGGGCAAAGACAGGCTAGCTGTTTCCCCCCATTTCAAGACTTTGTGCTAAGCTAAGCTAACTGTCAAACTTAACAAAATGAAAAAAGTGTGAATTTTGTTCTGACAGTTGGACAGGCAGGAACCCCATAACCGTAAAAGACCGCATAACTGACAGTGCTGCATATTTTAAGTCCTGTACCAAACCGATATACTAGTCTGACTGTGCTGTGTGTATCTGTGTGTGTGGTCGCACCAGGCCATCTCTCTACCTGACTTTGTCCCTGGGATTTTCAAACAGGGTGAGAAGGACAGGAGGCTGAGTTCAGGAGGGGCGCGGGGGTCAGGGGGGGGACTGGCTGAACTTGAGGGTGAGAGGTCACTCTGCTGCTAAATGGGTTCACCTTTGCCAACACAGCATTTGTAGGCACAGCAACATGTGTAAGCTAAAACTCTGTAGTCATTCAACAGAGGGGAAAGCAGGACACAATACTCCAAAAGAGGCGTCCTGATGATGCGTATGTTTCTCTCATGTGTTACCGAGCTAAGCATCCATCTGAAAATCTGTTACCAGGCGATCTTTAGGCTTCATATTTACTGAGTGGTATCATTCTTGTCATCTAACTCTTGGAAAGAAAGCCAATTATTTACCAAAATGTCAATATCATTGTGTAATGTCCACTTCTGTTGTGAAAGTTATTGATATGGTTTCTTCCTCCCCAATTTAGCCCCAAGTTTGGTGATTTAAAATGTTTTAGATGGGTTGAGAAATGATTCCTCCCTTAAGCTAAATAAACCATTTAAAACAGGATTATTGAAAAAATGCATTGTCACAATGCTAAAAACAGGGCTGTTTTCCGTAGCTCATTAAAAGTTGACGTTTTGGAGATACAGTACATGTTTTTCACACGACAGTGATGTTTTGACACTGAAATGAATTAGTTTCAACAGAAATTAGTCTGTTTACATTAAACATCGCCATCAACAGTGGACATTTTTGTTCTGTTGGGGGATATTTTGAAAGTATTATACTATAGTGCAAATATTTGACATATATAATTTGAATGCTAGAATAAAATTATTGAAAATAAATGCAGTGTGCTAGGTATGAAGTCTGTTTGTCCCATTAAAAGAAAAAGGGGAATGAAACTGACAGTGAAAGTGACTGCGATCAGTCACCTCTAAGCTTTGTCCACTGTGTCATTCAGTCCCATTTACAGAACACAGACTGGGGTTTCACTGCTGCTGGGGTCAATTCACTCTCAATACAATTAATTCAGGAGCTGGACTGTTGCCTGAACTTTAACCAAAACATTTCTTCTCCTGAGGGCCTGATATGTCAATGTATAGCCTAATAATCACTACACAACAACAACACATCCAAATGTAGATACTAGCACCTGCTGGAATATGTTTTGGTTTAATGTGATTGCTTAAATGTTTGTGAAAGCAAATATTGCTTATAAAGAATTTCGCTTGTTATATTTCTCAGATTCATGTGTGACAGCGAGCTCTGTGGTCTGACCAAATGCTGGCTGGTCAGTTTTTCTTTCAATGAAACAAATACAGAAATACTGAACTGAAATACGGACACGAGGGCCAAAAAGCAGAACTTTGGCATATTAACCAGTCAATTTGGAATAAATGCTGTTGAGCAGCCAGGTTCTGTGTGCGTCAGTCAGTGTGTAGGCTGGAAAGATGAACTGATGACTCAGACTTTAATGGATTTAAGGGAGGATGATGCTTGTAGCTTGTTTTACTTCCTTTGTTCTGCACTTTCTTAAGGGCACTCATTTCCTTTATAAAAAAAATTGGGCCTTTTTAATACTCCACAGTAAACAACTGCCCTGAAACTGCATCATACAGTCTGTTCCTTTTTATTTCTTTCAGTTGGTCAGCTACTTTGGTGTAGTGACTCAAGACTCTTGCTCATTGCTTTAACTGCTGCCTTTGTATCTGAAAGGTGATAAACAAATAAACTTGACTTACGTTACTTCTGTATGAATATTTCTTAATGATTTTTAAAAGTGATTTCTGCAATCAAAATATAATTAATTGAATCTGAACAATTATGGAATTATGTGATTTTGCAACAATTTGTTTGGCTGAACACAAAGAAAAAAGGATTTTAAATTATTACTTACTACTTTTACTTTTACTTTTACTTCAGTGACGGTTGGGCTACACTTCCTCAGTCATTCAAGAGTTTTTGGGGTTAAAACACTTTGTGTTTCTTTGCATATGTACAATCTATTTATTTAAATAATTTTAACCTGAATCACTTACCATAACAACCTTTTTTGCTGTACTGTACTGACACGAGTAACAAAACTGCCACTTCAGTAAACCAGTTCGTTCCTCTGCCCACTTGTGAGGATATTTCTTATCACCACATCATCACACATACAATGGAAGTCCGAGGCAGGAGTCAATAAGCCCAAAGTTTAAAACAGGGAGATCCAAACTTCTGGCTCATAGAGTGAAAAAAAACGAGAATCACCCAAGAATCTCCCCGGACTTTACTGCAGGACTGTCCTCTCCCACACTCCTCTCAGAAACCTTTAATCTGACCACATGGCAGGTTTGTACCCACAGAAGACCTGTCCGTCTTAGAGAGAGATTAGGAGGGCTGGAATGTTAACCAGCTCTCTGGTGGTGGTGATGATGATGATCAGCGGGGGAAGAAGTCCTCAAATCCCTTACGAAACAGAAACAGAAACACCACGATGGAACATTGCTCCATTGCAAGTAGTAGTGCTGCATTTTGAAATTTTAGTCAAGTAAAAATCTCAATTATTAGCATCAAAATGTGTTGAAGTATCAGTGTAGAATGGTTTGATGGACCAAAATGTACATGTAGACGTTAAAGCAAAAAAACATTTTGGCATTTGACTTTTTGGGAAATGTGCTTATTTGCCTTCTTGTTGAGAGTTAGAAGAGAAGATCGATACCGCTCTCATGTCTATATGGGAAATATGAAGCTACTGCTTGCAGCAGGTTAGCTTAGCATAGAGACTGAGACAGGGGGAAATAGCTAGCATGGCTCAGTCCAAAGGAAAACAATTATCTTTATGCAGTGGATTAAAAATAGAAAGTTAGCCAAATGTTGTTGTTTTTGCTTCCCTTGCTGGGTGATAAAACCAACGACAAACCAAACCTTGTATTTTCTCAGGCTATATGAATGAAGGTATTGGGGAGAAGACTTTGGGTTAATGTTTCACTGATTGGGTGTACTGTACCGTCATGCCTCCCTCACCAACCTCTCAGACTTTGAACATGGAGTTAAGTGGGTTCAACCAGCGATAATTAAGGCCTCGCTGATAATACAAAAAAGAGTGCTAACAACTCCAGGAAGAGAAAAGAGAAGATCAACACCAAACACGCTCACTCTCTCCCCTTCCACGATTATGCAATCTGCATACAGTAAAGATAAATGTCACAATAACCGTTATCAGCTACTTGAGCACTGAGGGTGTGAGGAGGACTGCAGCAGCTCATCACATTACAAACCACATGACGACAGAGGGAAGTTAACTATTATCAAGATTTATATTCCAGTTTGATTGATTGTTATCAGGATTTTTGCAGACTGTCTATGCATTCATCTTTGTCTTTGTTTAGCCCCTTTTAAACTGTCTTTACCCCAAATGCACTTTCTTTCAGCACAAACTCTTTCATTTTGTCAGTTACAATAACAAAGTACTAAGCTGCCAGGAACACAAAATACATGAAAAATGACACAGGTGTCTATAAAAATGTACAAATATTTAGGGATAATCACTCAAAATATTATTATAGAATAGTTCTTATATATTTTTTAACACATTAAATTGAAAATTAAGGAATTTGTCTGCTAATTTTGGCATTTAGCTCAATACAGTAATGTGCAAAGTGATTGAGAAGTGAATAAAACAATTGATTTGATTAAAAACTGAATTAGCAAAAAAGAAAAATAATGTATAAATAAACACTTAATAAACAAAAGACCTGATTACCTGATATAAGATATTTTTATAATGTTACAATACAGTGATAATTTGTTGCTCAGGCCTGATCAGTGACTCATACGCTGATGTGATGCATGTTGTCGTACGTAATGCTGTTAATGTTTGCTGTTACACAATGTGTTCGCTGCTCTTCCTCTCTCTCCTGATGTCCTCCTCCTCCAGCTCACAGATTTTTATGGTTCACATTTATCTTTGGAAACAAACACACTGCTGTTGTTGTACATACCTCATCCCTCCCCATGCCAACACACACACACACACACACACACACACACACAGATACACAGACACACACACAGATGCACAGACACACACACACATACAGACAGACAGATACACACACACACACACACACACACACACAGACAGATACACGCACACACACACACACACAGACAGATACACACACGCACACACACAGACTTATTTGGTTTTGATATTCTCCCTTCCTACACACACAGATATACACACACATCTGCCTAGTAAGATATAATTAAATAAAAGGTTCTCTCACTAATTTTCTGTCTCTCTGCCCTCTTCATAGCCTATCTAGGTTGCCGTGATATAATTAAACCACATTTGATGGTGATTTTGGCAAGTTTTAGCCACACTAGCACTGCTGCTGTAGATCCTAGATCCTGTAGTGGAGTCCTTACTCACGTCACCACCCTGTTAGCTTTATATTGCAACTGAAACAACAAGAAAATATTTGATGGCTCTCTTAGATAGTAAACTCAACATTTTTTGGAGTTTTGAACCGTTGGTCAGACAAAACAAGCTATTTAATGTCAACTTTGGCTCAGGGAAATTGTTATGGGCATTTTCATTAATTTCTGACATGGTAGAGAACAACAATTAATTGATTAATTGAGAAAATAATCTGCAGATTCATCTTTAATGAAAATAATCATTAGTTGAACCCCTACTTCAAATAAACTGGGCCCATTGTCTAACTAGTCAAACTAGTGCAGGTTAATGTAAAACTGCACATTTTTCTTGCAGTTTATCTCAATTTCCGACCCGTTTTTGAAAAGAGGACAACCATAATGATTTGATTTTATCAGCAATGTTTCGACCACACTTTGTTTTTTTGCTTTGAAACTGACTGATCAATTGTCAAACCCCTAAAATTGAACCTTTCAGAAATGCTCTTCAGAGTGGATACGTCGAAATACAGTCGTCCGCAAATTTTCTGATACAGTATATCTGACATAATATAACATACATACAAATTAACAGAATTTTTAGATCCTTAAGAAAACGTACACATAAACTCCCTAATCTCTGCAACATGATTTCCTTTTTATGCGGACGTGTTGTCTGTATTGTCTGCCCTGCTTGTTCTGTTGTATGTTTACAACACGAAGAGACAGCAAGCCCTTTACTGAAGAGGTCATGAGGTCATAATGTTAGCTCAGCATTGGGAGGACAAACTGGAGATCCTCATGCAGATCATGTGCAGCAAACATCGACTCACACTGCAGATGAGAGTGTTTGCAGTGTTATCTAAGACTCACAGACTTTCAATACAGACTAAATCCATTAGCCAGCAATTTGGCAATTCCCAGGCTTAAGAGATAACATTCTGCACAGAAAGTGAACTTCACATAGAGGAATTTATTCTTTCATTGCGTTACATTTCCAGCCATCTGGCCTCGCAATATGGCCATGTAACAGGCAGAGAATCAGGCCTCGGGGTGTTTGTGCCAAACTCACTATCTGACTGAAAGCTGCCACGCTGATTCAGTCGGGTGAGCAGGGAAAACTGGCATAAATATATGACATATATAAGTATGTGATCACTCTTTTGAAGATGTTGATGCTTAAAGCTACTCTAATTGAAACTTAAATTAGAGTTGGATGAAATAACTATGTATAATGTGAAATGTGTCTCACATAGTGACAAACCCACAGAGAATTATCACCCGACTCTGCAGATACTTCTCTCAGGAGGTGGTGGAGACCGAAACAGAAGGTCACTGTATCAATTTTAAGGTGATGATATCTCTGTTGCATTTGTTGCGCTGCAGTCAGTTAGTGCAGGTTTCAAAGTCCAGAGTTAGATGGTCAATACCACTCTCAAACATGCATGAGAGTGGTATTGATCTTCTTGTCTAACTCTTGATAAGAAAATGAATAAGCATGTTTCCCAAAATGTGGAACTATTCCTTTAAATTTTAATAAATAACTTGGTTGCACTCGTGACCTCAGTATTTTTAAAATCCTGACTATGGCAGTAGAGTACTTAAGTACACTTGTGAGTTACTTTACTTATGTAATGAGGTATTTCCATTTTATGCTACTTTACATCTACTCTATAACATTTCAGAGGAAAATATTGTACTTTTTACTCCACTACATTTATCTGACAGCTATAATTACTAGTTACTTAACAGATAAAAAATGTTCCTTCACATCTGCTGATTAGTTAATGAAAAATTATTCACTTAACACTTAGATGTTAATGCATGGATTTAAAAAATAATATAACACGCTATAAATGAACCATTCTGCATATTGACTTATTTTGATATTTTAAGTATATTTTGTGTATAATACTTCAGAACTTTCACTTGTAATGGAGTATTTCTACACTGTGGTATTGCTACTTTTACATAAGCAAAGGATCTGAGTACTTCTTCCTCCACTGCTTGAATCCAGCGCATAGAGGCATCAAAAGGAAGTGTGAGCAGGGTGACAAGGAGGGAGTTCCTGGAAACAGAAGCATTATGTGATACAAATACAGATGTCTGAGTGTATTAACAGCTTTATACCAATGTATAAACATTATAGACATGTATAGACATTTCACTCGCTGCACAGTAACTTAACTGCTGTCAACTAGGGTTTCTTCTTATTTCATTTCTTAAATCTGTCTCAATAAACAGCCACCAAGAACTTCCCGTTGCTCACACTTCATTATGTAATCTCAAAGCCATGAAATAACAAAACATGTTATTTAGCATCTGACTTAAATTGAAATTGCCTTCCTCACTGCCCTCTGGTGTGACTAGGGAAGGAAGTTTAGGGTGGATCACATGAGTGTGGTGAAAAAAAAAACTCTGATTTGCTGACATCCCGTTTTTCATTGGCCTTTGTCCAGCATCCCATTTCGCTCGAAAAGCCTCTGGGTTTGGACTGCGTACTAAGGTCAGTCAATCTGCACGCTCATAGCTCATTGTGGTCTGAACTGTTGGACTAGCAGGCATAAAGGAACTGTAAAATGAAGCTCAGTAACAGAGCCATGAGTTGTTTTACTACCAAAGATCCCTGCCAGTATCAATTTAAAGGAATAGTTTGACATTTTGGGAAATATGCTTATGCCACTTTCACAACATATGGGATGGTAGAGATAAGAAAGATTCCCATGTTTATGACTGTTATGACAATAAAGGCGCTTATAAGATTACCACATAAATAGATTTTATTGTTAGACATAATAGTAGTGAAAGCAGTGAGATCTATCATACACACTCTATATTAAGCATTTAGCATCACAAAGGGGAATAACTTCATCCTTGACCTCTGAAAGCTAAAAAACATACAACACAAAAACTGTCCACACTTGAGTGGAAATAGACCTTCAATGTCAGCACTGGTGTTTTGTGCCCGGCTCATCATGTGACGGTTACTCAGTTCACTTCAGTGTGGAGTGCACAAAGCCTGACAGATGTGTATAGGGGCCCTGAACCAGTCTGACAATCAAACAAAGCTCACATTCAGCTGAGTCTGTGTCTGTCCACGGCACTTCACTGCTCGTTTCTTCACTGGAGGAGCAAAAAGGCCAGATTGTCTTTTAATGTGCTGCACGACAAGCTCTAAAAGTTTACATGGGGTGAAGCGTATTCCCAGTTCCCTACACACTTCACTGCAAATGTTTATCTACTAAGTTGTCTGTCAGGTATTATTCTGCAGCCCCCTCCAACTCTTTTAGATGTGGTTCAGTAAGGAATGTGTTCATGCACTTGGATTAATATTTGTTCAGGAGGTGCGGTGGCATGTTGTTTGTTTGATAAATCTTATCAGGTATGAGTTCACAAAACAAAACAAAAATGTCTCCACCCAAAACTGTATAACAAGACTCTCACCACATGTGACGATTATTATCCCAACAAACTGGTATGTTACAGCAGAGATAAAGAAATAATGAGGCAGCTCTTAGCAGCTAAAATGGTGAGAATCTACCCTCTAGTGGTGTGTTTGAGTGCATGTCAAAGGGGTTTCCAATCCAAAAAAAATAAAATGTTGAGGCCAGGGCACAGGTTGATGTCATGTTTTATCTACTCTTTATCATTATATAAGCACTTTATAACGATACTGAGGCTAGTTTATTTGTATAGCAACACAGAGGCAATTCAAAGGTGAAGAAAAGCATCAGAACAACATAGAGATTCACTTTAAATGGATCACCTTAAAAAATATAATAGAATCTGGTTTCCCTTTATTGATTAGGAGGAAGATTTGTCCTTTCTGGCATATTGGTTGCTTTTTTTCTCTTTTATTATATTGTTTCATTTTAATGTCATTTATTTTTGCGTGTGGATATTGTTTTAGTTATATTTACATTTCCCTTGATCCTTGTATTTTTGAGGTACACTCCCATAGCCACATATTTATAATAAAAAGGTTCCGCTGTAATATTACAGGCTTGTTCTGTCATTAAAAAATAGGAATTAACTTTATGTTACTCTCAAAATGAGTCGGCAACTGTCTAATTGTATAAAATTTTCATTGCTGTTGTTTGTAATGTTAACAATGTTTTGTTGAATTGGGAAAAAAAATAAATCAAGTGTTAAAGTACGACATTTAAATAGACATAAAAAGGACCAGTCATACAGATATAGTGCAGTAATAAGTTTCCCCAAATTCATTAAAGGTATTTAAAGTGCAGTAGAGAAATTAATCAATCAATCAATCCCTCTGAGAACAAACTCAAACTGAGAGCAGAGCTTCATGTGTTCAATTTGACCCGGAAGTGAAGGGTCATTTTGTCCCTTCTACTTTCAAAATAAAAGCTGGGCAGTGGTGTTTTTTAACTACCAGATAGACAAAGAGCAACATTTGTTTATTGTATTATCTTTAAAAATCTAAATGTGTAGTAAAGATCCCTAGTTCCCTTCCCTTTTTCTTCTTCCTTTGCTCATTTTCCTCACTTCCCTTCTTTCCTCCTCACTGATTAGCTCTGTTTTCACCCTTGCCACTCCTCATTTACCTGATTTAGTACACCTGCTCACTCCTTATTTAAAGATTGCACTCCCCATTCACTCACTCATCTTCTGACATTCCCATGGGGCGGCTGTTCAAATAAGGAGTCTTTTCTGCTTTTTGGATCTTGTCAATGTTAAGTAACTGCCATTATTATTTACCCTTATTTCTTTAGATGGACATTTAATTCCTTGTGTTTTATGTTTCAGTTTCGGCAGCCCATGTGTGTCTTTCGTGTCTATCTCCTTTCTATGTTGAGTTTTAGATAATCTTGAGTTTAGGAACTTAATAAACCGATGTTCCCACACGGCCCGATAATTTAAATTGTAAGCTAAACAATAAGTTATATGGGCATAAAATATGTCAATCACATGTCCTAAATGTCGCCAGTCACTCCTCACACAGGAGCATTATGTTAAACGGACTTTTTTCTTTGTGTAGGCTTTAACTTTGAAAAAGACATGACCCTGACGCCCGAATGTGGGCGTGTCCTCCTGCAGCTTGCTAGTCAGGTTGTTAAGCGACCTCCTGTGGTCTCAAGTGCCCAGAAGCTGCCAAATGAAAACCAGGCACATTACAAGAGCATGATGTAGATTGTTAATCACACCAGTATTAGTGGTGTTGTTCAGACTCTTGTGACCAATCTGTGCTTCCCCCTGAGTCACACTGACTCACTCTCCTGATCACCTCTCGGAGATTATGAGGTTTATAAATCAGGATCAGCCAAACTTAGACACATTACAGTATAGAGGAGCCTATAGGGAAGTTTTTTGTTTTTTTTACCTTTTTATAATAGTAAGAAATTACTTTACTAAACTACATTCAATTGTGTTATAAACAATTTATTAAAAGTTTGTATATATACTGCTTATAAATGCTAAATAGGGGGAGTAAAAGTACAGTAAAGTGCTAGCTGGATTCTCTTTGCTGCACTGTTTGTATCTGGTTGCTCAAATAAATAATGTAAAGAAATTAAAGGATCTGAAGCCTCATTCTATATGGTGATGTGACGCCCCCTGTTGAAATTGATTGATAAATAGCTGCATAATAAAAGCCACCTACCAAATTTCATTTGTATTATGTATTACTTGTAGTCACATACAGTACAGAGGAATATTTGGCTGCAGAGGCCCGTGTTGGCAGTTTAGATCAGAGACAACAAAAAGAGCAGTTTAGGGCTAAAAATCATCACAGTCCAAATGAGAAAAGTGGGCAGAATATAACACCAGGAGACGCATCACGACTCAAAGTGGCTCAATTCTTTTGCTTCACTAAAACGTTTCTGAGAATTATAGTTAAGAGATTACAAAGAAATCAATTATAATCAAATGCATTAAGAGAGGGGGTCTAAAAGCTCTTGGCATGTGTCAGAGCGCACAGGTGTCTCTCCACCAAACAACATCAGAGCCCCGCGGCCGCTCTCTCTGTGAGGGGTAACATGGCGTTGATGGAGGGAATCACTTTAGAGGATTATCTGCTTGGATTACAGGGAGAGCTTACCTGCCCATCTGTCACTTTCAAACTGAGGTAGACACACCGCCTTTACATGTTAGAGGATGTGATGCCGTCATGTGCTTCATGTACTGCACGTAAACACAACTATAGACTGAGTTTCTGGCTTTGAGATGAGGAAAGTCAGGGATGTAATGAAGGAAAAACCCACTAAAACTCACCCTAGATTCCTTTTTTTAATGTGAGCTAAGAGGATAGATTTCAGATATACAGTGCTAGACTGATCAATACCTCTTTCTATTTAGGTATGCAGTACGTTACAGAAGTCAATTTTTTTCACAAATCACAATTTGCCTCAAGGGGTTTTATAGTCTGTACAGCATACACCCTATGTCCTTAGACGCTCGATTCGAATCAGGAAAACTCATATGACATATGTTTTATACGTTCATCATATGTTTTGTACGTAAAATATATTAAACTAGTATATAGTTCAAACCAGCTCCACCTCGACTAACTACAACAGTAAAATGCTAATTACACATGGATGCATCAGTAATAATAATACAATATATAATAGTAAAACGCTCACAAGGGTCATTTTTCAGCATTATTAGTACTTTTACTTACAGGTACATTTTGCTGATAGTATGTACATAAGTTCATCAATTATTGACAGATACATAGATAAATTGTGTATTCATTATTTGCTGTAATTATTTCCTGTAATATGCTGCCTGGATAATGACACTTACCAAGCCCCTGGAGGATTTTTAGGCAATTCTCCTTCATTTAAAAAAAATTTTTTTTTGTGTAAATAAACAAACGAAATGACATTAAATACGTACTTGTACTTAAGAAATTTTTTAAATGCAGGACTTTTACTTGTAATAAAGAGTATTTTCAGACTGTGGTCTTGTTACTTTTACCTAAGTAAAGGATCTGAATACTTCTTCCACCACTGGAAATTGGTGTTGGTGTTTCTGCTCTGAATAAATAGAGTTCATAGTTCACACAGCATTTTATTTAGCAGTACAACACCGAGGAGGAGGATGGTGGTGTTGTGGTGGAGGTGTGATGGGGATTTGGAGGTTTCTGTGAATATGTGCAGAAGGAAACCGTCTGAGGTTAGCTGCTCACTCCCACACACACACACACACACACACACACACACACACACACACACACACACACACACACACACACACAGAATAAACCAACAAACCTTGATATCCACCTACACGACTGCACATTCAATCTGGACTCTTTACCTCTCTGCTTCTCCATCATCATCGTATCCTCCTGCAATCAGCACGTTTCCGACCCTTCCTCCTATAATTCATGCATGATTGTTCTGTGCCAGTGAGACTCATTATCTGTGGGAAGTTAATTTACAACAGGCTGACCTCTTGCAGATGTTGCACCAAGCGTTACTTAACTGAGCTGTTATCAGTGCACGGTGAGCCCACACTACGCTAACCCTGTCCTCAAAACATCCTCTGATTTATCTCCCTCTCTTCATCTAGCTGCTCAACCCACTGTGTCCTCTTTATCTGCCTCTTCATCGCTCTCTAGCTCCCTTTCAGCTGATGGAGCTTATTGTGGACAAATAGGCTCAGGAGCATCACTATGGTAACAGCGAATCATAAAAAGCTACATAAACACTTCATCAGGGGCCGTGATCCAATAGCTCCCGTTGGAGATGGTGCCCCCAACCTCCTGCAACAAGTAAAGGCAGGCCAGGGAGGAGGGGGAGGAGGGGGAGGAGGAGATAATACTGTGGGTCTGTGAGAGGACGGGAGAGCAGAGAGAGAGAATCCATTTCTCTGCTTTTCATTCAGCCAGTCTCGTCTCTTCAGCATCCAGCTATCTATCTGATCTCTGAGGACTTTTCTAATTCTGCTTTTCAGTGATTTTGTTTCTTGTGGAGTCCAAGAAAAAGCAGAAGAAGAAGGGGTAGGAAAAGGCTTCTTTTTTTAACTGTTAATTCTTAAGTCTGCTTTGGAGTAAACAGCAAAAAATTGGAACAGATGATTGTGATCAGTGATATATTCAGAGTTGTATCTGTCAAAAGAAAAAAAAATTGAAATATGTTGGTTGTAAAACTGAACAGCAGGGATATTCTCTGGAAAAGAAAGAAAGTTCAAGCCAGGCGGAAATGTATTTTTCTCTTGCAGCCAATTTTCTGTCCATTTTGGATGTCCACGCTGGTGAACAGGAGAAAGAAAAGCATCTCACATTTCTCCTATCTAGAGCTGCAACAATTTGTCGATCAACAGAAAATGAATCAGCAACTACTTTCATAATCGTTTAAATCATTTTTCAAGCAAAACTGCCCCAAATCTGATGTGTTCCAGGTTCTCAAATGTGAGAATTGGCTACTTTTCTTGGCCTTGCTTTATAGTGAATTGAATATTTCCTGGTTTGGGGCTGTTGGTCAGACCAAACAAGACACTTGAAGACATCATGTTGCGCTCTTATGTCAAGAAAATAATCAGCTGATTAATCAATAATGAAAATAATAATCAGTTTGTTATTATTCTACCTATGTAATTCTTCTGTAAAATAATGGCTGGTCTAACATACAGATGCATTGTAACTATTTGAAAACCTGTCTTGGCTGGATGTGTTTGACTCCATTTTGAAGGGTCAGTCAGCTCAGAGTGAAACTGTTGGGTCCAGAGGTAAGAACAGGGCTCTGACTAATCCCACTTTGTTGCTTTGTTGTGAAAGCTTCTCTCTGCACACGTTGATAATCTGATTTACAGCAACCAAAACAGCCCCACTACGGTGCAGCAGAGTGGTATAAAGCATGTACACCAGCTGTGGTTTGGAGGACAACCTCAGCATGTGAACAGATTAACCCAAGATTAAAAGTTACAAAACTAAACGGACACTTAACAACATTGATTAATCTTCATGTGGTCTTGTCAAAATGTAAGGACCTCATGGTGATTGTGAAACTAAAACCTTTTACTCTGAATTAATGACTCAGAATATATTCATCAGTGGCCACTTCTGTTATGTTTTCGTGCTTTCATCACAAAAAGAAATGCAAACAAAAGACAGTCTGTTGAATTGAACTGAATATAGCACCTGTGGGAGCAGACATGACACCTGTAGAACAAAGAACCACGTAGTCTTTTGGGAACATGTCCAGATGTGGAAACAGCATTCAGTGGAACAGACTTCAGAAGATGTGAAGATATAAATGATGCCGAATGATGCAAACAGTACATGTTTTAAACAGAAATAAAAGCATCAAAACTAAAAAAGATATTAGGTCATTTTCAGACAGCTGTAAAAAAGCAAAAAATGTTTCAGTGTTCAATATAACAGCTTGCTCAAACTCTGTATTGTTTGTTTTGATTGATTGGTCTGCAAAGTACAGACTTTCATAGATTTCAATTACTGTATAACCTTTCCAAAAATGTCTCATTGTAAGCAGCAAATGTACGGCAGTATGTCTTTTATTCTCCAGTGCAAAAATCCACTTTGAAATCAATTAATTTGAGCAAACATCTCAACAGCTTGGCAGTAATGCTTTGTGATCTTGTTTAATTTGAGGTCACATCTAATGATTTATCTGACTGTCTTTCCCTCATCAGGGGGCTGTGAAGAGGGACACTGCCATGGCCTCGTGGTTCAACTGGAATGAGCCGTATCATCGGAGCCCCCGGCGGGACCCGGCCGACGTGGTCACCGACACCCTGATGCTGGAGTTCAGCTGGCAGCTAAAGGAGGCCGAAAGGCAGCAGAGAGAGAGAGAGAGCGAGTACCGGCGCCTCAAGACCGGGGTGGACTACAGCTGGCTGGCCAGCACGCCTCGCTCCTCCTACAGCATCAGCACCGGGGAGAGGCTTGGCCTGGAGGACCTCTGCTCCAAGGTGCCGCCGCCCTGCTGCGGCCTGGTCATACTCAAGTAAGGAGAAACAAAAACTGATCATGTAGCTGGACAGATATTACAGAAACTGAAGCATAAAGTCAGAGGTGGAAAGTTACCAAGTACTTTTACTCAAGTACAATTTTAAGGTACTTGTACTCTACTTCAGTATTTAAATTTAATGCTACTTTTTACTTCTACTTCACTACATTTCAGGGAAATATCTTATTTTTACTTCACTACATTGATTTGACAGCTAGAGTTACTTACTTTTTATTTAAGATTTCACAATTCACATAAACCAAACATCCCTCGATAACAAAACTTTTAATTTTATTTCCGGATTAAAATGTTCCCAGGATTAGTTAGGTGAAAGCTTTAATTTGTATGATTCCTTCATTTTTGAAAGTTATTTTTTAAAGCAGGTTATAGTGTAAAATGCATGATTCTCAGTACAAATTATTCCTGATGTACAGTATAAAGAAAAATGGTGTTCAAGAATTTAACCAAGAGTCAGAGATCTCTGTGTGAACAGTGACGTTCAGGCTCATTATAGAAAAAGGTAGGTTCAATGGTTTCCCTGAAGAGAAAAGGCCTTGTTTGTTATGTGATTTAGGTGGGATTAAAAGAATATTTTAACTTTTTGGGAAAAATGCCTCCTTGCTTTCTTGGCAGTGTTCGATAAGTAGATGGACGCCATGATGTTACAGATTTATTGACACTTGTGTAGTTCTTTTCGCCAAGATATTGTAGAAAGTACACTCTTAGGAATCTCTAGTTAATAACCACCTAATGGTTAATGGTTATGGTCCAGTTCACCACCCAAACTTAATTAATTCTTCCTTGGCTCAAGTCCGAGGTGTCCTTTAAATTCCATGAAAATCTGTTCACATGATTTCACGGCGCGTTGCTGACAGACAAACACTAAGAACCATCTTTGGCAGAGACAGGTAGAGGTTTCGTCAGGGAAACTGATCAGCTGGCCAACTTCTGTCACCCCCCATACATCACTCTCTAATCTTTGGTGTCTCCATCCTTTAATCTCCAGCAGAGACGTCCTGAGCTCGTTTGAGCATGTGTTCACAGAAAGCTGCCGAGGTCTCAGGTGTCTTGTTAGAGCTCGACAGTTTTTGGGAAGCAGTTTGGCTGGTGTTAATGTGAGTGAGCAGTGAGGTGTTAAATGGAAGTCTCCCACACACACACACACACACAGCAGGGACCAACTGGTCACATGTTTGTGTGTATTAACTGCACAGAGGAGGAGTCCTCAGTTGTCAGATTGGCTGTGAAGAATTAACTGACGCTTTCTCAGAAACAGAAGTACATCTGGGTTTTCCCAAATGCCAGCCTGTCCTTTAGATTCTTCATTTGTATTATATACAGTATATATACAGTATATACTCAAGTGACTGCTAGTCTACCTGTGGTCCAGAAAAAATCATAATAAATATTGGATAACAAATAAATGAAATAAAAGCAAATAAATTAAGGAAATGTAAAAAAACCAAAAAAAAAACCCTCTCTTCTTTTTGCTGAAGGGAGGGTCTTTTTCTTTTTCCAGATTTTTTAAATTTTATTCTTCACTGACAATTATTTTAAGAAACCAAAAAGGTCAAATAGTTGCAAGAGAAAGATGACCTCTCTGTTACGAGGAAACGCCATCTGCTCAGGAAGACCCATTAAGATGCAGTTTAAAGGTCCAAAAGAAATGGGGGTTTTTGTCAAACTAAGCTACTGATGTTTCTGATGCTGTAAAATGTTGATTTATATTTCCAATTATTGTAAGCTGAGAAACACAGAAAGCTTTAAGCAACATGTTGAAAAGATTACTGACTGATCCTTTAAAGACATGATGAATTGAAAATGTGAGTAAATAGATGAACATGGACTCATAAGTTACTCGTGGTCTTCCTGAACAACTGGGATTTACTTATAACAGAGGAGATGTGGTTGAAAGCTCCAGAGTCGAGCTTTTTTTCTTTTGCGTACTACTGTTTCCAAGGTGAAGAATTCCCTTTTCATGCTCAACCACTAACTTAGATCTTATTATAGATAGATATTATCTATTATAGATCTTGTTATTATCTAGTGTAAGTCCTCTACTAAAAGTTAAATGATCCATCAGTTTGAGAATGACAGCAGGTCTCAGTCCTGTGTTCTGAATTTTAACAGTGTGGCTACATTTTCATTCACAATTGAATCATGAATTGTACCTTTACTAAAGCCTTTTTCCACTTTCATTTTTTTCACATTATATTGCTAACAATGATCGTGACAGGTCAATTTAAAAGCTCTGGGTAGATACACTACAATGATTCTGGCTCTGAATGTAATCCAAACGTCATTTCTCTTCAGAGCAAACATGTGTTTGTGTCTAAGTGGAGGAAAGAAGGCCAATCTGAGAAACAGGTTTCCAAAGGCCTATTTAAAGGCTCGTTAAGGCCTCAGCACCTCGTTAGCAGGAGGAGGAGGAGTAATTGGGGGGTTAGCAGGAGTGTGCTGGTCACACGGTGGAGGGATGATGACTGTCATGCACCTTGCCTTTCATAAGATCTGACATTATGTGGATGTTTTTTTGCTCAAAGGCCAGAATAAAACCCTGGTTCAAATAAAAATCTTGTTTCTAGAGGTTCTTTCTTGCCTGCATGGGTACATATTTTGATAGAAATTAGAAAGATATATTGATATCCATGCATTGACACAGACTTGTTAACTCTTGAACTCCACTGATTTTACACACCAGTCTGTTATCAGGTCTTCAGGAGTACTCCTGCATAAAAGCAAAGTCTGATTAATGTCCTCAAGTGATGTCACTTGAGTCAGATGGGCCTGAAGACTACAAGTCAAAAATGAAAACAATCTGATGGTGTGCAGTTAGAAAGAAGTGAGCTTACCAGACCTCTGTAGCCCTACTCTACATCTGTTTGAGGCTAGCAGCTTGAAGCTACATTAGCCGTTACTAGCATAACACAACTGAATCTCTGGCAGAGCTGTTGGCGGCTTAGTTGCATTGTGGGTAATGTAGGCGCCAGGTTCTGACAAGGAATAAGAATGTGTGGAATAAAAAAGATGATATCTCTGGAAATCTCAATGATTTTGATTCTTCTAAACTGTCCACTGTGAGTCCTACAATGTTACAGGAGTTCAAAGCTAAATTGATGGAGTACTCTTTAACTGCTCTTCCAGTATGGCAGAAAATAACATTAAACTGACAATCTGTGCATCATGTCTCATCAGTGTTTTACTCTGCACAGGTTCAGGGAGGTTCTGCAGGCCAATGAGCCCGAGGTGCAGGAGGTGCCCGGCCTGTTTCGCTCCGTGCTCCTGGAGGCTCTGGATCACCTGAAGGAGGAGCAGGAAGCTCAGCGGCTCACCCGCCAGTGGAACAACAAACGTGCCATGAGCATGTCCCTCGTGAACTTCAGATCCCGGATCAAGATCAACCCGTTCGGAAGCACGGTGGGCCTGACCTCCGCTGTGGCCGACGGGGCGGGGTTGAGCGACCTCAAAACCGTGTCAGAGGATGTGGAGAGAGGGATGGAAAGGGATGAGAGGTCACAGAGGGTGTGGAGCATGCCTGACTTCAGATACAAAGGAACCAACAGCAGTAAAGTTGTCTGATGTGGGGCGTTCACGGGACAGTGATATTGGGACGTTTCAGTGGGACTGATGCTGATCTCCAGGACCCTCTGCCACAGTATGTCCACTTTGCACCAGGCGAGGCAGGATTAATTCCATAATCCTCCCACTCTTTTTCAGTATGAGACCAATCAGCATTTGATCCATTTACTGCTTTACCTTTACAACTGAAAGGGGAGTGTCAGGTGTTTTTCTCAAATCTTCTGTAACTTGACAGCACTTTTTTTTGGGACTTGAAACAGTTTCAACTTTGCATGAGCTTATCGCTTCTTGCAGTGATGCGTCATTTGTTTTGTAGACATTGGCATCTAAGCATTGAGAGCTATTTACTATAGGCTGGTAGGGATATTTATATAATTTAAAGGCTTTCTTGAGTCCTAAATGTTGCAGGAACAAATGCAATATGTTGGTGTTTTTACATCACACAACACAAAATGGCCGCAGAGGTGAATGATCTTTAATGACAGAATGTTTTGAACGAGAATTATGTATAAATGTTACTCATTTAGTCTTGAGACAAACTATCTGTAATAGCAAATGCTCACATTAACATCATTCAGAGGGTGAGTCATGGTCTCTCTCTAGAGACTGCTCTTTGTTTTCTCCCGACAGGCAGCACACAAGGACTCGGCACAGCAATTCATCATCCAAGGTCAGCAAACCGAAAGCTTTCCTTCTGTTCTTCATTTGCAAGAAGGCATCAAAAAAAAGAAAAAAGAAAAGACGCAAAGAAATGATCACTATATGTTACCAGACCTTTTTGAGTGAAACATTTCAAAGTAAAACCTTTCCAGCAGTTTATTGCCGTTTCTTTTCTGTTTGTCACACAGCAACAATCAACAGTACACAACAGGTTTACTCCATCATCAATATAAAGCTTTAAACTGGATTGATACAGGGGCACTAAGTGATTGTATATTTCAATTTAATAAAATGACTGATGTTGAAACAATATTCATGACAGAATTTGGGGGGAATGAATGTTATGAATAAGACATACAGTTATCATCATACGAGTTGATTCTCATATAATTTTAAACAAAATGTACACATAAAAAACTATGATAACAGTACACACTGATAACACTGTGGTTCCCACTGCCATTGTTTAATGTGGAAACATGACGGTCAGCTATCTACAAAAAAATAAATGTACGGGCAGTCCTAAATGTAGTAAGGTTGACATGATTGATGCAGCCAGCAGGTAAAAAAATACTTGCCTGTTTACAGGTGTTGAGTAGTACTGCATATGTGAATGTAGTATACAGCTGTTTGTGGCTCCAGAGGGAGCTGCCTGAAATCTGATAAATTTCCTCAAGTGATGTCACTTCAGCTGGGGCTGAAGACTACAAGTTTGAAAAAAAAAAAAAACCCCCAAAAAACTGGGGGTGTGGAGTTAGAAAGAAGTGAGCTTACCAGACCTCTGTAACCCGCTCCTCATCTCTGCTCGAGGCCAGCGACTCGAGGCTACATTAGCCGCTACTAGCATAACACACCTGAATCACGGGCCGAACTGTCGGCAGTTGAGTTGCATGGTGGGTAATTTAGGAGCCTGGTAGAAGCCCAGGAAGAAGAATGAATAAAAAAGACGATATCTCTGGTGCATGGATTTTCGATTGTGAAACTGTCCATTGTGGTCCGACAATGTTATAGGAGTAAAATGCTAAATCGGTCGAGGAATCTTTGTAAGGGGTGATCATACGTTCAAACCACAAGCAAAGTTGAGAAGCCGATCGCTGGCAGTTCACCCACATTCAATGCTCTGATTGAGGTTGTCTACTTACAATTTTCACCTTCATCTAGTTGGCCACAGATAAAATGTTGGAAGACACTGCTCAACATAAACACTTCTCACAAAAGCTATCAGCCTAAGCTGAAGAACTGGCCACCTGGGCAGTAGCATGGTGAAAATGTAGCTAGTGGTCTGAACGCATCTCACTTCAAGGCATGAGATACAGCTCCTTCACTCCATCCGGCTCGGTGCTGCCGCTGTGTGTCAATGCAAGTTGTATTCATCATCACTCTCAAAAAACCCTTCATTTTTGTTCTGAGCGTAGTTGTTTCCTGAGTTCTGCTGACGTGTCCGAGCCCAAGCACCACTACTGGCGTCCACAGTGGCATCACAGAGTAGAGTTCAAGAACTCAAGAAGTTCTGCTCGGTTTTTATCCCGCTGTAACAAAAAAAAGGCACATGCGAGCCAAGGCAAATAACCCATTCACAAACTATAAAGACACGCTTGGTTGCTTAGTTGACAGCAAAAAGGTGACATTACCTGTTTGTCTTTCTTTGACTTCTTTACCTTCATCTTTATCTTCTTCCCTGAAATCATGCTGTACTTGCCTTTTTTCCTGTCCTTCAAGTACTGAAAGAAAGACAAAAGTGAGTTCAAGGGGTCTAGAATACAATTTTCTTTTTTAATTAAGTTGACTGACAAAATTACATAATTAGGCTGTGACTACAACTTCCAATCACGAATATGGATAAATGCGGAACAAAAGGATCGCTAGGATCTAAAAGTTTCTGCTTTAGTGTGCCACACAAGAAACGATAAAATGTAATATGCATATCAAATGTTTGGGTTGGCAAAAACTTCCAAAAATGTTCTAAAATGATCAACATGGTAAAATCAAGACGACAGAAGCTTTGAGGGGCGATTGCCCATTCACTCACTCCCACTTTAAAGAAGAGTTAGAGGAGCACGAAGAAGAGCGACATATTTATCAGTGATGTTGACAGACAACAGATATACCTCTACCCTTGCTACTGCTGCTAGTGCCTGTTATCATAGTAGGCCTGCATGTTTCATTAGGTGGGAAGGGCTGGTTGGAAATCTGTGATCACATTTTACAGGATGGAATATCTGCTGAGTGGAATTCAATGAATGGAAGTCAATGAGAAAATGGTGACACTTAACAGGAAAAGGGTTTTGACCACACAGGTAAGAAAACACATTTTTGTCTAATGGGACCTTAATGGGCAATTACCTTGGAGATCTGAACAGGTCCCGAGTTTTCTTCTCCTCCTTTTGCTTTCTTGTCTTTTTTACGTTTGTGTCGCTTCTCTTTTTTCCCTTTGTGCTCCAGGATACAAAATAAGTTGGACTTAGTTTTCAGTGAGTGACTTCACAATGACTGAATATTCACTAATTTCAAATTATAAATACATGAGACAAAATGCACAAGATTACTTTTTTGTTTGGTTTCTCCTTTTTCCTTTTCTTAGACTGCTTTCTGGATTTACTGCGGGAGTCTATAAACAACAAAAACAACACACTGAATCAATTTATGGATACTGGTGATGATAAAAATAGACATATGTGGCACTTTGTATAATAAATTCATAAAAAGCGCCTGACATTAATACAATTCAGCATTAAAGAAAATCTGTAAAAAAGTATTTTAGGAGAAATTTAATTGACCACAAAAAGGTTTAGCAGCCAGAGATTCTCAGATGTATTCAGACTTTAAAGACACACTTACCGCTACTGCTAGAGCTACTCCGACTGTGGCTGGATGAGTGTGATGACCCTGATGAAGAAGAGGACGATGAAGATGAGGATGATGAGGACGAAGAAGATGAGGACGATGAGGAAGATCTACTCCGGCTGCGTTTCCGCTTCCCTTTTTCTCGTCCTTAATAAACACAAGACAGAAATACAAAGATAAAGCTTCTTTTGTAATTACACAGAAAGTGACGCTTATTAACTAGTACCAGCCATGAGAAACACTGTAGCTAACTGCCTACCTATCTGCTGTTTTGGTAAGCAACAACTCAAATATTTAGAAATTCTACTTTAAACCCAACTGACTATAGTCAAAAATAAAATAGTTAAAATGGCTGGAGATTTTGGGGATGAACTACCCACTGTGACCTGATGCACTGCTGATATTATTGAGTTCTTTAGGTCATTAGTTGTAACCCAAGTAACAACTATTCTCCCTTTGGTTTCCACTTTGAAACCACGTTAGAGAGTGATATTTAGTAACACAGTGGATGTGTCTATACACTAGCGAAGAATTTGATGTGACGGTGAGTTTCATGTGCCTGCTTATACGCAGTCTTGCCTCTGCTCCTTGATCTCCTCCTTTCATCTGTTCTGGAGCTGGAGCTGGAGCTGGATACTCTGGACACTCTGGACTCCGCTTTCGTTGACTAGAAACAAAGACACATATTTATGCCAAATGTATTTGTATGTGACAGGAGACAATTTTTAAATCGGATTTGCGCTCCAGGAAGAAGGAATTAGCTGATAAAGTTACACACAACAAAGTTCCACCTAACTGTTTAAAACAGGCATCCCAATGCCTACAATCTTGCCTTTGTGAAGAAACGTCTGGTTAAAGACGAAAGAAATATTGACGCTTACGTTAATCGTCCTTTATCTGGTATTTAACGTTACCGGTGCTACGTTTACTAAGCTAAAGCTAAAATGAGCTTTAGACTATTAAATAAACAATATGGTAGTGAAATAATAAATTATGTACTCACCATGGCGACAGCAGAATACAGTTACTATATCAGATATATAGACTGACACTACAACCGCTGAAAACGAGGTAAAACATATATTTAATCACAGTTATCGCTCGTAATTTGGCATTAGCCAGCACTCTTAGGAGACATTTTGTATCCCATGATGCACCGCTGCTACCTACGTTCAAAACAGTGGAGCGAAAACGGCCGACAGGGACGCAGCGCCCCCAGTGGTGACTGAGAGAAATATAATTTATCGATGTAAGGCGATTGTGTGTGCGACCACAATGTTTTAAACAAGTTAAGGCTGTAAAGTAAAATATACTAAATACATCTAATTTCTTCTGAGGGCTTTTAATCTTTAACTGCTTGCAAGTAACCACAAACCACTTGGTTGAATGCCTGCCATGTTTCCTCACTTTGTAGAGGGTTAACGTGTATTAGGTAACGTTAACGTTACACCTAACAGCTAGCTAAAATTAAAGCAGCCTAATCCAGCAGCTCTGCGATAATCCCCTCCCTTCCTAAAATGTTTGATATTCAGGATTTGTTAAAACTGCTTTAGTTAGATATTGTTTCAACTTTATTGTTATTTTGGAGATGTGTTTCTAATGTCTGCCGTTATTATAAAGGGGGTGGGTTATGGTGCTTTGAGCTGAAAGCTAACGTCAGCATGCTAATCATGTTCACGAGTAATGTTTACCATGGTCACCATCTTATTAGACTGTGTTAGCGTTTTACATTTCCTAATTAGTAGAGCCTGACCTATACTAGGTTTTTGACGTCGATATTTTACTGTTTTAAAAAAATATGATAAAGATATATCGACCAATATTAGTTTTTTAAACATAAACACATTACATTATAAACCAACATTTTTGATGAAGTTCCCTCAAATTTGTAGTATTGTGACCAAGATATGTAACAAGTGGGACATTTCACCAATGATGAACTTCATTGCTTTCTGGTGGACAAATTATATAGCCAAATTACCTCATACATATCTTTCTAGTTACTAGTTAGATGTATGCTGATACCAATGTATCTGTGATAAACTATTGTTGGCTGATACATCGATGCACAAAGTACAGCCGATGATTATGGATATGTCATTCAAATCTGAATTTTGTCCTGCTGGTGGCACTAGAGGAAAAGTTATTCCAATTCATTCTGAGGGGGATGTGAATGTCTAAACTAAATTTCATGACAATCCATTCAATAGTTCTTGAGATATTTCACTCAACACACAAATGTCAACCAGCCCTGTTGCTAGATCAAAAGTCAGGGAATCACCAGTCATTAGCATAAATATTTGCACATGTAACGTGAAAATTAATAATTTACTTCTGACTTAATTGTGCCAACTTACAGTCAACTGTAAGGAAGCCATGAAACTACAAAAACACACACAATCACTGGTATTGTACAAAAACACATTTATTATGACAGTATTAGTATATTATACAAATAAGAGCACATGCCCACTGTATAAAAATACGAAATCTTGGTTTCAGTGTTCTGGGCATCATACATCATTGACAAACCAAAATATCATTGATTAACGCTACTGTGTGTTGTAGTCAGTTTAATCTAGCCCCGCAGTCCTACATTTTAATGCTAAACATACTAAAAACCTGTCCTTGAGCACTCCAACACCATGCAGCTTATAAAGATATTGAGAAGCAAGAAATGGCTGCTCTCTAATCCTATGATATACACAGGAGGTTTGTTGCAGGTGATGGTTCAAAACAGAATGAAAAAGAATCAAACAGTATAAATGCCAGACCTTTCTTATTTATCAGTGTGTAAGTTCTTAAATTCTGAAGATATCTGAAAATATTCAGTACCAGTTGCTCTTTTTTAACCTTGCAGGGCCTTGATAAAACTGACCATGTCAATCCGTCTAAAAGCTAAACTGTATGTACATGTAAGAATACATTGGATGTAAATAGAAAACAAACAAAAAGAAATGAACTTCAGTTGCCCAGTGACAGCCAATCTAATGCTAAATGCACAGCTCCGATTGCGATCCTCATTGCATTAAAGAAATTGTACAGCTGCCCTCAGACAAATAGAAAATGATTGTAAGGAGTGGGAGATGAGCAACAGAAAGGTTCATTAGTTACATTTCATGCGACTGTCTCACTGCTGGTTTCACACAGTCTGACTCTGACTCCTTGCAAAAGGACTGGGCTCCATTGAGGTGACGTGAAGCAGGAGATCAAAGTAGGTTTCACTCTTCTCTTTGACCTGAGCTTCAGCAGAAATACATATGCCAGGTGTATGGAAATATAGAAGAATGTATAAAGAAAAATACACACTATACATAAAACATGCTTTTATGCTTTTTATAATATAAAAATGAAATAAAGAAAAAGCTTATGGAAGTAGTTGTGTATCAACAGTGAAGCTGTGGTATGACCCACTTTTACAGTGGCTCATGACTGTTGGAAATTATTGATCACAATTTTCAGTGTAAAAAATCCCTGAAGGTTGCTGCTCTCCTTTCAAATTCTAAAAAAGGTTTTTTCTTACTATAAATGGGTTTAACCAATCTAGAATATAATTACTCATGTATGTTTTGGAGTCTATTGTTTAAACCTTTCACCGCCCTTCCTAATTACAAATTTAAACTACTATGATGAAAAATACACTGCATGTAGATATCTTTGCTCAAAAAATTGACTAAGCACCCCGTTTTTGTGTTGATGAGTTGAGTAAATTGTCTAGTTTTTTTTATCACATAACTGACAAATTGTTATCTGCAGACATGGTGTAGCTGGTTGATGATCCTTTTCTTCTTCGTTTCTAGCTCAGTGGTCAGCAGGGAGATATTTAAACCTCTGCTTTGTTCTTTGAGTGATCAGCGTGAGCCAAGCTCTCCTCATTCTCCTCCTCTTCCTCAGGAACCTGGAAAACATGCAATCCAAATTATTTCTCTGTAGCATAACGGAAGAGACCTAAAGAAGACATGGGTGTACATGATATGTACATCAAACAATTATTGGCTTAAATTTAGGTAAACTCCTGATTATAATGATGCTTTGAATCTGTCTAATATGATCCCGAAACCACGAAGATAATTACTTAAATAAATATTGGGCTACTGCATCTATCACTTGTGATGCTCGACAGCCAGAAACTAGAGATAATATTTATGAGGAATGGGATTTCTTACCTCCCAGTAAATAGAGTCGTCGAAGCAGTTCTGGTCTGGAGGCTGTCCCCAGATCGGCAACTTCATTATTAAACCTTGAAGAAGAAAATTAATTGTTCGATCACTCAGATGTTGCCCTTTTGCTTAATCGTAAGAACCCTGGCCTTTCCGTTGAGTGACAAACCCTGTGCTCAGGAATTTAACTTGTTATGTGTCACATTCATGGTCTCATTTTTCGTCTCCACCCACCTGTAATAGCACCTCCAACCAAAGCGAACCCGAGGGATGAAGCCAAGGCAGCAGCTTGCATGGCGGCATTACCTCTGAAGAGGAGGAGGAGGAGGAGGAGAAGGAAAGACAGGAATGTAAGAGCTGACATGTAACTGAAGCATTAAATGACTTCAAAACTACAATACAGTTATATGTAAATATATATTGTTGTATGTATTTGTAAGATTTGTGGTGAGTAAAGTGGCCCTTACCCCTCTTTTTTCCCCAAAGCCACGGCCACAATACCAGCCAACCCACCCAGGATGCCAGGCATACCGTGCAGATTGTGGACACCGCAGGTATCCTGGATGCCCAGGTTGGATGCCAGGATGGGCTAAAGAGGAGAGAAAAAAAAGGAGTGTCTTTTTAAAAGGTGAAACATGCATTTTGATTTAAACCCACCAAAATATGTAGGATTCCATCTTTTATTGATAATCTTTTGGCTGGCAAAGGCATTATTTTAGTAAGGTATCAAGTGTTTTGCAACTAATGATTATTTTAATCTACAAATTATTTTCTCGTTTAATCATTTGGTAAGCAAATTGTAGATAATGCCTGTCACAACTTCCCAAAGCCCAAGGTGACGTTTTCAAATGTCTCATTTTGTCCGACCAACACTCCAAAACCCAAAGATATTCAATTTACCATCAGGGGAAGAAAACCAGAAAATATTTGTGTCTAAAAATATTGTTGCATATTTTCTGTAAACTGAGTAATCGATGAATTGACTAATCATTTACAGCATACATTTTTAAGAAAACCTTTTAAGAAACTGTAATTTAAAATCACTATTGATGCCTTTTTTATTTTGCACCCTTGCTTTGACTTTCAACTCACAGAGAGGTACTTGAAGCCACCGGTAGAGATGATGCCAGCCACTAATCCAATCAGCATTGCCCCAAATGGCCCGATGTTCATGTCAGCACATGTTCCCACGGCAACGCCTCCGGCCAAGGTGGCATTCTGAATGTGCACCTGTAGTATAAAAATATATAAAAACAAGTATATAACTCAATTTGTTTTTTTTTTATTCTTAAAATAGTGTTATTGTGGATATTAAAGGAAAGTTATCCGACCATGTCCAGTTTCCCTTTGTGCTCCACGAAGCTGGACATGGCGTAGGCGGAGAGCACACAGGCAGCCAGGGAGAGGTAGGTGTTGATCACTGCTGTGAGCTGAGTGAAGCCCGGGTCAGCAATGGCCGAGTTAAAACTGGGCCAGAACATCCACAGGAAGACAGTTCCTGTAGAAGAGGGTGATAAAGAAACATTTCTATCAATTAATCTTGAATATCTCATTCATATCAAATCCCACTGCAAGTTAGATAATTATAGATTTAAGTATTCATATTAATTTTTGCTGAACAGCATTGAAACACAGTAGAGGTCAATATTGCTTAATCACTTTACATGCTGCATAGTTATATGTGTCCACTAGGTGGCACAAGTCATACATGTGTGGGAAAATTACAGGCAAATAGACTATCTCTGCTGAAAACAAATGACGAATATATTACATTAGTTTAAAGTGTAACTGGCTCTTACCAATCATAGCAAACAGATCAGAGTGATAAACAGATCCGTCATTCTCATGTCCGTTTCTTAAACCTGGTCGGTAAAGTACTCGAGCCACTGCCAGGCCAAAGTAGGCTCCATAAGCGTGGATGATCATGGATGCTCCAACATCATTAGCCTGTGAAAGAAAAGGTGATACAGGCCCATAACAATACAGCCATGCCAATCCATGTTTAATATAATACAGTTTACACAGCGAATGCTCCTGGTCATAATGCAGGAAGTAGCAAGTTCATCAACACATGCACGTGTCATTGTGCACTTACTCCGAGGACTTCGGCCACCAGATGTTCATTGATGGAGAAGATGGTGATCTCCAGTATGGTCATGATGAGGAGCTGCACAGGGCTGGTTTTACCCAGAACGGCTCCGAAAGAGATCAGGACTGTAGCTGTGCTGAAGTCCGCGTTGATTATTCTGCAGGATAGGGAAGCAAACAAGTCTTTAGGAAAACAGAGGTCTTGAGATAATGAGGAGAAGAGGTGGAACACAAAAATCCCCAGACCAGCACAGTTCAACCTTCATTATCTACTGAACCTAAAGTGATGTGTCAGCTAGCAGCCAACAGGACATGCCATTGGTTTATTGAGCAGCTACTAAGTTGGTGATGCATACTTAATAAATGCATACTTAAACAGAATAAATGTTACTGAAAACCAACACGTGCAGAAAAGACATTCGTACTTGAAGATGCTGACTTTGATCTTGCCATCATCCAGGTGCCAGAAGCCCTGCATGAGGAGGCCCCACTGCAGGCCGAAGGCAGCCAGGAGTAAGTTGATGCCCACGCTGCTGAACCCGTATCTCTTCAGGAAGGTCATCAGGAACCCGAAGCCGATGAAGATCATCACGTGGACATCCTGAAACACTGGAGACATGAGAAGGGAGGTCAGTTTTGGTGCTGTTTCAATGGCAGGGCCCTGCTTTGTTGTGAGAGTCCCACTTTAGCTGCAGCTAAATGTGGACATGAAATTGAATCAGATAAAGCACTTTTATGATACCTTGCCTTCAATTAGAAATCAGCCATTTGCTGCAACTTTGCTGTTCACTGTGGTATTCTTTTGACTTTGTAGTTTAAATGATTAAATTAAGCAGTTACTGGACTTCACAGGAGTCATTTTCTTCCACAGGAGCTGCATTGTCAGCCGTGACCTGTTAGCTGGAAAAGCAATTCAATCACACTATGAATGGGATTATGTGAAAATGCTCCCACTGTTCCTGTTGAGTTTGTGCATATGATCTTAATACGTTTAAACATATGAAGTCTCAGGAGGAGGGGACATTTAGCACCCTTATCTATTAGTCTCACTTGATAGTCGGACAAAGACAGCAGAGTTTGGAATTTGTTTGGATCATATCCCATGTTTCATGTCATTATTCATACATGGGGTTTTCACTGTATTCTCAGCAGTAAGAAAATGGCAAGCACTTCAAGTGGAGATGCTCTATAAATTTG
This sequence comes from Maccullochella peelii, assembly GCA_002120245.1. Lineage (NCBI taxonomy): Eukaryota > Metazoa > Chordata > Actinopteri > Centrarchiformes > Percichthyidae > Maccullochella > Maccullochella peelii. Next base: position 23,697 of record LKNJ01000364.1, on the reverse strand, counting down.
GGTTAAGGCCAGGTAATTTTAGGGGGATTTGCGTTGAACTGGGCGCTCTCCTCAACAGTCATCCTGACAGGAAGTGGGACTCCTGTTTCCCAAAAGCCTTTAAGCTTGATGAGCCCCTTATGTGGAAAATACATTGAGGTGGAGGTGTGCACAGGCTGAGAAACAATGTGCTTCATTTCCTCAGTCTCTAATCAGCACGAACGTAGCCACTATTGTTTAGACAGGATTTCAGGACACTTACTTTCATCTTTTAAAAGGGAGGCATTTACTGCTGCTCTGCAGTCTTAAAGGAAAGGTTTGACATTTTAGGAAGTGCACTTATTGTCTTTGTTGACAAGTCTGTGCGACAGCCGGTTAGCTTAGCTTAGCACAAAGACTCGAAACAAAGGAAAACAGCTAGCATAGCTCTGTCTAAAGGTAAAAAGAAACATGCCTGTTAGATCATCTAAAGCTCACTAATTAACATGTTATATCTCATTCGTTTAATTCCTGGAATGATTGTAGTCACCATGAGGTTGCCAGGCAACCAGCCTGGAGACTACATGAAGTCACTACACCCAGCCCCCAAGAAATAGTCTTAGCCCCCTACAGGGTGGATTTTATTAAGTGTGGAGAGAACCAGGCTAGCTGTTTCCCCCTGTTCCCAGTCTTTGTGCTAAGCTAAGCTAACCATCTGCTGGCTGTAGCTTTGTATTTACCATACAGACAAGAGCGTGGTATCGATCTTCTAACCAATCTAACTCTTAAGCAAGGAAGTGGCTAAGTGTGTTTTTGTTTGTTGGTTTGTTTATTTGTGGCCCTAATTGAGAAACACAGGCATCAGTACCTTTGAGCTATTGAAGACAATGAGCTACCATACACTTTACAAATTCTTCGTCTTAACTCCACTTATCTAAAAAGACTAAAAAAATAAGTACAGCAGCTACTTCAGGCTACATTTCCATATAACACAGAAAATAATGCAAGCACTGGTTTAAAATGCAGCAGTTGATAGACTAATGAGGGAGATTAAATTAATCCACACCTATTTTGACAAACAATATTTACATATAGAGTGTGTTAGCACATTTGTAACATGTCCTTTGGTGAAAAGTGACATATGAAAACACCAACATCTACTTTTGTGAGGCAGAGTCCGAAGATGCTACAGTTGAAATACTGTAAAATGTTTAATTGGGTTTCTATACGTACTCAGAAAACTGTATATTTAAACGACTGCTTTAATCATTAACCAGTCTACTAAAAACTGAGCTGCTCAAATCTACTCAGTAGAGTATCATCAGTCTGTATTCAGGGATGAATCATTAAAGTCATATCTTATCTTGTCAACCTATAACAGTTATGTTCTCCACTGCTTGGTAAAAAAGTAAAACACTAATTTAATCAATCACTTTACAAACAGTTACGTGGATTCTTCACTCATTTCATGTTCAGTCGTGGCAAATGTTGTGGCTTTTAGTGTCAAACCACCTATGAAGAGTCTGTATGATTTAACAAGAAAACAATGGTGGAATTTGTGTTTATGAACAGCTTGAGAAATCCTGATGTGTCCTTGTTTAATGCTGCATAACATATGTTCAGCATGATATCAGCAGCAGTGAGTCGAGGTGTAAATATCTGATTTGGCTCACATCCATGGAGCTGTTTTTGAAGAAAACCTGTTTGCCCGTCAGCTTGCACTTTGACCCCCCTCCCATTCACAGCTGGGTGACTCAGACTTGCTTTCCTTGTATTAGGGGCTTCTGTTGAACAGTAGATTGAGGATGGGGAGGAGGTAAAGCTGGAAAGTAGCCACAGTGACTGGCACCACGCCCAGATGTTGGGTAACGTTTGGTAATCTGCTGAAGAATTGGGTGAACCAGGAGAGAGGGAATCCCCTCAGGACCTACTGTAGTGCAGACTGTAGAGGGGTGATGCAACCAGTGCAAATAAATACATTATTATTTCATTATTTAAATGCTGGAGCAACAAATTCCCTCGTGGTGTTTTCATTCTGCAAATCAACTCCTCATTAAGATAAAATTACTTTCCAAGAGTTTTAATTAGAAATGTATGCAGTGTTTCTTCATACCATACAACCAGAATTTGTTTTTGTCATTTACATTGTTTTAAAAATGAACTGGTTTGCTCCATGATGATAAAGCTGTGATAGCTTTTACTCTCTCCAGTCCACATTTCTCTGCCACATTTGTCTTCCTTTGAACCTATAATTACAGATGTCTGGTATGTGTTGGAGAGCGGGGCTCTCTGCACGGGACCACAAGCCTTCATGTTATCCAATCATTTTGAGATGGTCATGGCTTTAGCTCATTCAGCACAATTAAAATACTTTACTGAGCCTGTTGTGCAAAAAGCATAAGGCATTTGCAGATATGTCCCATAACATCTCATAATGGTGATTTTTGATTGTCGGCACATGTAGGTAAATCTCTCTTTTTGTGGGAAAATCATATCAGATCATATTAGATCATATTATTCGAAGCAGAGTATTTTCATGTATCTCTAAACATGTCTGGAGAAGATCTTTGAATTTTAACTCTTGCCCAGTATCATACAAAATAAAGAAAAAAACAAAATAATGATAGAAATTCTGACTATAAAAGACTATATTGCTGGTCTAGACAATGTTTACGTCAAAAACATCCCATCTGAAGTAGAAGATATGCTCAGCCTTAAAGCAGCTGACTATTGAGCTAATCTCCACGGGCCACACCTGCCCCACCCAGTCTTAAGCAGACATCTATAGTTGCAACTGTCTTAATACAGATAAAGATGCAAAGACACCTCTCAAATGTAAAAAACAAAAATGCTTTATGTTTACTAAGTACCACAGTTTAAACAAAAAATGATGCTTTTAAATGCTACACAAAATTCAAACAGCATTTTTCTGCTCCATCTGTCTCTGCTCTTTATTATCTCTGTGTTTGAGGCATTAATTTAAATCAAATGTGACCTCCACTGTAGGAGACCTGACACTTTTCCCTGCAGGATCCTCTTGACTCCCCAGCTGCATGTGTATGAATAGACTTTGTGATGGGTGAGAATGTAACCCCATGACTCCTCTTATTGCATTCAGAAAACCTGCTCTGGAAACGGCCTCCAAATTCATCTATTTCTGTTTGCAAGTAATTGGAAAATTACACCCTTCAAGCAGAATTCACATTATTCCAATGAAGGAAGGTGGCCTTTTTCAGTTCACTTGACACTTCAAAGTTCAAAACTAAAGAACTAAAGCTTGGAAATATGGACGATTTGTAGATTTATTCCATTTGTAAATAGAAATAAGCTTCATTTCAGCATTTTCCCAAACATTATTTTGCCACAGCCCACTGAAAGTCACCATGAGTGAGCGGAACAACTTGCACAATTATGTAACTTTGCAGGACTTTGCCTCTGTTAGGTTTCACAAAGCTTTGCTGGATATTTGACCTCTGGTTTCAGGGTGATTTTTCACCTATTAACAAGAATGTTGACTTCAAAATTTGCAACAAAAGCAATGTGTTAGAACCATTAGATAAAAAACTTGATAATCCATCATTTTTAACCTCTTCAGAACTAGTCTAGTGACCAAACATTGAGGCATTCAGTTGCAGAGCATCCCTCAGCGAGCAGCCCCAGGTAGACTTACTGGGGTAGAGATCCATGGGTGCCCCTTCAGGGTGAGTCTCATTGGAGTGTGTGTCGTGCCCATGATGTATCCCATCATCATAGACAACAAACAGTGCAAACAGGATGATGGTGATAATCTCCAAAGCCAAGGCCACAATGGGGAACTTTAACCTCATGTTGGTGGCGTATGCAGGCATCCTGAGACCAAGTCTGGTTATCTCTCACAGTCTGACACAGGCACACACTGTTTGTCTATCCCTCCGTATCAGTCTTTTTTAGGGGTTGTGCTGTGTGAAGGGAGGGAAGAAAGTGGTGTCTGGTTTTAAACTGATGCAGGTTTCGTGGTGACCAATGACAGGGCAGAAGTCTGGGGCCTGGGTGGTGAACACCCCCCTCATGCACTCTGCTCACGGGGATGGGTTTCCTCTCTGGACGTCAGAGGGGACAAAGCAAACACAAACCTAATGACACTGAGAAATAGTTAATGACTGCTCCTTCCCACTAATTTTTCACTGTCAAAGTTATGTTTGACTTGTTGACTTAACTTAAATGTTTGGACTGATGCATTTCTTTCAGAAGAGAAGGAGAAAATTCTTTTAAAAGATTAAAAAAGAAAATATATTTACTATTTAGAACTGTAGTTTGCTCAAGAAAATATACAGTACAGTCATACAGTTACAGTTTCTTTTGAGATTCCTCTTTTAGCCGCTCGACTGAACACTGTTCCTCTTTCTTAGTGCAGATGACTCGAGACACTGTTACCTTAATATATCCTTCTAGTGTTTCAATTAAGTGAAAATAGCAATACTGTAACAACACTGTAAATAATACTAAATTACAAGTAAAAGTCCTGCATTCAAAGTTTTTACGTAGGTAAAAGTACAGAAGTGTTATCAGCAAAATGAACTTAAAATATCAAAAGTAAAAGTACTTTGTTATGGTGACGGGACCCTTTCAGAAAATGTTATTATTGGATTATAACTAATCCATTCATGTATAAGTAGCGTTTTAATGTTGTAGTTGGTTGAGGTGGAGCTAACTGTCTACTTTATATACTTAAATCTATAATAATGCCGTATATATCTTAAACTTATATGTTTTATATGTAAAATCCTAATCTGCAAGGTAACTAGTAACTATATTGACTGATATCTTGATTTAAGTGTCCAAGACACTAGACAATAACAACAACCAAAATGATCACATGGCAAGTCATGTGATGTAACTGTGATATACACAAAATATATAAATGTACAGCACAAATTAATGCAAGTCGTTAATAGAACTGTGATATGTACAGTATAAACAGAAATCAATCAATAATATGTACAGCAGAATGGATCTGGTTATGTTATATACAGTACAAACAGCAAGCAGATACGTAATATGTACAGTATAATAAGAAGATAGTATGTATATGGGTATGTTCAAAGTTAAATACAGTGAGTTAATATAGACGGAAAGTGCAAATACAGCAGGCGGTGAGCCTTGGTGGCAGCAGCAAATCTGCCCCAAAACAAACATCTCCTTATTAAAATGCCAAGTCAGCATATTATGCTCAGACAACCAAAACACACCAGGATAACTAGAACTGTCAAAGAAATGTAGTGGAGTAAAAAGTACATTATTTCCCCCTGAAATGTAGTGGAGTTGAAATATAAAGTAGCATAAAATTGAAACACTGAAGAACAGAAATTAAGTAATCTCAACTTTCCATCATTGAATCCAGGTGAGGAAGATGTGGCCTTTTTGGAGATCTGTCAGTTGTCTCATGTTGCTGTGACAAATGCTGCACATTGTCATTTCACCCGTGACCCCTACAGGCAGTGTGTGTGTGTGTGTGTGTGTGTGTGTGTGTGTGTGTGTGTGTGTGTGTGTGTGTGTGTGTGTGTGTGTAACTGTGATCGGGTTACTTCATAGTTCATGTCCTTTACCATCAACTGTTACATACAGTACATGCCTGTGCTTCCTTTCCCACTGGAAACTATCCAAGCTGACTCCTCTGATTGGCCTGCAGGTTCTGATCCAGTAAGTAGCTCCCACAGTGAGTAGGGTGACAATATGAGGCCTCTTACCAAATTACCTTAAGGCCAGAGGTGTTTCATTATGGGCCAAGAGCTTTAATAATAAGCAGAGTAGTTAATCACTGCCAGCAACACATTTCTGTTTGTCTTGGAGCTGAGCACAGTGAGGCTTTTCTCAGACTTTTTGGGAAATTATTTCCAAATGTTGAGAGATATCAAAAACTCCTAGAACTAATCTACTCACACTGACTCATTATTCACTGTGGACTACAGAGTTTTACTCTAGTATTTGGCAGTCAGTGGAGGCTTTTTCAATGGGAGGAGCAATGGTTTGTTCACAGACAAGTGAGCTAACTGGCAAACTTGAACAGCATGGGAGGATTTGTGGTCCAATTGCCACAGTCATTCATTCATGACGGTCACAGATACTCCCTTACTTAGCTTTCTCTTATTTTAGCTCTATTAATTACAAAACAAACTGTGGCTGTTTGACTCCTCCCATTTAACTAGCTAATATGTTTTGCCTCCAGAGTAGCTTTAACCCTGAGAAATGTTTGTATAATGGTGAAACTCCAATCCAGTTATTTAACCCATTATTATGTCTATAGTTTGAGAGGATCAACTTTTCTCCGCTCAGCTGTAATCTGTCAGCGTTTTGACAGAGAGCATGGGAACTGTTTGTATAGTCAAGACTGTTCAATAACAGTAAACGCTCTTGAGTTTCACATTTCACAACGGGGTATCCCAGAGGGACCAGTGCTCTTAGGTTGTTGTTTTTGTAAAAATTTCTTCTCTAACCTTGAATGCACAGGATTCAGTGTCTTGCTTAGACGTTGAGACCAAGAGAGTGATGGTGGTAAAATGCTATAGTCTCCTGACTTTCACTAGTAAACAGGATTTTCAGCAGAGATGGAAAATACACTTATTTGCGATCTTCTCATCCAGAAGATTGTTAGCTTGGTTGCTGACAGTTAACAAGCTAGGTAGCTTGAAAAGCTTTTTTCCCGTCTTTAATTACTCCTTACTGAATGAAATGATCACATAAAATAGAAAAAAGCTCAGAGAGCTATTGTGACTGACTACAGACCAGCAAACTCACAAGAGGTGAAAAAGGTGACATGTTTGTAAACTAAAAAAATATTTTTTTTGTGATTTTAACATGTAAACGAAGCATTCTGGTGCACTCTGAGAAGAAAATTAATTAATTTAGTTCATTTCTTCAGTCTTTTGGCCTGTACAAGTCTTTCAAGTGCTTGTTTTCAATGCTTAGCAATGTGCCTCTTTCTTGCCAGACTTTCCTCCTCTACCACTTCCACCCTTTTCTCTGCAGCAGTCAAACTCCATCCTTCTCTCTCTGACTCTGAGCAACTTATTTTGTCGCTGGGCCTCGTCTGTTGTTCCTGCCGAATATTATCAGCTGGCGTCATGGCCTCCTTTTTCATGATCATAAAAGTTTGTTGAGTTGAGTTGTCTCTGTTCTCACTCCAGTCTATGGGAAATTGTGCTGGCCACAGGAAAGTAGTTGTAATTTAGGCAACTGGAGTTCCAAATTGGGAGTTTATCACTGAGTCTGTGATGTTGTATTATGTCAAATTCTGGCCCCCTTTTCCATTTCCTAATAAGCTTTGTCAGTCACAAATGGAAGAAATTTGGCAATTTCATCAATCAAACTATTATTGCTGCTGGAAAAAAATGTGTTGGCTTGTTTAGGCTCACAGAAGCTGAGAAACTTTGAACATTAAAGCAGCAAAGCAGAGAAAAAAACAGCTAAGATAAACACTTAATTCTTCTAAAATCAGTTTTAATCTTGCCTCCCTGTGAACTTCACATTCCAGGAAAACCATTAAGCGATTTATCTCTGCTCACTCACAACCCCACTGTAAAGCGCAGATTTGTGGAAGATAAACAAGCCATCAAGACTCCATCCTTTGTCTCGGATACTCACGTGCCGTTATGCAACTTACATTACTACACAGACCTCTCTGATGTCCTGTGCTGCTTTGAAACCAGACTGACTGTAAAGTTGATCCTCTGTTCACTTGGTCCATCTGTCACAGACATGAGTCTCGCTGTAATGGCAAGACGACTCGGTGAGTGTTGGGGATCAAAGAACGAAGGAGTTGGATGATAGACGACTACTTCAGTTCGCTTAAGTTTTCTGTGTCAGGACATTCCTGGACAGTTAGTCTGATACATGTAAAGGTCAAACTGAGGTTCGGAGATTCATTACCTCATATATACTTCTAATAATTGCTTTTTGGTGAAACTCCCCACATCCAGCAAAATCTTTACTTTTATCGGAGCAGTAATAGCAGATACTGTAGATTTGCGGAAAGTCTGTTTTTATGATAGAAAAGTTTAATTTATTTATTGAAAAGTCTTACAATGGTTATGAATTTTGCGTTCACTGACACCTGATATTCTTTCATTAATTTAAATCTAACAAAGTACATTTTTCTAAGCACATTCACTTGGTGTTTTGACTCTTGACTCGTGTGGGGGGTACTTCCTTGCAGCTGATAATTTTGCATGGACATTCCTCCGTGTGGTTTGTTCAGCTCTTTCTCATGCAAGGGTCAACTCCACATGCATCATTATTGGGTGCTTCAACCCTCTGAAGTATTAACCTCTTATCACTTGTAATGAGTACCAGTATGCCCTTATGAGGAGTCCAATTTTCACACTGCATGCTACAGACCTCTGCGCTCATGTGAAGCTATGTACAGGTCTCTTGTTGGATACTCAGGGGATCATTACCACATTCCTCAGTCTGGAGGATTCCTCCTTATAGAGACGTGTATGTGGCTGAAGAGAAACAGAGGCCAGTTGGTGTGACAGGCAAAACCCAGGTCTTTTCTCCTCATTAATCAAAACTGCAAAGCAATCAGGCTTTTGTTGGGTCTGGTAACTATGTAACATCACATGCAGCTTTCTACATACATGTGCGTGGGCTGTACAGAGCTTTGCCTGAGAAATATCTTCAATAATCCAGCCTGATTTATGAGGCCTGATAAATAAATGCAGGAGAGTTCCTCGAGTGAATGTTGACCTTGCCTCAAAGTGAGGCTGTGGAGATACTTTGAAGTCTTCTATGAAGCTGGTGTTTTGTTGTTGTACTGTTTCTGTTTTCAATCTATTGCAGGTTCAGAGCAGCGCTGCGGGTTTGTCCTGCCTGTAGAGCTCAGAATGCCAGAAGCTGAAAGTTAAAAATACTACATGTTTGAATAAGACGTTCTGCAAACGTATCTGTAAAAGTTACCCGTGTCTATGGAGGTGTAGCTGTGAGTTTGCAGGCAAACTAACTAAATGTCCACTGAAGGTCAGTAATTTTATTTATAAAGCTTTTAATAATAAGAGAACTGAGCCAATATAACATCTTGGATCATATAGCCACAAAAACATCACCCAAAATCCCTACTCATAATTTGTGAAAATGCACTAACGTGTGAGGCAGTCGAGTGGAGGCATTATAGAGCGAGGGAGTGAGGTTGCGAGGTCAGGGTAGATGAATGGGTCAAACACTGGACTTCAACATGAGGTACCTGTGTTTGTTTTCCGTTTCCTACCGACAGTCAATGTGGGTGTCTTTTAACCATGACCACTGTTGTTCCCTAACCGTAACCAAGTACGTATTTTAACCCAAACCATCATCTTTGCCTAAGGCAAGGCAAGGCAGCTTTATTTATATAGCACATTTCAAACACAGAGGCAATTCAAAGTGCTTTACATGGGCAAAGAAAAACATAATTTTTTTGAAGAAATAAAATCAGATTAAGAAAAAATAAATTGAAAGATACATAAAATCAAATAAAATACATAAAATCAAATAAAATACAGTTACAGTGCAGCAAAAAGATGTAGTGGCCAATGCAACAAAGGAAATAAAATTGCATTAAAGGCATCAGTCATTAGACTCATGGGTTAATAATATTCCCAATTTTATCAGTTCTTTATGATTTTTCTTTTGTTACTAATTCTTAAATTTTCTGATTTTTGCAGTGGAATATGAATAAGGACCGTCCTGTAACTGCGCGCGTCTTTGAGGCTACCTCACACGTTTGAATTCTGCCAGGCTTCGTGAATCTTAGCAATCTCCCAATGGATCACTTCACACCGTGAAACTTCTCAGGTTTCGTGAATCTTAGTGATCCATTAATAAACTACTTCACACCGTGAAACCCCGATTCAGTGAATCTCGATACCTCTGTAAAGGGGACTCGTCCGTGCCCTTCCAGGTTTTCCTAAACCTTGGTTAAAACCAAAAAGGCTCCAAGCCTTTCAGGGATCCAATCCCTGTACAGACCCACCTCCGTTCTCAACTCCACTGGTTCTAAAATCAGAAAATCACATCAAAACAATAAGAATAAAATCAATCAAGAAAAAATGAAAGGACATTTTAAATGTGATAAAATGAAATAAGATACATAAAACAAATTAAAATACATAAAGTCAGGTAAAATAAAATAAAATAAAGTTAATAAAAGCATTAAAGAAACCAGTCATGTAAATGCACTGGAGAACAGCAGAGTTTTTTATTTAGTTTTGAATGTTGCTAAAGTTGGGGCGCATTTGAGATCTTCAGGAAGTTGGTTCCATCTGTGAGCAGCATAGCAGCTAAAAGCTGCTTCACCCTGTTTGGTTCTGACTCGAGG